>JARQOD010000004.1:405270039-405312375 GCA_033576555.1 Oophaga sylvatica
ATGGTTCTTTTAAATCCCTTTTTTTTTTTGTCGTTTTTTTTCCAGGAGACTGTGTCTAACGAGGGGTGGGTAACCTCTGTCTAGGAATTAGATGCATTTCTTTAACCCTTGTCTTTGTATAGAGGGTTAGATACAATACGGGTAACCCTCTGTTCGGGGATTGTGGGGGGACACTTCTTTTGTGGGGGTGAAAACTGGAGAAATGAAGAAGGCTGTTTCTGTCAGTAGTTTGGAGAAGATGTCAGTAGAATTTACCCGTGGTCCTTAAAAACCCTGGGTGTCCAGAAAGTTTTGTTCGTGTCTGGGTATGTGAAGTCTAGGCCCCCCCACGATGTTTGAAAAAGTCAAGAAGATATTCAATGTTATAGGTCACCCCCCACACACAAAAGAATTTTTACTTTTTAAACTTTTCCAGACCAAGGCATGGTTGGAAAAGTGTTGTTTATAGATTAATGTCCCTTGTTGCCATTAGGCATGCGTATGGAGGCGCGACGTTCTCCCCATGGGTACCTTTTGTTTAAAAAAGTTTCCTCAAAAGGAAAAAGTTTCGTTGTACAGGTAATAGGTCGCTGCATGGTTACTTGATGGGGGCTGTGATTTGAAAAAGGGAGTCTGTGGGGAAGATTGCCTTCCGTGTGGGGAATTGAGTTAAAAGTCCCGTAAATCAATGAACCAAAAGCATTGGGGGAAAGGGGGGGGTGGGCCGGGAGGGTTTGAAAAAGATCCAGTTCTGAAGAAAAAAGGAATTTTCTTGTCAAGGAGTCATGTTTTTTCAAAAATATATGGAAAATTGGGGACAAAAAAGTTCTGTAAAAGAAAAACTAGGGGCGTCCTGGGGGGTTTTGAGATCCTTTGATTTTGGGAAGGGGTAAAAAGCAGGTATGTGGGACATTTCTTGGTAAAAAATCGTTGTCTTTCTGTCAATTATCCCGGGGCCAAGTATTTATCGAGGTTTACGAAAACTTTATTGAATGTTAGTTTTGGGTTTGCCGATAGTTGGGTATAGGTGGAAATGTCACTAATGGCGCTGAATTTCCCGATTACCTGTCTTGTCAAAACCAAAATTTGCTCCCCTTTACGGCCGGTTTAAAGACTGTCTTTTTTTTGTGTGTAGCTAGGGCCTGTCTGTAAAGTGGGGGAATTTGGTGGAAATGTTGTCACCCGTTTTTTCATGGAAATTCTAAAAGGAGGTATTACAAATTGGTAAATGTCAGGCATGGGACCCCATGGGGCCCCCACACGTGCTTAGTCGCTTGGGAAAAGTGAACATTCCCAGCGTCCACCTGCATTGTTTTCTGAAGGTTCACCCTTTGGCGCTTAGTTATACCCTCCACATTTGTATTTCTGCAATTAACCGAGATTTATTTGAAGCGGTATGTTCATTTACTTTTCCATCTATAACGATTCTATTGACATAGTTTATAGCCACTTACTGGTATTTGTCCTCTATCATAGCTGTTCACAGCATCATTCATAGCTGATCATTCACTGCAATCGGTATGTTATCTTTCTATTCAATGTAAGCACAGCTTTTCTGATAGTATGATAATATTAGATTAATCTGATCCACAGACATAATCTCTATACCCTACTATATTGGGTACACACTGCCACTAGGTATGTCCATGTTTTATTTCTTCTATACCATTTCACCATCCTGAGTACTTTTGATAATCCTGATGCTGATTAGGCTCTTTTGAGATTTATCATAGCTCATTATGACCCTTGTATATATGTGTTAATACTTTATTTCTATTTTGTAACAAATACATTGATCACCTATTATTATTTTTTAGTACACTGATGAAGGTCAATATTGACCGAAACGTTTGTAACTAGTGATCAGGTGTACGTATTAAAATCTTTTTCTTCACACAACCATGAGTGTGCCCAGTCTTTGACATATATTATACGGTTTGGGAACCTACTGGAGCACCTCCCTTATAGAACTGTCCCAAATATTTATTTACTATATAGCTTTTAATACCAGGGATGGGCATTATGAATACCTGGTGATGCCCTTCGGGCTCTGTAATGCTCCCGCTGTTTTCCAAGACTTTCTCAATGACATCTTCCGGGAAATGCTCTCCACCTCTGTAGCAGTCTATCTGGATGATATTCTCATCTTTTCACCAGATATAGACTCTCACCGGAGGGATGTCAACAAAGTTTTCGACCTCTTACCGGCAAACTCCCTCTATGCCAAGCTGGAGAAATGTGTGTTTGAGCAGGAGTCTTTACCTTTCCTGGGCTATATCATCTCTGCCCAGGGATTGGCTATGGATCCTGCCAAACTACAGGCTGTAATGGACTGGCAAGAACCCCTTTCTCTTAAAGCGGTGCAGCGCTTTATGGGGTTCATTAATTATTATTGCCAGTTCATTCCCCATTTCTTGACTTTGGTAGCTCCCTTGGTAGCCCTCACCAAGAAGGGAGCAAATCCCAAATTGTGGTCAGAGGAGGTTTCCAAAGACTTTACTTCAATTAAGTCCCATTTTGCTAGCGCTCCCATCTTACATCACCCCGAGGTTGATAAGCCTTTTATATTGGAGGTTGATGCCTCGTCCATTGGTACTGGAGCAGTCCTTTTTCAAAAGGATGCTCAAGATCGGAAACATCCTTGTTTCTTCTTTTCCAAGACCTTCACACCTGCGGAGAAGAATTATTCCATTGGGGATAGGGACTTGCTAGCCATGAAGTTGGCCTTTTCCAATGGAGACATCTCCTGGAGGGGGCGCGCTTTCTCTTTCAAGTTTTCACTGACCACAAAAATTTGGTCTATTTACATACCGCCCAGCGGCTAAATTCCCGTCAGGCCAGATGGTCCCTGTTCTTCTTCCGGTTCCATTTCACCCTCCATTTCCTCTCCGGTGAGAAGAACATTCGGGCTGATGCTCTCTCTCGCTCTGTGGTGTCCTCTGAGGAGGTGGAGGAGGAGCCTCGGCTAATTGTCCCCACAGAGAGCCTAAGAACTGTGGCCCCGGTTTCGCTTGAGTCTGTGCCTCCGGGCAAGACTTTTGTGCCCACCAATTTGCGACCGGAGGTACTCTCTTGGGCACATTCGTCCAGGTTGGGTGGACATTTTGGGGCAAAAAGGACATCTGAGTTGCTGGCGAGGATATATTGGTGGCCACATATGGTCCGTGACGTCAGGGAATATGTTCAGGCGTGCGTCTACTGCGCCAAGAATAAGTCCCCTCGACAACGGCCAGCTGGGCTACTTTTCCCTTTACTGGTGGCAGACAGGCTTTGGGAGATGGTTGGGATGGATTTTGTGGTGGGCTTACCCAAGTCTCGGGGCTGCACCATCATCTGGGTGATAACCAACCACTTCTCCAAAATGGTGCACTTGGTGCCCTTACCACGGTTACCGTCTGCACGGGCCTTGGCAGCATTATTTATTGGGCATATTTTCCATTTACACGGAATGCCAGACAAAATCGTCAGTGATCGAGGTCCCCAATTTGCGTCTCGGTTCTGGAGAGAGCTATGTCGTCTACTCAGCATTGAGTTAAATCTCTCCTCCGCATACCATCCCGAGACGAATGGGTTGGTAAAGAGGGCCAACCAGACCTTGGTCACATACTTGCGACATTTTGTCTCAGCCAGTCAGGATGACTGGGCATCTTTGCTACCGTGGGCTGAGTTCGCTTTAAATAATGCTGTGGCTGACTCCACTGGACAGACCCCATTCCTCTTAAACTACGGTTAGGATCCGCGGGTACCGGTGCCCATGCCTGTGTCTTCCGCCGACTCCAGGGTGGCAGACTGGGCCGTGGAGGCACGGGACATTTGGGACCGCACTCAGGATGCCATTCAGGCTTCCAAGGAGATGATGAGGTCTTCTGCCGATGCCCATCGGCGTCCCGCTCCAACATTTGCTCCTGCCGACCTAGTGTGGCTCTCCGAAACATCAGACTGCGGGTGGAGTCCACTAAGTTGGCACCCCGCTATTTGGGTCCCTTCAAGGTCCTCGAGCAGGTGAACCCTGTGGTTTACTGTTTAAGCCCTTCCGCCTCGCCTTGGTATCTCCGACACCTTCCATGTGTCCTTCCTAAAACCCGTGGTCATCTCCCGGTTGCCTGAGTCATCAGCCGGGACGTCGGGTTCATCTACGGACGATCACTAGGTGAATGCCATTGTAGGGTGCAAGGTGGTACAGGGCAAAAAAATTTTTGGGGTGGATTGGAGGGGTTATGGGCCTGAGGATAGGTCCTGGGAGCCTGCCGAGCATATTCATGCTCCGCAGCTCATCGCTGCCTTTGAACGTAGCGAGGCCCAAAGAAGGGGGGGGTAATGTTAGCGGTCGAGTTCCCGCTTCTGCACAAGGGGAATCTCGAACCATCCCTGCTGCGGTCTCCCATCCGTCTCCGGCCGCAGTGGACTCTGCTCAGCAGAGACGTCGGTCCCAGCATCTCGTCTAGTCTAACATTGTGCAGAGGATTACTGCTGCCTTTCCAGGTTCTGCTATTGTAGCCAGTACTGGTCAGCGGCAAACAGATGTCTTTAGGACTAAGTCCTGCGTTTCCCTTTCTGAGCATGCCCAGGGTAAGATCTCTTATTGGAGATCAGGGGTCACATGCTCAGGTACTGCAGCAGCTCCTATTGGTCCGCCAGGAAGGTCCTGAAACTACATGTATTCTGGAACAGTTTCTCATTGGTCCTTTTATGGCAGGTCCTGTAGTTGCTACTATAAAAGGGTTGTATGGCCCTGCGGCCATGCGCTAGTATCAATTGCATTATGTGCTTTGCGCCAGTGTGATCATGCATGCATGTGGTTAGGGCTCGGCTGAAATAAGCCCCTAGAATACCGGCACCTCTGGTGAGGAGATTTGTATGCACGTGTTCAGGGCCTGGCTGAAATAAGCCCCTAGAATACCCGCTTCCCCTGTGAGGAGTTGCTTGTTTGCGTTGCTGAATTCATGATCACGGACTGCTATCCGCACAGCAGTTATCTGTGTATCCCTTTGGTGTTAACAGGACACAGTCTCTATTTCTGCGTCTCTACCTCAGCGACTCTGTGGTGTAACAGAGTTCGCTTATACTGCCATATAGTGCTACAGCATCTATGTCTGCGACTCTGTGAAGTAACAGAGTTCGCTTATACCACCATCTTACTAGCAGCAGGCTCTGCCTGCATGGTGGACCCTGGGCTGCGAACGCACCTATTATTTATATTTATTTTGTGAGTTCAGCCAGCCCTAACACTGGGTAGGACATTTCGCTCTAAAATCTCTTGATAATTCTATGACTTCATGATTCCTGTGATACAATCAAGGTCTCCAGTACCAGATACTGCAAAGCAACCCCACAGCATTATGGATCCTCCACCATGCTTAACTGTTCGTAGAGTGTTCTTTTCCTTAGGAGCTTCATTGCGCCATCTTTAAACAAACTTTTGCTTTGCATTGCAAAAAGCTCTATTTTAGTTTCTTCTGTACACAGAACATTTCCCCAGAAGGATTATAGTTTGTCAAGGTACTGTTTGGTAAAGATCAGTCGTTCCTTTTTATGCCTTTTCTTCAGCAATGGTCACTTCCTTGGCCTTTGCCCATAAAGCTCCGCTTGGTTTAGTTTGTGGTGTATGGTACTTGATGAAACCATGACCCAAGACTGTTCCATGTTGGCCCTCAGGTCTTTGGATGTTTGACGTGGTGTTTTTTCCATCATTCTCACCATCCTTCAAAGACATCTCTTGTCAATTTTCCTTTTCCCCCCACGTTCAGGGAGGTTCTTGACTGTTCCATGCTTGGCAAACTTCTTAATAACATTGCTCACTGTTGAAACTGGGATACCAAGGTCTTTGGAGATTGGCTTATATCCTTTGTAAGTTCTGTGTTTGCTAATAATGGCAGTTCTGATGTCCTCAGACAGCTCCTTTGTCTTCACCATTGTAACAAAGCAACAGGGCCTACCATGTAACATAGTAACATAGTTATTAAGGTTGAAGGAAGACTTTAAGTCCATCTAGTTCAACCCATATCCTATCCTAACCTGCCCTAACATGTTGATCCAGAGGAAGGCAAAAAAAACCCAAGTGGCAAACAGTAAGCTTCACATTGGGGAAAAAAATTCCTTCCCGACTCCACATACGGCAATCAGACTAGCTCCCTGGATCAACGCAGTATCTAGGAAACTAGTGAATATAGCCTGTAATATTATACTTTTCAAGAAAGGCATCCAGTCCCTTCTTAAATTTTAGTAAGGAATCACTCATTACAACATCAGACGGCAGTGAGTTCCATAGTCTCACTGCTCTTACAGTAAAGAATCTGCGTTTGTGATTATGGCTAAACCTTCTTTCCTCCAGACGTAGAGGATGCCCCCTTGTCCCCGTCACAGGTCTAAGAGTAAAAAGATCATTAGAAAGGTCTTTGTACTGTCCCCTTATATATTTATACATTGTAATAAGATCACCCCTATGCCTTCGTTTTTCCAAACTAAATAACCCCAAGTGTAATAACCTGTCTTGGTATTGCAGACCCCCCAGTTCTCTAATAACCTTGGTCGCTCTTCTCTGCACCCGCTCCAGTTCAGCTATGTCTTTCTTATACACCGGAGAACAGAACTGCACACAGTATTCTAAGTGTGGTCGCACCAGTGACTTGTATAGAGGTAAAATTATGTTCTCCTCATGAGCATCTATGCCTCTTTTAATGCATCCCATTATTTTATTTGCCTTGGCAGCAGCTGCCTGACATTGGCCACTAAATGTGAGTTTGTCGTCCACCCATACACCCAGGTCTTTTTCAGTGACAGTTTTGCGCAGTGTTTTACAATTAAGCACATAATTATACATCTTGTTTGTTCTACCCAAGTGCATGACCTTACATTTATCCCCATTAAAGCTCATTTGCCATTTATCAGCCCAAGCTTCTAGTTTACATAAATCCTCCTGTAATATAAAATTATCCTCCTCTGTATTTATTACCCTGCAGAGTTTAGTGTCATCTGCAAATATTGAAATACTACTCTGTATGCCCCCTACAAGGTCATTAATAAATATGTTAAAGAGAAACGGCCCCAATACTGACCCCTGTGGTACCCCACTGCTAACCGTGACCCAGTCCGAGTGTGCTCCATTAATAACCACCCTTTGTTTTCTATCCATGAGCCAGTTCTTAACCCACTTACACATATTTTCCCCTATCCCCATTGTTCTCATTTTATGTATCAACCTTTTGTGTGGCACTGTATCAAAAGCTTTTGAGAAGTCCATGAACACCACGTCCACTGCATTCCCTTGGTCCAGTCCTGAACTTACCCCTTCATAAAAGCTTATCAGATTAGTCTGACAAGAACGGTCCCTCGTAAACCCATGCTGATACTGTGTCATGAGGTTATTCAGCTTCAGATACTCCAATATAGTATCCCTTAAAAAAAACCTCCAGGATTTTACCCACAGTAGATGTTAAGCTCACTGGCCTATAATTTCCAGGTTCAGTTTTTGCCCCCTTTTTGAATATTGGCACCACATTTGCTATACGCCAGTCCTGTGGTACAGACCTAGTTATTATGGAATCTTTAAAGATTAAAAATAATGGTCTATCTATAACTGTACTTAATTCCTGCAGTACTCGGGGGTGTATCCCATCCGTGCCCGGGGATTTGTCAACTTTAGTGATTTTTAGACGCCGCCGTACTTCCTGCTGGGTTGAGCAGGTGACATTTAATGGAATTTTTTTTTTATCTCTGATCATGTTATCTGTCATGGGATTTTCTTGTGTAAATACAGTTGAAAAAAAGTCATTTAGCATATTGGCTTTTTCCTCATCCTCATCAACCATTTCACCCAGACTATTTTTAAGGGGACCAACACTATCATTTTTTAGTTTCTTGCTATTTATGTAGTTAAAGAATATTTTGGGATTATTTTTACTTTCTCTGGCAATGAGTCTCTCTGCCTCAATCTTTGCTGTCTTGATTTGCTTTTTACAGAATTTATTCAGTCTTCTGTATTTATTTAATGCCTCATTCACTACCTACTTGCTTTAATTCCCTAAACGCTTTCTTTTTGTCCTTATTGCGCCCCTTACAGCTCTATTTAGCCATAGTGGTTTCCTCCTAATTCTAGCATGTTTATTCCCATAGGGTATATACTGTGCACAGGTCCTATTCAGAATACTAATAAACGTCTCCCATTTTTTTGTGTATTTTTATGTCTCAGGATATTGTCCCAGTTTATTGCACCAAGATCATCTCTCATCGTTGAAATTTGCCTTCTGAAGTTTAGTGTCCTTGTAACCCCTCGACTACACATCTTATTAAAGGATACATGAAAGCTTATTATTTTGTGATCACTATTACCCAAGTGACCCCCAACCCTTATATTTGATATGCGGTCTGGCCTGTTGGATAATATTAGGTCTAGCAGTGCCCCTCTCTTGTTGGGTCCTGAACTAGTTGTGAAAGGTAATTGTCTCTCATAGTTGCCAAAAACTTATTACCTTTGCTGGAACTACAGGTTTCTGTTCCCCAATGTATTTCAGGGTAGTTGAAGTCTCCCATAATAATGACTTCTCCTTGAGTTGCTGCTTCATCTATTTGCTTTACGAGGATATTCTCTGTTGCTTCCATTATTTTAGGAGACTTATAACAAACCCCTATCAATAATTTATTATTTTTCCCCCCTCCCCTAATCCCACCCACAGAGACTCTACATCTTCATTAGATTCACAGATATCACGCAGGATGAGTTTTAAGGATGATTTTACATATAAACACACCACCCCCACCTCGCTTATTTTTACGGTCATTCCTAAACAGACTATAGCCCTGTAAATTAACCGCCCAGTCTGGCTCTCATCCAGCCAAGTCTCAGATATCCCCACCATGTCATAATTATGTTCCAACAAAATTAATTCTAATTCCGCCATTTTGTTGGTGAGCTTCTGGCATTAGTATACATGCACTTTATGTATCTCTCTGAACCTCTATTCTTTCTTAAATTATTAACTGTTCTAACCCCACCCCCCATGCCACCCCCACCCCCAATTTCATTATTTGTGCCCAGGTCTCTATCTGCACTGCCTTCCCCTCCTATAAAATGAATACCCTCCCCCTAGTCCCTAGTTTAAAGACTCCTCCAACCTTCTAGCCATTTTCTCCCCAGAAAAGGGTCTTTGGGGCGCATGTTGGTGTGCTAAAATCCTTTATGTTATGTGTGTGTCAGTGGATACTATACCACTCTGTGTGCACATGTGCCGTTACTAGCACGGTGATTGTATGTCTAGGAAGGGAGAGTAGTGTGGGAATTCCCGCTTGGCTTGGTAATTGTTTCCCGATCTGTTTGCGGTTAGCACAGCAGAGTCACAGAGCAAGCACATCCACCAGCCTAGACTTCTCTGGGGGGTAGGTATAGGGCCCCCAACTAGCGTCATTACTTGCTGTACTCCTGTGACGTCTAACAGGGTATAGCTCCGAGTGCTCTGTTATTGTACCACTCTGTGAAGCAACCGAGCAGGTACTTTGGACTCTTTCCACATGGAGTGACTTTTAACTCCGTGTGTTTACGGTGCTTGCACGTAGCAACGCTCCGCCATTGTTTTCTAGCTGCGGTTTCTCCATCACCGCACGGTGGCCCCAGGTTGCGATCGCATCTTCTCATAATTTATATTTAGCGCGATCCGCAAACCCTAACAAATTGATGTTATGCGTTAAAAAATGTTCGATAACACAGTTTTGTCAAATTTTTGGAAATTATTCTTGTGTTCGGTGAGATATTGATTAAAATCATACTTTTCAAAGGGGTATACTCATTTATGCTGAGCACTGTATCTTTGGTAATTGGATAATTTCCCTGAATATTGGGGGCAATTACTGAGTAAGTGGTTTGGCTTTTGTAGAAACATGAAAACAAAACAAAATGTGTCAATCCCTTGCTGGATGGGTATTGAAAAACCGACAAAAGAATCAAGTCCTTCTCATGAACAGCACAAAAAGGAAGAGATACATAAAGGAACCATCAAGAAAATGGAAAAAATGCAATTGTTTCATAAAAGAGTGTCAGATCATGGCACAATGCAAAGAAGCAGCAAACTAAATTAACAGGCATTTCACAAAGCAAATTTCACCCCATCTAGTAGTAAAATACTGAAAAAAACAATGAAATATGTTTGACTCAGCACTTTCATCTGACTGCCAAAAGTGGCGGTCAATAAAAGCAATTTCATTTTAAGCAAGAATGCCACAAAACACATTTGTATCGCAGCAAAACATGACTGCTCAGCACTTGCACTGAGCTTATTATTATTTCATTTTACAAAATCACTACTACTAAACGTTCTTTTCCATCAACATAGAAGTGGTGCCATTAGGGCTGTTGTATTGTGATATGAAAGCAGAAGTACTATCCATTCTGTTCCACTTTGTAGTTACACCTGTCATTCATAAAGATTTCTACAAACACGTCTGTCTTCTAATGACTGGAATCAGGAACACTGGTATATCCTGCAGTAGATCAGTGAAATAAATTCTACCTTATAACATTCGGAGTTCTTTTCTTCTGTTGCAGAGCTCATGATCTCCCGCATAACATCAACTAAAATGATAAAATTCTGTTGCCACTAAAGGTAGCTTAGGCGTTTCCTATATACAGTATACTGTTACTGAGTTCAGGGTACAAGCATTAAGCTCATAAACAAGACCTTATATAATAACTGCCCATAATTTAACAATTCTGGAACATGCTTTCTAACTTGCCTATATACAGTTGTGCTCAAAAGTTTACATACCCTAGCAGAATTTTTGCTTTCTTGGCCTTTTTTCAGAGAATATGAATAACACCAAAGCTTTTTCTCCACTCATGGTTAGTGGTTGGGTGAAGCCATTTATTGTCAAACTACTGTGTTTTCTATTTTTAAATCATAATGACAACCCAAAACATCCAGATGTTGATCAAAAGTTCAAATAGCCTGGTGATTTTGGCCTGATAACATGCACAGAAGTTGACACAAATGGGTTTGAATGGCTACTAAAGGTATCATCCTCACCTGTGACCTGTTTCCTTGTAATCAGTGTGTGTGCATAAACTCTGAGTGAGTTTCTGGGATCCAGACAGACTCTTGCATCTTTCATCCAGCCACTGACGTTTCTGGATTGTGAGTCATGAGGAAAGCAAAAGAATTGTCAATGAATCTACGGGAAAAGGGAGTTGAGCTGTATATAACAGGAAAGGGATACAAAAAGATATCCAAGGAATTGATAATGTCAGTCAGCAGCGTTCAATTTTTTGTCCACAACTGCCAGCAAAATTATTTGGGATCAAAGAAAAACCCACAAATAACATCAGCTGAAATACTGGACTCTCTGAAAACTAGCGTGTGGCCGTTTCAAGATGCACAATAAGGAGGCACTTGAAGAAAAATGGGCTGCATGGTCGAGTCGCCAGAAGAAAGCCATTAGTGTGCAAATGCCACAAAGTATCTCGCCTACAATACGCCAAACAGCACAGAGACAAGTGTCAAAACTTCTGGAACAAGGTAATTTGGAGTGATTAGATCAAAACTGAACTTTTTGGCCACAACCATAAACTTGGTCACAACCATAAATGTTACATTTGGAGAGAGGTCAACAAGGCCTGAAGGATGAAATCAAATTTGCAATTATCAGCCAGGAAGATGCGCATGGGATGTACTTGGACATTCCAACACGACAACAATCCAAAACATAAGGCCAAGGTGACCTGTCATTGGTTACAGCAGAACAAAGTGAAGGTTATAGAGTGGTCATCTCAGTCTCCTGACCTCAATATCATTGAGCCACTCTGGGGAGATTCAATCTCGCAGTTCATGCTAGACAGCCCAGGAATTTACAGGAACTGGAGGCTTTCTGCCCAGAAGAGTGGGCAGCTTTACCATCTGAGAAAATAAAGAACCTCATCCACAACTACCACAAAAGACTTCAATTAGTCATTGATGTTAAAGGGGGCAATACACGGTATTAAGAAATGGGGTATGTGAACTTTTGATCCGAGTCCTTTGGATGTTTTGGGTTGTCATTATGATTTAAAAAGAGAAAACATAGCAGTTTGACAATAAATGGCTTCACCCAACCACTAACCATGAGTGGAGAAAAAGGTTTGGTGTTATCACTCATACTCTCTGAAAAAAGGAATCATAACTAATTACCCCTAAAAAGCTAAATTTTATTAACAAACAACCATTTTTTTATCTTTTTAAAATTTATTAACAAAATTTAGCTTTTTAGGGGTAATTAGTTATGATTTCTGTCTTGAAACCCATTATGTAAACTATTTGATTAAGGTCTCTGAAAAAAGGCCAAAAAAAGCAAAAATTCTGCCGGGTATGTAAACTTTTGAGCACAACAGTATATATATTATATATATATAAACATGATAAACAAATACCCTGCATTAATAAATAAACAGCAGTAGTGCATCAAATTATACAGGGTGCTTAGTTAACATAATTTTGATTAAAAAAATGTAAAAGCCATCCCAACCACGTGAAGGTGACCCTATTAGGGAAGGTCATAGCCTCTAATATTAAAACCTTACCATTTGTCAAGTGACGTTCATGTGGATAAGTGCTGAGAAGGATTGAAAGCCGAAAAGTCAACATGCAACCATGGGGAACTACATGAATGTAATGTGTCCAAATCAATAGTAAGGAAAGCCACACTTTTATCTGCACAGGATCATGAATTAAAAAAGGATGTTTCAGAGTCAGGATCGTTTTAAAAATCATCAAGTTTATTAGGTAAAAATATATGACGAGCAACAAACCCTGCAGGGATATTTAATTGTAGCAAACAAATTTCAGATTGACATCTTTAAATCATTGCAATGATTAACCCCTTAAAGACCAAGCCATTTTGTAGGTTAAAGACCAGGCCAATTTTTACAATTCTGACCACTGTCTCTTTATGAGGTTATAACTCTGGAACGCTTCAACGGATCTTGGCGATTCTGAGATTGTTTTCTCGAGACATATTGTACTTCATGATAGTGGTAAAATTTCTTCAATATAACTTGCGTTTATTTATGAAAAAAACAGAAATATGGCAAAAAGTTTGAAAATTTTGCAATTTTCAAACTTTTAATTTTTATGCCATTAAATCAGAGAGATATGTCACAAAAATTAGTTAATAAATAACATTTCCCACATGTCTACTTTACATCAGCACAATTTTGGAACCAACATTTTTTTTTGTTAGGAAGTTATAAGTGTTAAAAGTTGACCAGCAATTTCTCATTTTTCCAACAAAATTTACAAAACCATTTTTTTTAGGGACCACCTCACATTTGAAGTGAATTTGAGGGGTCAATATGACAGAAAATACCCAAAAGTGACACCATTCTAAAAACTGCACCCCTCAACATGTTCAAAGCCACATTCAAGAAGTTTATTAACCCTTTAGGTACTTCACCCAAGGGCTTCAAGAAGGTTAATGTGAGGAAAAAATTAACATTAACTTTTTTTCCCAAAAATGTTTTCTTCGACCAATTTTTTAATTTTGTCAAAGGATCTAAAATACCCACAATATTTGTGTACAATTATCCTGAGTACAGCGATACCCATTGTGGGGAGTAAACCACTATTTGTGCATGGCAGAGCTCGGAAGGGAAGCAGCGCCATTTGACTTTTTGGCTGGAATTGAGATTGGACGCCATGTCGCATTTGGAGAGTCCCTGTGTGCCTAAACAGTGGAAACCCCCACAAGTGACCCCATTTTGGAAACTAGATCCCCCAAGTAACTTATCTAAATGTGTAGTGAGAGCTTTGAACCCCCAAGGGCTTCACAGAAGGTTATAACGTAGAGCCGTAAAATTAAAAAATCATATTTTTTCCACAAAAATGATCTTTTCATCCCAATTTTTATTTTCCAAAGGATAAAAGGACCCCAAAAGTTATTGTGCAATTAGTCCTGAGTACGCTGATACCCATATGTGGGGGTAAACCACTATTTGGGTGCATGGCAGAGCTCGGAAGGGAAGCAGCGCCATTTGACTTTTTTGGCTGGAATTGAGATTGGACGCCATGTCGCATTTGGAGAGCCCCTGTGTGCCTAAACAGTGGAAACCCCCACAAGTAACCCCATTTTGGAAACTAGACCCCCAAGGAACTTATCTAGATGTGTGTGAGAGCTTTGAACCCCCAAGGACTTCACAGAAGGTTATAACGTAGAGCGTAAAATTAAAAAATCATATTTTTCCACAAAAAGATCTTTTCATCCCAATTTTTATTTTCCAAAGGTAAAAGGACCCCAAAAGTTATTGTGCAATTTGTCCTGAGTACGCTATACCCCATATGTGGGGGTAAACCACTATTTGGGTGCATGGCAGAGCTCGGAAGGGAAGCAGCGCCATTTGACTTTTTTGGCTGGAATTGAGATTGGCGCCATGTCGTATTTGGAGAGCCCTGTGTGCCTAAACAGTGGAAACCCCCCACAAGTGACCCCATTTTGGAAACTAGACCCCCCAAGGAACTTATCTAGATGTGTGGTGAAAGCTTTGAACCCCCAAGGGCTTCACAGAAGGTTATAACGTAGAGCAGTAAAATTAAAAAATCATATCTTTTCCACAAAAATGATCTTTCCACCCCCAATTGTTATTTTCCAAAGGGTAACAGGACCCCAAAAGTTATTGTGCAATTTGTCCTGAGTACGCTGATACCCCATATGTGGGGGTAAACCACTATTTTGACGCATGGCAGAGCTGGAAAGGGAAGGAGCGCCTTTTTCAAATGCAGATTTTGATGGAATGGTCTGCGGGTGTCATGTCACGTTTGGAAAGCCCCTGATGTGCCTAAACAGTAGAAACACCCCACAAGTGACTCCATTTTGGAAACTAGACCCCCCAAGGAACTTATCTAGATGTGTGGTCAGCACTTTGAACCCCAAGTGCTTCACAGAAGTTTATAACGTAGAGCCGTGAAAATAAAAATATCATATTTTTTTCCACAAAAATAATCTTTTTGCCCCAAATTTTTATTTTTATAAGGGTAACAGGAGAAATAGGACCCCAAAAGCTATTTTGCAATTTGTCCTGAGTATGCTGATATCCCATATGTGGGGGGGAACCACTATTTTGACGCATGGCAGAGCTCGGAAGGGAAGGAGCACCGTTTTTAAATGCAGACTTTGATGAATGGTCTGCGGGTGTCATGTCACGTTTGGAAAGCCCCTGATGTGCCTAAACAGTAGAAACCCCCCACAAGTGACTCCATTTTGGAAACTAGACCCCCAAGGAACTTATCTAGATGTGTGGTGAGCACTTTGAACCCCCAAGTGCTTCACAGAAGTTTATAACGTAGAGCCGTGAAAATAAAAATATCATATTTTTTTCCACAAAAATAATCTTTTTGCCCCAAATTTTTATTTTTCTAAGGGTAACAGGAGAAATAGGGCCCCAAAAGCTATTGTGCATTTTGTCCTGAGTACGCTGATACCCCATATGTGGGGGGGAACCACTGTGATCGCCTTACTGCGATCTTTGGGAGGCACAATGAACAAATCCACAAAAGGTGAAGAATTGGTTTTCTTTTTTGCGCCGTTCCTCGTGCGGTATTAGTGATTAGGCGACTTTATTCCTCGGATCGGTGCGATTACAGCGATACCAGATTTATACTCTTTTTTCATGTTTAGCTTCTGTCACACACTAAAAGATGCTTTTTTTTGGAATAATTTTTTGTAAGAAATTTTTGCATCGCCGTATTTTGAGAGCTATAATTTTTCCATATTTCGGCCGACAGAGTTATTTATGGGCTTATTTTTTGCGGGACGAGCTGACGTTTTTATTGGTACCATATTCAGGCACATAACGTTTTTTGATCGTTTCCTATTCCGATTTTTGTGGAATCAGAATGAACAAAAACCAGCAATTCAGGAATTGTTTTTTTTTTTTTTTTTTTTCCCTCCGTTCCGTGTGTGGTAAAATTGATAAAGCAGCTTTATTCTTCGGGTCACTACGGTTACGGCGATTCCTCATTTATATATTTTTTTTTATGTTTTGGCGTTTTTTACACAATAAAAATTTTATAGAAAAAATAATTATTTTTGCATCAGTTTATTCCGCGAGCTATAACTTTTTTATTTTTTCGCTGATGATGCTGTATAGTGGCTTGTTTTTTGCGGGACAAGATGACGTTTTCAGCGGTACCATGATTATTTATATCTGACTTTTTGATCGCGTGTTATTGCACTTTTTCCAAGCGGTATAATGATACCGCTTGGAAAAAGTATAATTTACTACTTTTTTGTGTTTTTTTTTTACGGCTTTCACTGAAGGGGTTAACTAGGGTTACACTTTTATAGATGGGATTTTTACGGACGTGGCGATACCTAACATGTGTATGTTTTTTGTTTTTTATTTTTTTTATTACATAAAAATGTGTATTTTTTAGGGGATTTTTTTAAATTATTTTTTAATATTTTTTTTACAATTTTTTAAAAAAAATGATTTTTTTTAACTTGTCCCTTTATGGGACTTTCACTTTTTTTTACTTTTTATTGCAGTTACAATGCATTGCAATGCTCTGGCATTGCAATGCATTGTACCTATGGGGAAAGCTGCTGTGACATGATCACAGCAGCTTCCCGTAGCTAGATGACCCGGAGGTTGTCATGACAACCCCCGGGTCATCAAGGCAGAGATCAGGCCCTGCAAATACATTGCGGTGGCGCTGATCTGAGGCAGAGGGAGCTCCCGACCCTCTGCCTCCCCCCCTGAGCTCTGCGATCGCGCTGGATCGCAGCAGTCAGGGGGTTAACAGCCAGGGGCGGTGGGGGCTCCGCTCCTGGCTGTCAGTGCAGGAAGCCTGGCCACTGCAGCGCCGGCTCCTGCACTGATCGCGCTGGGGAAGCTGAAATTTCAGCTTCTCCTGCACGATCGCTGCTGTGTTTGGTCAGTCAGATTGACTGACCAATCACAGCGCTGTGGGTGCGGGGACCGACGGCAAAGGTCCCCGCACCGCTTGCCGTGCCTGTCAGCTGTCTGTGACAGCTGTCGACACTGATCTACCACTGCGTGTTTACACGCAGTGGTAGATCAAAGGCATGACGTGCAGAGTCCGTCCTGGTGCCGGAACTGGCACCTTGCCATGACGGACTCTGCACGTCAGTGGACATTAAGGGGTTAAAAATGCTCAGTCTGCAACATGTTTGCTATGATAAAATATCAGTGTGGTTTTTTTTTTGCTTGTCATATCTAATATATACTTACCTTGTAATGTCTTCACATGCTGTTCCGTCCAGCTTTGTCCGGATCCCAGGATTCCAAGCGGCAGAAGTTCACCAACCGCCATATTGGGACACCCAAGTGATGGGTGTCTCAATATGGAAACTGCTGGAAACTCTTGCGCAGTACCACCAGCGGAACACCGTCGCACCACACACACACACACACACTGTATACGCCGTACGCACCACACACACACACACTGTATACACCGTGTAACACACACACACTGTATACGCCGTACGCACCACACACACACTGTATACGCCGTATGCACCACACACATACATTGTATCCACCATACACACCACACACAGACTGTATACGCTGTACGCACGACATACACACACACACACTGTTTACGCCGTACGCACGACACACACACACACACACTGCTTACGCCTTGTGCACCACACACACACACTGTATACGCTGTACACACCACACACACACACTGTATATGCCGTACGCACCACACACACACACACACACTGTATACGCCGTATGCACCACACACACACACACTGTATACGCCGTACGCATCACACACACTACATACGCCGTACGCACCACACACACACTGTATACGCCGTATGCACCACACACATACACTGTATCTGCCATGCACACCACACACAGACTGTATACGCCATACGCACGACACACACAGACACACTGTTTACGCCGTACACACCACACACACACTGTATACTCCATACACACCACACATACTGTATATGCCGTACACACACTGTATATGCCGTACATACCACACACACACTGTATACATGTATGCATCACACACACACTGTATATGCCATACACACCACACACACTGTATACGCTGTACGCGCAACACACACACTGTTTATGCTGTACGCACAACACACGCACACACACTGTTTACGCCGTACGCACCACACACACACACTGAATACGCCGTACACACCACACACACACACTGTATACGCCATACACACACACTGTATAGCCATACGCACCACACACACACTGTATACACCGTATGCATCACACACACACTGTTTATGCCTTATGCACCACGCACACACTGTATATGCCGTACGCACCACACACACACTGTATAAGCCATATGGACCACCACACACACTCTGTATACGCCGTACGCATCACACACACACACACACTCTGTATATGCTGTTCAAACCACACATACACACACACTGTATACGCCGTATGCAGCCTCTTGCGTGGTACCACCAGCAGAACATCGTCGTGAACACACCGCCGGGATCAGCTGAATGATTCATTGACCACTGCCATCTTTGTACAGGAGGAGCACATGCGCAGTTTTAATGTGACCGCCACTATCTATCTGCACAAAGATGGCGGCGGTCTAATTTACTGCGCCTGCTTGAATTCCGCACAGGCGCAGTAAATCATTCAGCTGATCCTGGCGGCAGATGCGCGACGCATCTACAGGCAGAGGAAGCCTGTCACATTAAAGGGGTTTTCCCATGAACGAAAGTTCATTTTAAAAATTGTCTGTGTCTGACCGTGTACGGAGCATACCACATCTCCTGGGCAGGGGAGGTAGCAAAAGACAATACTGACATTACATCAGGGGATCACAGAGGATTCATTTTGTGTGGTAAAATATTTCACTAACTGTTTTTAAACAATATTTTACCTCACAAAATGTATCCTCTGCGATCTGCTGTAATGTCAGTATTGTCTTTTACTTCCTCCTCCACCCAGGAGCTGTAGTTTGTTCTGTACACGGTCAGACACAGACAATTTTTAAACTGAACTTTCATTTGTGGGAAAACCCCTTTAAAAAACAAATATCAACACCAACAAGGCTCCTCCTAAAAAGTACGCCAATGACAATGAAAGGAAAGCAGTAAAGGCACAATGTCAAAGACAACAATGAGCAAATGAGACTCTTGAAGAGCAACAGCATCTCTGGGACAAAAACTATGCATATAAGAGTAGGCGTCAAGCACGTGAGCCCCCTGATGCAAAAGTCATTAGATTATCACAGGATGCCATTAGGCAACAACAGCGCCACAAACAGAAATCTGCAGTCTTAACAGCAATACCATGCTCACAAGATGACCCATTGGAACCAGCAAACCACACTGCCGAGTCTACAACTTCAAAGCGTATGAGGTTAACTAATAAGGCATTTATCAACTCAAGCTACTTCAGGAACAATGTCCATTGGTCATAGCAAGAAGACTGTCACACGATGCAGAAGCACACCATCTACAGTGACAAGCTGAAACACAACGCCAGCGAGAAGTACGACTACAACAGCTACGACAAATCAACATCCGCCGGCAAACAAGTCACATACAAAAAGAAAGACATGAATTTCAACTACAAGCATAGATGGGAGAAGTCAGCATATGGGGAAAGAGAGAGTGGATATGTGGGTTAGCACATGGGGGAAGAGATTCTCAACGCTGCAAAGCCTGCCCCCACATTACTGCATTGGGCCTCCATCTAGTATTTTTATATTTACCTAATAAACTTGATGATTTTAAGAAGATTCTGACACTGGAACATCCTTCCTTTTTCAATTCATAATCCTGCGGCACTGCTGGTTCTGAGCTTCGGTCTTCAATGTGGGTGAGTTGACTCTTTTCTCTTTACTTCCTTATCTTCACAGAGTGCAAAAAAAATCCATCTATTTTTTTTTTTGCACCCTGTGCAGATAAGGGTGTTGCTTTTCTTTCTTTTGAGTGGGACATTACATTCATGTAGTTTCCATGGTTTTGTGTCCACTAGCCGAGTTTCAGTCCTTATCAGCCCTTAACCACATTACATCACTTGACAATTGTAAGGTTTCAATATGAGAGGTTAGGACCATCCTGAATAGGGTCACCATGATGTGGTGGAATGGCTTTTACATTTTTTTAAATTAAAATTATGTTAAATAAACAGCAGTAGTGTATGAAAATAATATAGGGTGCTTAGTTATTTACTGCAGGGTATTTGCTTATTATGCTTTTATCTTGGGTTTTGTCTGTTTGTTGGCCAGTGTGAGCATGTGCTTACATGCTGCATGCACACCAATTCAAGTTCCAGTTCATATCTTTAGCTTGTTTTTTTCATTAACTTGCCTATAAGTCTGAGCTGTAGTGTTCCTCTATTATTACTACTAGAAATCTATAAAAAAAACAACTTAGTGTTATCAATTGGAAGGGTATCCCTACACAATCTGACACTACCCACTCAATGCTGTGGAGAAATACACCCTTTTTTAACCAAAGCATTGGGATCAGACACTGTTATGATGACAGATGCTCTAGAATTTTAATTTTATGGGGAGCAGAACGATTATTAAAACAGATAAATCAGGAGAGAAGGCAAGTCAGTTTAAGTTACCTCTAGTGGTGGCAGAATTTTAAAATTTAAATCTTGTGGTCTTCATTCATTAATAGAATATAACATTTTGAAATGACCCAAAAAGTTGCACAAAAATGTTGTTACTTTTGACTTTTCCAGGATGCTTCTCCAAAATGGGTGGAGCTGTGGAGATGCCAGGTCAAGAAGGAATGCCAAATTCATGAAAAGTGGAAGCATTTGTTGTGCCAGAAATTTTACTCGGTCCCTGAATGATGTAACATTTCTTGCAAGGTGCAACTGACAAAATGTGTCAAATAGAGTTGAGCGAAACAGGTCGGTCAGATTCAAAAGTCGCCGACTTTAGCCAAAGTCAAGTTTCGTCAACCCAAACCCAACCATAGCGTGAGGTCAGCCATGCGGTCGTCAAAACGAGCGCCAAAATCGGATTTCCCAGAATGCTTGCAGGTGCCTTTTTTCAGCCAATGAGCAAGGACGTACACTCTGGGCAATGAGATGACATGTGCAGCGTCCACCACCATCGTAGAGAAGGGCATTGCAATGATTGGCTTGCTTTAGGGGGCATCATAGTGTCTATAAAAACCCTACATTTTACTTCTGCCGATATTAACAGTAGGGAGAGGTTGCTGTTTATCAGTAGGGAGAGAGTTAGGGCTGGAAAGAGAAGTTCTTATGTGCTTGTGCTGATAGCAATTGTGCTGTACAGTTAGTGTGCAGTGACAGGGGAGGATTTTCTTGTGTGCAGCAGCTCTGGTTATTAGGCTCCCTGATAGCTGTATTGCTGTGTGTACACTGCTGTGCAGACTGCTTTTTACACAGCACTAATACTTTTATTCTATTTTTCTGCACAGTTACCGACCGTTCATTTTTTCCCACACCGTATAGAGCTGTATGCTCCTCACACACTACCGTGTACCGGCTGGTATCACGGACAAATACATGCTGACTATCTGTGTGTGACTCCGGAAATAAATACGGAGATTTAAATTTTTCCCTACACCATATACAGCTGTACGCTTCTGATACAGTACCGTATATCTGCTCTTTGTATTACGGTCAAATCCATACTGAGTGAGCGTCTGTGTGTGACTCCAGAAATATGTAAAGAGATTTAAATTTTCCCCTATACTATATACACCTGGTATCTTCTGATACAGTACCTTTTTTCTGCCTTTTGTATTACAGTCAAATCCATACTGAGAGAGCGTCTGTGTGTGACTCCGGAAATATATACGGAGATTGAAATTTTCCCCAACACCGTATACAGCTGTCCACTTCTGATACAGTACCGTATATCTGCTCTTTGAATTACGGTCAAATCCATACTGAGTGAGAGTCTGTGTGTGACTCCGGAAATATATACAGAGATTTAAATTTTCCCCTATACTATATACACCTGGTATCTTCTGATACAGTACCTTTTTTCTGCCTTTTGTATTACAGTCAAATCCATACTGAGTGAGCATCTGTGTGTGACTCCGGAAATATATACAGAGATTTAAATTTTCCCCTATACTATATACACCTGGTATCTTCTGATACAATACCTTTTTTCTGCCTTTTGCATTACAGTCAAATCCATACTGAGAGAGCGTCTGTGTGTGACTCCGGAAATAAATACGGAGATTTAAATTTTTCCTCCACACGTATACAGCTGTACGCTTCTGATACAGTACCGTATATCTGCTCTTTGTATTACGGTCAAATCCATACTGAGTGAGCGTCTGTGTGTGACTCCGGAAATATATACGGAGATTTAAATTTTCCCCTACACCGTATACAGCTGTACGCTTCTCATACAGTACCATATATCTGCTGGTATTTTTGGTACATTTTCCCAAACATGAGGAAGTATGGTGGAAGAGGCCGTGGACGTGGACGGGGGGGGCAACTGGTACTGATGGTGGTGGTGGTGCATTTGCTGTTAGTGCCAAAAGCACAATAGCACCTAAGGCAGGAGGTGTTGAGCCTGCGTCATCGTCTGGCTCCAGAAGGCCTGGAAGGCTCACTTTTCTGGGAGTAGGTAAACCGCTTTTAAAGCCGGAGCATCAGGAACAGGTTTTGGCTTACATTGCCGAAACAGCCTCCAGCTCTATTGCCTCCTCTTCTGAAGTTTCAAAAAATGCAAGCACTGAGTTGTCAGTGCAGGCTCCTGGTCAGGAAAAACACCTTTCCTTGTGTCCTTCACCCCCACCAAAAGTGAAGGATGCGGCAGGCCACACTTCAGATTACTCCCTGGAGCTCTATTCACATACCATGCCTAATTTATCAAGTGAAATCCTGAATTCCCCAGTCCAAGATGAATATGACATGGAGTGCACTGATGCACAGCCAGTGCTATATGATTCTGATGATACATTCACCCAGAACACTGCATTGCCCTCGCAGTCTACTGAGCCAGAATCTGACCTTGATGAAACTCAGGTGCCCCTTCCCGAATACTATACCACCTTTGTTGTGAATGTGCTAGAGATGGTTTCTGAGCAGAGGCTCCCTCTGGTGGTTACAGACAGTACTGAACCTTTCAGAGAGGAATGGCAATCTGGGTTCACTGACTGGTCTGATATAAGGGAGGTTTCCTCCCATGATGGTTGCCGGTGATCAATTGTTCTTGTCTCAATTGTGGTTCCTGGTTTATTTGGAAGTTTGCTGGAGTTTTGCCTGCATCTCCTGCTTTCAGATAAGATATTTTTTGCTTTTCTTTTTGTGCTTGCTTTTTGCATTGTTTTCTGCACTTTTGTGGAGGTCAGCCAGGTCCCCTCCTGGGGCCTGTGCTCCTCACAGTTTATCTGCAGCCACTGTTATTTGCTCATTTGCTTTTTCATGTTTTTTCAGCGGCTGCGGCTTGGTTTTGTTCACACTGAGATCTGATTTAGCGGGTGGCGAGATCGTGTGATCTCAGTATTTTTGTAATCAAAATTGTTGGATTTTTGTAGGGTTTTCTGGGTTGGAGAAAGTAATCTCTCCTTTCCTATCCTATTTAGTCAGCTTGTGGCCCCAGCGTTTGCTCAATCTATTTTCTGCCTATGTTTGTGTTTTCATCTTGTCTAACCGCCATTATATGTTTGGGGGCTTCGGATTTTCTTTGGGGATCTGCTCCGGGGCAGATAGCTTTCATCTTTCTGCCTTTAGGTGTAGTTATCTCTCAGGCTGTGACGAGGCGTCTAGGATCAACGTAGGAACGCTCCACGGCTACCTCTAGTTGTGTCGTTAGTTTAGGAATCTGCAACCCATCAGTTACCAACATCTCAGGTGTTCTGCTGCCCTGCTGTAACATAACAGTATCACCGGCCCTAACTGAAAATTATATGGTACTCACAGAAGGGAAAAATAGTGTGGAAAGAAAAAAGTTGTCAGAGATTTTTTTTTTTTTTCTGTCTGTTGCATTTTTTCTCTCTTTTTCTCTGGGTGCTGAGGAGGATTTTTTTTCCAATGGAGTTTGCACAGTTGTCTGGCCGTGTGGATCAGCTTGCCACTGAGGCTTGGAGTATTGCTACCTATCTTGCTAGGTTGCCGGTTGTGGAACCTAGGATTCCCATGCACGATTTGTTTTTGGGGGATCGGACTAAATTTCTGAATTTCAAAAATAACTGTAAGTTGTTTTTTGCCTTAAAACCTAAGTCCTCAGGGAACGCAGCACAGCAGGTTCAAATTGTCATCTCTCTCCTGCGCGGCGATCCTCAGGATTGGACTTTTTCCCTGACACCTGGGTATCCTGTTTTGAATGATATTGATGCATTTTTTCTGGCTCTGGGGTTATTGTACGATGAACCTAATGTCACTGATCAAGCTGAAAAAACCTTGTTGGCATTAAATCAGGGTCTTGAAGACGCTGAGTTATACTGTCATAAATTTCGAAAGTGGGCAGTCCTGACCAAATGGAATGATGATGCTTTGGCAGACTTTTTCGGAAGGGGCTGTCAGATTCTTCTCTTTTCCTTATTGGACGATTTCCCTGACCGGGAAATCTGTAAAGTTAAATTTTATCCTTTTTCTTGCTTGGAAAGGTTAAATTACAACATATTTGTCAGTAACCTGGCAAAATTCCAGGGAACCACGGGAGTAACGATTTAAACCCAATGCAGCTCCCTTGGAATTATCTTTTTCTTTTTTTGGGGGGGGGGTTTCGTTTAAAATTTTTTTATGGTTTCCCCTGCCCCCTCGGGTCTAATTTTTTTTCTTTCTTGGGCGATTTTTCTGGGCCAATTTTTTGGTGTGGTTTCCCTGTGGCCTTTTCCCGGGTTTTTTAAAAGGTGTTCGGGCCCTATTTGAAACCGGTTTTTTTTTTACGTGGGGCCCCATGTTTTTTTTCCCCAAAAGGGGGAAAACGGCAGCAGGGGGAAATTTTCAACTTTCGGGGTTTTTTACCCGTTTTGCCTTCCTTTTTTACTCCGGGCCTTTTGTTGATTGGGGTAAAACCCGGGGGATTTTTTTTCCAAAGGTTTTTTTCCCGAAAACCCTGGAAGCGTTCCCAGGAGACCCCCCCCGGGGGAGAAAAACCCCGTTTTTTCGGGGAAAGGGGGTTGCCCAACATCAGGGAGGAAAAATTTTTGGCCTAATCGAATAAAAGTAAGGCCCTTTTTTACGTCTAAACCGGGAGAAAGGCTGTCCCATTCCAGGTTTTAAATGTGACACTTTTTTTTTCCTTCCCAGTTAAGGCCAGTTTTTTTGTTTTTTGGAGTTTTTTGGAAAAAAACATTTCCCCCCGGGTAATTTGCGAATTAGGCGGTTAAAAAAGGGGCCCTTTTTAACGGTACCGAAAACGTGCATTTTTTAATTTCAGGGTTGGGGGGGAACAGACCCCTTCACCCTTTCCTTTTTTTCGGGGGGGCCCAAAAAAGGATGGAGACCGTGATTTTTTATGCCTTTTGAAAAGAAAATATTAGGGGAAGGGGCCGGCCAAAACATGGGGGGAAACCAGGCCCCTTTCGGACCCCGAGGAGCGGAAAAGGGTCCCCCGGAGCCAGCTGACGACTGCAGGTTATAAGAGGAGGCCTTGCCCAAAGGTCATAAGAAGCAGCCTGGTGTTTACGGGTGGGACCTCCAAAAGGATTTTTCCCCAGGAGGAGCTGCCCGTGACGGGTAGAGGGAAAATTTCTTGTACCCGGGTTACCCTGATTCTTGCACTTTACAGCAGGTATTTGTCAAAGCATCCAAGGCCCAGCAGACTTGTGGACTTATCCGAAGTGGAGGCCCAGGAAACCCTGGGAGCTTTACGGATTGACCCCCTTTAGCAGAAGAAAAACAATTTCCACCAGGGATAAGAGGGTTACGTACAGGATAGCAGATTACTGTGCTGCATAACCAAGACCAAGACGTGTCCCTGTTACAGAATACCCTGGGAGGGGAAACGGTTGGACGGTTGGACCCCGAGGTTAAGGAAAAAGGGTTTTCCCCATACCAGTGTCAACTTTTCACTTACTAATCGGAGGTATTTGGGGAAATTTCTACCGCCCCTCTGGACTAATGGAATTGGGGCATTGGAAAGGGCCCTGGGGAAATTTTCCTAAGGGCCCAACTGGAAAAAGGAAAAGAGCAATGCAAAAACCGAGTCAGTGAGTTACTTGACCCCTTCTAACCGGGGTCCGGTTCGGCCAAAAAGGTTTTTGGACCTGTATATTAAGGGACAAAGCCAAAAAGAACTGGGGAACCATTGACGTTACTGACCCGCTCCAGGGAAAAGGGCAATTTTTAAACCAAGCTTACTTCGGGGGGCGAAAACTAGCAAACCGGGGTGTAAACCAAACCCCCAGGGGGCATTTTGAACCTAGGATTTGGGCTCCAAGCCCTGGGAAACCTTAGTTTTTTTGGGAGGGAAAATTTTTCCCCGGTTTAGGAGTACTTTTTTTTTTTAAGACTGGGCCCCAGAAAAACCCAGTTCGGACTGTTCCGTTTTTGGGGAAAAGCCAGGAAGGGAAAGTGCTTTTTCCCCAAAAGGGTTTCCATTTTGGGAATTTTTTCCCTTTTTTTAAAGGGAAATCCCCGGGGTTAAAAGCATTTGGCCAACCTACCAAAAGGCTTTAGGATTTTGGGTTTTGAATTTTTAAAAAAACCCCGGGTACCCCCGGGTTCCAAAAGGGGGAGGGAATTTTCCCCCCCCTGCGTTCGGAAAAACCTTTTTCCCTTTTCTAAAATTTAGCCACCTTTTTCGGGGGGGTTATCCCAAAAGGGGGGAGGGCCTTTTTGGGGCCAAAGGGGCAGCCTTAAAGAACCCGGGGGGAAAAAAGGGATGTCGGGGGTTTTTTCCCCTTGGCGGTTTTTGGGAGGTACCAGGTTTTGGGATCGGCCGGTCCACTTTTTCGGAGCGGAAAAAGGGCAGCCGGGGCCCTTTTCCGTCCAATTTTTCCGCCGGGGGGTTTTTTTCAACCGTCCAAACCTATTCAGGTTTACCCGTCCTGTTTCCAAGAATAAAGAAATTTAACTTGTGGCCCAAAGAAATTTTGTGCCTTCCAAAGATTTTACCCAAATTTGGTTTTTGCCGACGGGTTTCGGAACTCATTCCAAAAATTTTTTCGCAAGGGCCAGTTTTTTCCCCCGGGGGGTTTTTTTTTTAAATTGGGTTTTAATTTACTTTTCCCCCCCTTCCCCCTAGACCCATAAGCAACCCAGAAAAAAAACCCCAACCTTGGGGGGCCCCCTTTTAAATTTTTGGTCCATCAGAAGGGGTTTTTTTGCCGGTAGTTTGTTTAAAAAAACTACTCAGAAACCTTGGCCCTTTTTTTTCGAAGGGCATTTTTTTTTGGGGAACAGGCTTTTCTTTGGGGGGTTTACCGTTTTTACAAATCGATTTTGGGCCTGGGGGGTTTGTCCCCTCGGGAAACCCCCAATTAATGAAACCGGAAAGGGCGATTTGGTTAAAAAGGGGGGGGGTTTGGTTTTTTCCCAAAATTAAGGGGTTGCCTAAATTTTAACCAGGAAAGGCCCAAAAGTCGGGGAATTCTTAACCTGTTCCCTTCCCGGGTTTGTTCATCAGGGCTTTTAGACCCATCCGTGCCACAAGCCTTTTTAAATTGGGAAAACCAGTTCCAATGGCTCGCCTCCTGACCGTTTTGAGAAAAAATTGAAGGGGTAGAATATTGGAGTCCTAGAAAAAAACCCAAGTATTTGATAATTGGAAGGTTTGTTCCGGTAGTGGACAAACGCTGGGAATTTAAAAATTCGGTGGGAAAAATTCCCCCTTTTTAACAATAGGGCTCCTGTCAAAACCGAAGCCTGTTTCTTGGAAAATTCACATCCCCTTCAGCCCAGTTTATTAAAGCCTGCCAGCAATTCTCCCGTGATTTTAGATGGAATAACTCGGGCTTCCGGATTAGGGGTTCCGGTTTTTTTCGGTGTATGAGGTTTGTTAGTGGTAAAAAGGTTTTAGGTTTAAAAAAATGGAAATTTGGCGTTTTTGGGGGTTTTTGTAACAAATTAAATTTTCCCATTTGTTAAACTAATTTGGCCAAAAAAAGTTTTAAAATTCCATTGTCCCTTACATCACCCCCTGGCCAACATTTTTTGGTTAGGAGTTTTTGGGAAAATTCCGGGATTTCCCCTTTTTTACCCCTTTCAAACCTTATTAGGGACCCTCCCATTGGCCTTTGGGGGCTATTGGCAAAAATACCAAAATTGAATTTTACTCCACCCCCCTCGTTCAAAACCTACTTTAAGGTTATAATTCGGGCTTCAGGAACAAAAGAAACTGTAGTGAAATGGCATTTAATTTTAACAAAAATTTTTTAGAAACCAATTTTCATTTACAGGGGCCCTCAGTAAAGGGTTTAATTGGGGAAAACCCTGATTCCCGTTTACTAATTCATAACCTGTTGGCGCCCAAGGCTCAAAAAGGGGGCCCATTGTTTTGAATGGAAATATGCGGAATTTAGGGCCAATGTCCTTTGGAGAGCCCTTGGCAAATTGGCTCAAAGTCCCATTGGAACTGACCCCGGGGGGATTTCAGATCCAAAAGGATCCATTGAACCCAAAAGCTTCACAAATTGACTGTAAAAAAAAAAAGTTTTTTTCCACCAAAGACTGCCCCAGTTTTTTTCCATTTCACAACCACAGTTGGGATCCAAAAAAGGGGGGCATTTCTCTGAGTCAGATTCCTCTTGTGGTATAAACCCCTTTTGCCAAAGGCCCAGGGGGGGCCCAAGGCGGCCATTTCTTTTGAAGGAAAATTCAGGGAATTGGGGTTATCGATGGAGGCTGGTCAAAAACATGGAGTTAAAGGACCCATTGGACAGACTGGACTTATCTAGTTTGCAAAGTACAGCCCACAGGCTCAAATTGACCTTAAAAAAAAAGGATTCAAAAAATTTCTTTGCCTGGTTTTTCACCATGGCGGTATAGTGGACCCAAAAATTTTTGGGCATTCCTTAGTACCAATACTCTATGGCCCCTGAAACCATGTAAGGGCGACGGCAGGCTCGAAAAGGGGCCATTTATTTTTAAATGCAAAATATCCGGGAAATATTTCCCCCCAAAGCAAATTTAAGGCCAGGGTCTTTGGGACTCCAAAAGGACCTTTGGAATGATGGTTTTCCAGATGCATTGTCTTTTAACCCAGTGCTTACATTGGATTTTTAGGATTTTCTCCAAAATTTCTTTGTATTTTCTTTTCAGGGGCAACAGTAAAATTTGATCCTAAAATTTTTGGCAATTTCGTGGTAAAAGGGGATACCCCAAGGCCTAAATTTTTGGGCGCTTGGCAGGTTGGAAACACCCATGGCTTTTGAATAAATATGTCTGGAAATGGTTCCAATATTTTGGAATTCTTGTTGCTATTTTACTCCCCACGTACCCTTTTTAAAACTAGCTAAGGAACTTATCTAGATGCAAAAAGCCCCTTTGAACCCAGGGCCCAAAAATTTGACCCGTAAAGAAGTCTCCAAAAATTTTTTAGGCCTCAGTTTTTTCATTTCACCAATCAACTAAAAATTGGACCAAAATTTTGGGCATTCCCATCCCTTCCGATACCAATTGGGGTTTCATTAACCACTATTTTCACGCAGGCTCGAAGGGAGGAGGCCTTTGTTTTAAATAAAAATACCCTGAATAATTTACTGATGCGTTTGGGGGGGATCCTGGTCCTCCCTTAGTAAGGACCCTTTTGGAAACTAACCCCTGGAACTTTTAGTGCATAGTGGCCTTGCCCCCGGTGTTTACAGAAGTTAAAACCAGACCGAAAAAAAAATCATTCTAAAATTTTTGACCCAATTTTTTTTTACACAATGGTTTACGGTTGGCCCAAAGGGTTTTGGTAAGTTTGCCCGATGCATGGTCCCCAAGGGGGAACAACTTTTTTGCACCGCAGGGGGGAGGAGTCCCTTTAAATCCAAAAAAATAATGGAAAATGGGGCCTTGTTACTTTTGAGGCCCGGAAGCCCAAAACAGAAAACCCCCCCCGTGCACCCCGGAAACCAGGGCCACCGATAAACTATCTATGTGTGTTGAATTGAAACCAATGTAACAAAGTTTATAACCAGCTGAATAAAAAAACAATGTTCCCAATTCGGGAAATTTAGCCCCAATTTTTTTTTATTTCGCAAGGGAAAGTTTGGGAATTGGACCCCAAAATTGTTTAATTTTACTAAATGCGAACCCAATTGGGAGAAAACAAGGATGGGCACCGCGGCTCGAGGAGGTACGAAAGCCAATGTGAATTTACGGGGCATGTTTTGCATAAAAAATAAAAACAAAACTGATGAACGAAAAGATAATTTAAAGGTATCCATTTCTTTCTTAAGACCTGTATTATAAAGGGAAAGGGTTTAATATAATAGATATTTTTTTAAATTTGAAGTAGAAAAATTGGAGAAATACAAAAGAATATAAAAAATAAAGACATAGGGTCAAGTTTGTTAACAAAAGGGAGTGTTATCACTTAAAAAAAAAAAACCCAAAGATAAATATAAAAAACAACGTTAAATAGGAAAACTATCCTTTTCTATCAATTGAAACCGATTTAGGAATAGTCCGCAAAAAAAATTTAAATTTAAATTTTAAAGTAATAGGGGAAAATCGAAATATCCAAATAGCACAGGGAGGGCCCTGAGGATCTCACTTAGACAGAGTAGGTGGCTTTGAAGTAAATTAACAGATAGTGTAAAAAATAAAAACGCAAAAAGGATAAAACCTTTCCAATTTGAAGGATTTTGCTCCCCTATTAGGTTTCCCGCCCCAATGTGGTCATGGGGGTAAAAAAGATTTTATAAAAGTTAATTAGCAAAGCAGGAATGCGGGGCAAAAAGGGGAAGTTACCTAGTAAACGCTAGCAGAAAGGCTGTACTAAAGAAACTGGAGTTGTGTAAATAAAACCAGTTTGGGGGCTAAAAAAGCCAAACTATAGGCTCTCTGCATTCCGAAGTGGCAACCAGTATGGAACCGGGTTGGAGAGCGTCCCAAAATTAAATGATGGAGAGAATAAACGAAAAAAAAAGCTGTGAGACCAAGTTTTGTAGGGGAAGCATATTTGAGTAAAAGGAAATCCCCTAAAAAAAGAAAGGGTTAAAAACAAAACCAGGAAGGAAGTTTAAACCCTTTTGGGGGTAGGAAAAAAGAGGTAAGAAAGCGGAAAAATCAGTCCCTCCAATTTGACAAGCTTCTTTTTAGGAATTCAACACAGTCCCAAAAATTTGGGGTTTTTATATGAGGGGATAATTGACCCAAGTGAACCTTTAGTATTCCAGAGGCAAAGGTGGAATCTTAGGTTCCTATTTACAAAATTTTACATTCCTCTAAAGGAAAGGAAATTTCATTGGATAAAAATGAAATTCATGATTAATAAAAAATCCATTACTAAATGGCCATAGGTTAATTTGTTTTAAAAGCTACATCTACCCCGGGACAACCTTGGTTAAGGCATATGTGATCAGAACGCTCCTTTTCCTAAATTGTAATCCTATTCCCATCCAAAAGGTGACCTCTCATGGGGGTGGAATTTTAAGAAGTTTGCTGTAGATGTTGGAGAGAGGGGGTGTTCAGCGTTCGCCTTTATTTGGAGATTCGATCAGGATGGTCTGAAAGTTTTCCCAAAGAGTCGCGGGGCATTTTTGAAAAATTTGGTTCCTTTAAGGAATTTTAAAATCCTTGCCGAATTTGTTTAATAAATTATTTTTCCTTTTTCTTTTCTTTTTTTAGGCCTTTATTACTGTTTGTGGATTTTATGGCCTTCACAGTTTAACCCTTTGCCATTTGGGTCTGTCCTTAGTCACTTCGTTTTTTGTCACCTAATTATTTTTGGGCAGATGTTGTTTGGTATAATCAGTTTTTACTTTGGAAAGGTTTCCCTTTAAAATTTAATCCTACCTCTTTTTTCCTAACCAAAGGCTTATACTTCACCATGCGTCTCAAATTTTCCTTGTTTAAATTGTTTTCCCTTTAAAACCCAATTATGTTTTTCCATTTCAAGAAGCTTGGTTCCATCAGGGAATTATCTTTTTTTTATAATTATTTAGGGGGAACGACCGGGATCCGAAACCGCTCCACGGTTCCCTTTTGTTTGTTTTTTTAGGATTGAGCCCTATACCCCATTTTCTTTTTCCCAGCGTGTGTCTATTTTCACCTGACACGACACATAAGATTGACCCTTATCCTGCAGCATTTAACTGATATACTTAACCCCCCTTTACCCACAAACACCTGCTTTAACTAATAATTTTTAATTACAATATTCCCTTTACACCATAAGCAAGCATTACGGTGAATACCGCCATAAAGAGGCACAATTACTATTGGGCCTTGGGTAATTACCTTTTTTGCGTTTTTCCCCATTTCCCCCGTTTACTTTGTAACCTTAAAGTTGACTTTGCCAAAAAAAACCCTTGAAAGTTGTTCTTTGTCACTTCCCTTGCTAATAATAGCAAAATCTCTTGACATATATTCGGGTTTAAATTTTTTGGGCAGAACTAAGGATCTTGAATATTGAGATTGAATAAATATTTAAAAAAATGTATTGTTCCCTAATTTTAAACACGGAACAGTATAGCTGACATGCATTTTTTTAAACACTTTTGACAATATGGGTCCTTTTATTTTATTTTTTTTAAAATTATTAAAAAAATTTGGTTCTTTTTTAATTTTTTTTCAAAATTTAATATAAACACATTTCTTTTATTCTACAAGGCTGGTATGGACCAAACTTTTAAAATAAAATGAAACAACCCGAATTCATGAGTCCCAAGTCTCTTTTCTTTGGGCCTTCCCCAAGCCCATGGTCCAAGGGTTTCTATTGATTTTTGCCCTAAGGGTTTTTGGGTACTATGGCCAAAAGTAAAGAATTCCCAAAATGCCCCATTAAACAAATCCCCAGGAATTTAAATTTTACACGAATAAAGTCCTTAAGAAAGAATAAGCAAAACCCTTTAAAAAACCATATTTTTCCAAAAAATAATAAAAGCCCCAATTTTGGGTGCGTTGGGTTGTTCCCGGGGTAAAAGCCCAACCGGGGGCCCCCTTTAAAATGGTGGCTTTTCCCGGGCCGCGATGGGCCGGGGCGAAAAATTTGGGGGAAACACCTTTGGCATCTGTTTCCCAAATAAAGGGAGCATTTAAATCACCTGGCCAGCAATAATTCCCGGGGGCAACGGGCCCGCCCCCCGCTAGGATCCCCCGGGTGGGCCCCCCCACAAAGCACGTGGCCCCCCTCACTAAACCCACCCCCCCCACCCACCCTACCACCAACCCCCCCCCTACTCCCCCCCATCCCCCAAACCCTCCCCCACACCCTGGCCACCCCCGCAAACCTCATCCCCCCCAATTAAAACCCCCACCGCCCCCCCCCCATTCCGGGCCCTCCTTCCAAAAATTATTTAACCCTGTTAAACCCACAGTGTTTCAAAATAAGTATAGTAACCCCCCGTCAATCAGTAGGGTTAGATTTTTTTCTTTAGCTACCGGCGATCTCCCCAGCGGTTTGGGATCCAGTAACCCGCCGCAATCGGCCCCCAACGCCCGGGACGCAAAAAAAACCGCCGCGGTCGCAGCAAAATCCTGCGGATCGCAGCAAAATCGCCGCGATCCAGCAAAATCCCCCGCGGACGCGCGAATCGCGCGGCCCCCCGCAGCGAAATCCCCGCGGATCAGCGAAAATCCCCCGGGGTCGCCAAAATCCCCCGCGGATCCCGCAAATAGTCGCGGATCCCGCGAAACGGCGCGTACCCGGCCAAAATCCGCAGAAAAATCCGCCCCCAGGGGGTCAGGGCTCGGTCTCCAGCCATGGCAGATGCTATTGCAGCATCGGCCATGGCTGGATTGTAATATTTCACCAATAAAATTGGTGAAATATTACACATTGCTCTGATTGGCTGTTTCACTTTTAACAGCCAATCAGAGCGATCGTGGCCACGGGGGGGTTAAGCCAACCCCCTGTGGTGAAGCACAAAGGGTCCTGAAACTGCGGGTCGGGTGACCTTTGAGTGACCCCGGTCTCCCGGCCCGCAGGGACGAGATCCTTTCATGACGCCACATAGGCGTCATGGGTCGGATTGACACAGGTTTTCATGACGCCTACGTGGCGTCATGGGTCGGGAAGGGGTTAAACTATTAATCTTCTTCATATTCAAATTCTTCATGTTCTTCCTCTTCATCTTCTTCATCATATTCTTATTTGTGACAGAGATTCCTGTACTTGTAATCTGTAAAAGTATGAATTTTTCATCCTTCCGTTCTTGCTGTCACAAAAGATTTAAATTACAACAGTATTTGTCCGTGTTCAGTTTAGCCTGCAGCAGCAGGCATTTTCCAGGGGCACCACGAGGAGGAACGGACTCACCCCCATACACTGCTTAGTCTTCTTCTGCTTAGAATTTAGAGCATATATTTTGCTCTTCATTTTGGTCTTATACTTCACGTTCTTCTGCTTTTTGATCTTCTGCTTATTGTTCTTCTGTCTCTTGTTCTGTATCTTGTAGTTTGTCTTAACCTTCTTTGTCCTGTTGGTGATCTTCTTCTGGGTAATCTTTTATTTTTTCTTTGTGATGGTGTTCAGGCTGGTTGGCTTCATCTTCTTCTGGGTGGTCTTTAAGGTCGTCTAATTTCCGAGAACCAGCTGACGTTACTGGAACCCGGACGGGTTTAATCAGAATGGAAACACAGAGGTAACCAGGGACAAGTGCAGAAGTAAGCGACGGGACACACTCAGCTGGACCACTGCGCAGATTCCCGGAGGGGGCCAGCAGAAGACATGAAAGAGGGCAATGTCACAACCGAGTACCAGCTGACGTTACTGTGACACGGTTACTAAGCAGGAGGTACCTGTGCTCCAAAGCACTACCAAGGACCAGCAGACGTTGCTGGAACTCGTATACGGAGATGGAGGCACCTAGGCCAAGGCACTGGGGAGAACCAGTTGACGGTACTGGACCCGGACGGGTAGCAGAAAGAAAAGAGGCAATGTCACAACCGAATACCAGCTGACGTTACTGTGACACGGTTACTAAGCAGGAGGTACCTGTGCTCCAAAGCACTACCAAGGACCAGCAGACGTTGCTGGAACTCGTATACGGAGATGGAGGCACCTAGGCCAAAGGCACTGGGGATAACCAGTTGACGGTACTGGACCCGGACGGGTAGCAGAAGGAAAAGAGGCAATGTCACAACCGAGTACCAGCTGACGTTACTGTGACACGGTTACTAAGCAGGAGGTACCTGTGCTCCAAAGCACTACCAAGGACCAGCAGACGTTGCTGGAACTCGTATACGGAGATGGAGGCACCAAGGCCAAAGGAACTGGGGAGAACCAGTTGACGGTACTGGACCCCGGACGGGTAGCAGAAGGAAAAGAGGCAATGTCACAACCGAGTACCAGCTGACGTTACTGTGACACGGTTACTAAGCAGGAGGTACCTGTGCTCCAAAGCACTACCAAGGACCAGCAGACGTTGCTGGAACTCGTATACGGAGATGGAGGCACCTAGGCCAAAGGCACTGGGGAGAACCAGTTGACGGTACTGGACCCCGGACGGGTAGCAGAAGGAAAAGAGGCAATGTCACAACCGAGTACCAGCTGACGTTACTGTGACACGGTTACTAAGCAGGAGGTACCTGTGCTCCAAAGCACTACCAAGGACCAGCAGACGTTGCTGGAACTCGTATACGGAGATGGAGGCACCAAGGCCAAAGGAACTGGGGAGAACCAGTTGACGGTACTGGACCCCGGACGGGTAGCAGAAGGAAAAGAGGCAATGTCACAACCGAGTACCAGCTGACGTTACTGTGACACGGTTACTAAGCAGGAGGTACCTGTGCTCCAAAGCACTACCAAGGACCAGCAAACGTTGCTGGAACTCATATACGGAGGTGGAGGCACCTAGGCCAAAGGCACTGGGGAGAACCAGTTGACGGTACTGGACCCCGGACGGGTAGCAGAAGGAAAAGAGGCAATGTCACAACCGAGTACCAGCTGACGTTACTGTGACACGGTTACTAAGCAGGAGGTACCTGTGCTCCAAAGCACTACCAAGGACCAGCAGACGTTGCTGGAACTCGTATACGGAGATGGAGGCACCTAGGCCAAAGGCACTGGGGAGAACCAGTTGACGGTACTGGACCCCGGACGGGTAGCAGAAGGAAAAGAGGCAATGTCACAACCGAGTACCAGCTGACGTTACTGTGACACGGTTACTAAGCAGGAGGTACCTGTGCTCCAAAGCACTACCAAGGACCAGCAGACGTTGCTGGAACTCGTATACGGAGATGGAGGCACCTAGGCCAAAGGCACTGGGGAGAACCAGTTGACGGTACTGGACCCCGGACGGGTAGCAGAAGGAAAAGAGGCAATGTCACAACCGAGTACCAGCTGACGTTACTGTGACACGGTTACTAAGCAGGAGGTACCTGTGCTCCAAAGCACTACCAAGGACCAGCAGACGTTGCTGGAACTCGTATACGGAGATGGAGGCACCTAGGCCAAAGGCACTGGGGAGAACCAGTTGACGGTACTGGACCCCGGACGGGTAGCAGAACGCACCCATGAAAATGTAAGTTGACAGGACGCAAGCCGTCCGCAGTTACCGAATCACACAGTCCTACAGTGGGTGCTTGTCCTATTGTCACAATGGAAACCGCCTTTATTTACATATCCCACAGCACACATAGGAATCACCTAAACTGCAGGCACCATAGAGTCGGCTAACCCGAATGCAACACGACAGCACAACTTATTGGAGGATAATTGACGTTCACACTGCTAGGAAACAGCTGTCGTGCTGTAACCAGGCTGGCCAGGAGTCAGTACCCCTGCCAATTACTTACGAGCAACAAATGGCGGTGTTGTAGCCCAGGGAGTAGAGTTCAGGTGGTAGAAAGATGAACATAACAGGAGACATGGAAAACGTTGCCAAACAGTTATTTAATCTGAAAACGGACAGGCAAATTCAGGTGAGATCCATGCCTTTTCATTTTCAGAAAAGTAAGCCGGTCTACATTCTCTGAGGATAGTCGCATGCGACGGTCTGTTAGTACACCACCTGCAGCACTAAAGACGCGCTCAGATAATACACTGGCAGCAGGGCAAGCCAGCACCTCCAATGCATACTGGCTAAGCTCTGGCCATGTATCCAACTTAGAGACCCAAAATTTGAAAGGGGAAGAGGCATCTGGGAGTACACTTAGAGGGAAAGACAAGTAGTCTGTCACCATCTTACGGAAACGTTGCTTCCTGGTGACTGGAGCCGTCTCGGATGGTGTAGACCTTGCTGGCGCTGTCACAAAACTTCGCCACATTTGTAACATACAGCTCTTGCCCTGTGCAGAGGCGCTGCTTGTGCTCCCTCTTGTTGTAGAGGTGTCTACACTGCCTCGACGCACAGAGCTGCTTTGTAAAGCAGTAGCAGCAGCAGCTCTCTCGGCTGGAATGTACAACAGTATGGATTGCACCAGTGTGTCTTGGTACTCCCGCATTTTACGGTCCCGGTTCCCCGGTGTGATGAGGGTTTGTAAGTTGTCCCGGTAGCGAGGGTCTAGGAGGGTGTACACCCAATAATCTGACGTGGTGAGAATGTGGGCGATGCGGTGGTCGTTTCTCAGGCACTGAAGCATGAAATCAACCATGTGCTGCAGACTCCCAACTGGCCAACAAAAGCTGTCCTCTGGAAGAGGCGTCATCTCTGCCTCCTCTGCATCACCCCACCCTCGCTCTACATACTGACTAGAGCATTGTGTACCTCCCTCTGTAGGGATTTCTTCCTCCTCCATTGACTCCTCCTCCTCCTCATCCTCCTCACAAAGTGAGCCCTGCCCAGCCCTTTGTGAGGAACCACATTGCGCTGACTGTCGTGAAGGTAATTGAATTTGTGACTCCTCATCCTCCACCTCTTCCAAAACCTCTTCCTTTAGTGCTTTCAGTGATTTCTGAAGCAGGCAGATAAGGGGGACAGTCATGCTGACTAGTGCATCATCTGCACTCGCCATCCGCGTTGAGACATCAAACGCACGCAAAACATCGCAGATGTCCTTCATAGAGGCCCACTCAGTAGTGGTGAAGTGTGGACGGCGCAAAGAGCGACTTGATTGCGCCTGATGCAGCTGATACTCCATTACTGCTGTCTGCTGCTCACACAACCGCTCCAACATATGTAACTTGGAATTCCACCTGGTGGGTACGTCACATATGATGCGATGTTCAGGAAGGCGAAATCGGCGTTGCAGAGCAGCAATGCGCGATCTGGCTATGCTGGAACGTCGCAAGTGAGCGCACTCTAGGCGGACCTTCTGCAGCAGTCCAGCAAGATCCGGATAGTCCCTCAAAAAACTCTGCACGACCAAGTTGAGCACATGTGCCAGACATGGTATGTGAGTAAGGTTGCCAAGGCCCAGAGCTGCCACCAGATTTCGGCCATTGTCACACACTACCAAGCCTGGCTGGAGATTCGCAGGCAAAAACCACACGTCGCTCTCCTGCTTGATGGCATTCCAGACCTCCTGCGCTGTGTGGCTTAGATTCCCCATTGAAATCATTTTCAGGACGGCCTGTTGACGTTTGGCCACGGCTGTGCTCATATCGGTCGCAACAGGTAAGCGTTCACGGGTCCATGTGGAGGTATACCGTGACGGCTCGTGCAGCGATGATTCTGAGGAACTGGAGTAGGAGGAGGAATCAATGTGTACAGACTGGATTCCTGCAATCCTTGGAGTTGGCAGAACACGTACAGCGCCACTGGCAAGATCTGTACCCGGCTCCACAACATTGACCCAATGGGCAGTGAGGGAAAGGTATCGTCCCTGGCCATGGGTACTGGTCCACGCATCGGTGGTCAGGTGGACCCTGCTACTGACGGCGTTTAGTAGCGCATGTTTAATGATTCCCTCGACATGTTTTGCAGAGCAGGGACGGCTTGCCTGCTGAAATAAAATCGGCTTGGCACATTATATTGTGGGACTGCCAATGCCATTAAGTTCCTGAAACTGTCAGTCTCCACCAGCCTGAATGACAGAATTTCAAGGGACAGGAGTTTTGCAATGCCAGCATTCAGAGCCTGTGCTCGTGGATGGTTTGCCGAGTATGGCCGTCTTTTATCCCATGCCTGTGCTACCGATGGCTGTTTTGTGGCCTGGGAGTGTGACGATGACTGTGAACTTGCTGCTGTGGGTGGAATAACAGTTTGTCTATGGACAACAGTGACCGAGGTTCTTCCATGGAGATCCTGTGAGGAAGCCGAACCAGGTGTGTGTGAGCTGGAGGTAGAGGCTCCAACAGGACCTGAAGATGTAGGTGCTGCTGTAGGTTGGCCTACATCTCCAGTGTGTCTTTGTAACTCAGCTACGTGCTTTGTCCGTACATGTTTCCACATATTTGTGGTATTCAGGTTACTGATATTTTTACCTCTTTTAACTTTTTGCTTACACAGCTTGCATTTAACATAGCAAATATCATCTACAAGTCTGTCAAAAAAGGACCACGCAGTGCAAGTCATGGGAGCGCCAATTTTGACATTTGTAAGAGAACTGCTCCCAACAGGTGCCAAACTGGAGGCTACAGGCAAGCGAGTCTGCAGCCTACCTCTCCCTCCTCTTTGTACCGTTGGGCCAATCTCTTCCTCAGAGCTGCTCCCACCACCTTCCTGTTGCTCACGCCATGTTGGGTCTCGGACTTCATCATCTCCACTACCCTCTTCCAACACCTGCTGCTGTTGGATGGTCTGGGCAGCACCATGCTCCACAAAACCTAGCACCTGAGTCTCATCATCATCATGAGATGCGTTCTGCGGTGTGCTGTCCATCGGCACTGGCTCACCCGCCTCTTCAGATTGAGAGAGACACAGCTGTTGCGCATCACTGCATACTCCCTCTTCTTCAAATTGCAGAATGCTGCTTGCCTGTGCCCGTGTTTGCGAGCCAACAGATTCTGAGAACAGAAGCAGAGACTCAGCTGGCTCCTGTACAGAACTCTCTGACTGCCTGGGCAATTTGACAGGCGGTGAACAGACAGATGGTTGCTCAACAGTGTTGTGTTCCTGAGAGGAGGTGGAAGGAATTGAAGTCGATGCATTGGCTGCCATCCAACCAACAACGGCTTCAATTTGTTCTTCCCGCAGCAGGGGGCACGCCGAGCTCCTACCAAAGTGCGCATAAAGGAACGCTCATGGGTAAAACTGGTGGATGCTGTGTCACTGAGGGCGGCAGCAGCCACAGAATCCCCACGTCCTCTCCCTGCTGAAACTCCACGGCCACGACCACGTGCCTTACTCACTGACTTCTTCATCTTGGTAGATTGATAAAGAAAGTCAGAAAAGTTATAAGGCCTAAGTGTGGTTATTACGCAGAGACTGAAGTGAACACTGAAACACAACTGTTCACAATCTGTGAAAGGCTACTCCTTTGTCTACTTCTATAGTGTTTGCAACCAATGTATTGGATATGGATGGAAGCGCGTCACACTAATAGATTATATTTATTTTAAATGGAATGGAGCAGAACCAATTGGAGAGAAATGACAAGGATGAGGCACTGAGACACGCTCAGCAGAGTACAAGCAGCAGTGCTTGAACAAGTAACTGGAGCGTGATGTGCACTCAAAAAATAAAAAACACAGACTGAAGTGAACACTGAAACACAACTGTTCACAATCTGTGAAAGGCTACTCCTTTGTCTACTTCTATAGTGTTTGCAACCAATGTATTGGATACGGATGGAAGCGCGTCACACTAATAGATTATATTTATTTTAAATGGAATGGAGCAGAACCAATTGGAGAGAAATGACAAGGATGAGGCACTGAGACACGCTCAGCAGAGTACAAGCAGCAGTGCTTGAACAAGTAACTGGAGCGTGATGTGCACTCAAAAAATAAAAACACAGACTGAAGTGAACACTGAAACACAACTGTTCACAATCTGTGAAAGGCTACTCCTTTGTCTACTTCTATAGTGTTTGCAACCAATGTATTGGATACGGATGGAAGCGCGTCACACTAATAGATTATATTTATTTTAAATGGAATGGAGCAGAACCAATTGGAGAGAAATGACAAGGATGAGGCACTGAGACACGCTCAGCAGAGTACAAGCAGCAGTGCTTGAACAAGTAACTGGAGCATGATGTGCACTCAAAAAATAAAAAACACAGACTGAAGTGAACACTGAAACACAACTGTTCACAATCTGTGAAAGGCTACTCCTTTGTCTACTTCTATAGTGTTTGCCACCAATGTATTGGATACGGATGGAAGCGCGTCACACTAATAGATTATATTTATTTTAAATGGAATGGAGCAGAACCAATTGGAGAGAAATGACAAGGATGAGGCACTGAGACACGCTCAGCAGAGTACAAGCAGCAGTGCTTGAACAAGTAACTGGAGCGTGATGTGCACTCAAAAAATAAAAAACACAGACTGAAGTGAACACTGAAACACAACTGTTCACAATCTGTGAAAGGCTACTCCTTTGTCTACTTCTATAGTGTTTGCAACCAATGTATTGGATACGGATGGAAGCGCATCACACTAAAATTTAAATTACATGGAGCAGCAAGAATTACACTGAAGAAAAAAAAAAGAGTCTGTGAGTGACACGTGCAGATGCCTACAGACAGATTGCATGCAGAGCAAACTGCAGCGTCACCTGCACTCACACACACCTTGCAGAGCTGTTAAAACAACACTGCAGGCAAAAGGAAGCTTTACACAGCGGTTGGTGCTAGCCTGCCTAAAGCACAGTACACTAAATCGCAATCTCTAACTGTCCCTCAGAGTCAGCACAGCAGCGTTCTGTCCCTTACTGAATTCACAGCACAGTGACGCTAAAATGGCGGCGGCGCCTTTTATAGTGCATTCTGACATCATTTCAGCATCCAATCACAGCCATGCCATTAGTTAACATGACCGCAGCAGTACAGGATGTGCCCACACTTCTTAGGATTCCTCATTGGCTGACTAAAATCACATTGCCTCTCAAAGAATTATGGGAACTTCCGATTCCGGTATACGATATATGGAAAATATCGGAACTAAGTATCGAAAGTCCGATACAGCTAATATCGGCCGATACCCGATACTTGCGGTATCGTATCGCTCAACACTAGTCAGGAGGACAATTCTTGGGTGTTTGCTTCGGACATCCATGCTAGGAGACTGATCCGTGCCTATCACCGAGCTCATCCTGATCGGCCTGGTTGCACAAGTGAGGGTTCGGTGACCCCTCCTCAAGGGGGGGTACTGTTATGAATGTGCTAGAGATGGTTTCTGAGCAGAGGCTCCCTCTGGTGGTTACAGACAGTTCTGAACCTTTCATCGAGGAGTGGCAATCTGGAATCATGGACTGGTCTGATATAAGGGAGGTTCCCTCCCATGATGGTTGCCGGTGATC
>JARQOD010000004.1:405312475-405361160 GCA_033576555.1 Oophaga sylvatica
TTCCAGCGAGCCTGGCGAGGAGTCAGGCACTTAGCCAACCTGATAAATTCAAGGTTACGATGGTCTGTCAGGACGACTATTTGCTGTGCAGCTCCCTGAAGAAGGTGTCTCCATTCTTTGAAGGCGGCAATAATGGCCAACAACTCTCTATTGCCCACATCGTAGTTCCTCTCAGCCGAAGACAACTGCTGGGAAAAGAAGGCACAGGGATGCAAGACATTCTTCTCACCTGTTCTCTGAGAGAGTATAGCTCCAACGGCACAGTCTGAAGCATCCACCTCTATTATGAATGCTAGCTCGGGGTTGGGATGTACTAGGATAGGTGCAGTGGTAAATTTATCTTTTAGACGGGAAAATGCTTCCTGGGCTTGGGGAGTCCAGGAGAACCTAGACTCTTTCCGGGTAAGTTGGGTGATAGGTGACACTACCTCAGAGAAATTTCTAATGAAACGTCTATAGAAGTTGGCAAACCCGATGAAGCACTGTACCTCCTTCACATTTCTAGGACTTGGCCAATCCTTGATGGCTTGGGTTTTGCTTCCATCCATACTAATTCCTTGTGTAGACAGTACATACCCCAGAAATTGAATTTCGGTCCTATGGAATTCACACTTTTCAAGTTTGATGTAAAGATGATTTTGTCTTAGACGTTCCAAGACCATTCTCACATGTCCATGATGTTCCTCTGTGGAGTTAGAAAAAATTAGAATATCATCCAAATAAATTACCACGAATGTATCTAGGAGATCCCTGAAGATGTCATTCACCAAGTGTTGGAAAGTGGCTGGGGCGGTACTCAGACCAAAAGGCATAACTAGATATTCAAAGTGTCCATAGCGTGACCTGAATGCAGTCTTCCATTCATCCCCAGGTCTAATACGGACTAAGTTATAGGCCCCACGAAGATCTAGTTTAGAGAAAATTTTGGCATGTCGCACTCTCTCCAATAACTCAGGGATTAAAGGCAATGGATAACGGTTTCTAATAGTAACCTTATTGAGTTCCCTATAGTCTACGCATGGTCTCAGATATCCATCTTTCTTCTTTACAAAGAAGATGGGTGCACCTGCAGGAGATGAAGAGGGGCGTATGAAGCCCTTGGCTAGATTTTCGTCTATGTAATCCTTTAAAGCCTTTAGCTCGGGCCCCGCCAGGGGGTAGATCTTACCAAAAGGTATCTCTGCTCCAGGCAATAATTCAATTGGACAATCATATGGACGGTGAGGAGGAAGCTGGTCAGCGTTCTTCTTGTCACATAAATCCACATAGTCCTGGTATACAGCTGGTAGTTCAGGGACTGACATGGTTCCTTTAGGAACAGAGCAAGCTGAAACTTTTGGACTCATCTGTTTCTCTGGAAAGTGTAATTCCTTGGTCTCCCAGTTAATGGTAGGATTCTGAGCCTGCAGCCATGGTAGCCCTAGAATAATGGGAAAGTGGGGAGAAGAGATAAGCATAAAGGACAGTTTCTCTTGATGATCTTTACCCATAAGAACCCTCAAAGGCTCTGTTTCCTGATCCACTGGTCCAGAGGTCAGCAGGGAGCCATCCACAGTTTCCATCTGTACTGGAGTAGCCTTCTTCACTGAACGTATCCCCTGTTTCAGAGCAAAGGAGACATCCATAAAATTTCCACTTGCCCCTGAGTCGATCATAGCAGAGCTAGACACCCAAGCTGAGTCAACCCAGAGTTTGATGGAAAGAAAGCAATGAGAATTGTTTTTCTTACAACTCAGCTGGGACACCGCTGAGGAAACTTGAAAAATGGCAGCGTTTACACAGTCAACGTCCTCAGAGGTAACGGAGTTTAAGTCCGAGAAATCAAGATCTGTTGCTGCAGATCTCTCTGGAGCCTGAGGCTCGGACCTGACAGATCCCCTCTCGCAACACTCACAATGAATGAGTGCTGCAGTAGTCTTACGAGAACGGCTGGGGCAGTTTATAATGAAGTGCCCTGACTTACCACAATAGAAACATAGATTCTCCTTAAAATGATGTTCCTTGCGTGCATCACTAACCCGTCGTTGTAAAGAGTCTACCTGCATGGGTTCAGGTTCAGGTTCCCGTGTAATCCTACTCAAAGGTTCCTTAGCTGGAGAGGAAGGTAGGAAAAGGTTAGTGCGATTGCTTTCGAACCATCTCTCTTGCCTGCGTTCAGTCAGACGAGTATCAATACGGATGCAGCTGTTGCACCTCGATTGGGGTCATCAAACACCTGCCCCATGGCTGAAATAAAAGCATCAAGGTGATTCAAACAATCATCCTCAGTCTCAATCAGAGGGTTTGCCCACATCAAAGCCTTGTTGGTAAGCAACATAATTATAGTAAGCACCTTAGATCGTTCAGTGGGAAATTGTGAAGCATGTGCAGAAAAAAAAAGATTGCATTGATTAATAAATCCCCTGAATTTCTCACGTTCACCGCCAAAATGAAAAGGGGGCAACTTGGGAATCCCAGAACTCGGGGCTACGGCAGGAGCCTGGACTCGCTCTTCTAGAACCTCAATCCTGGCTCGCAAATCCTGGGCAGTCTGTCCAAACACTTGCAAATTGTGATTAGTGAGGTCCTGTAGGCTTGAAAAACGGGTCTTTATATTCTGCAAATCTGCAAGGATATTATCAGTCACTCCGCAAAGTTCCTTTATGCGGGCCTCCATTTTCCAGATCTTTTAAGACAGGAGTACTGGAAGAAGAGGAGAGGAGAAAAAAAAAAACAATAGTGTTTACCTGTGGTAACACTGCAGAGAGAAAAAAAATTAAGGGAACTGCTCACCTGGAATGGTTGTGAGAAGTCACAACCACTATCATCACAGAAAGTTCACCCGGACATCTGATATCCACAGTTACAGCAGACAAAAAAAAAAAGAGAAAAGAAAAAAAAAAAAAAACAATAGTGTTTACCTGTGGTAACACTGCAGAAAAAAAAACACTTAAGGGAATTGCTCACCTGGAATGGTTGTGAGAAGTCACAACCACTGTCATCACAGAAAGTACAACCGGACATCCGATATCCACAGTTACAGCAGACACAGCCTTTCCAGACCCAGCAGACACTAACGTTTTTGCTTCAGAATCTTGTAATGTATGTAGTACAGTTCATATAGCGTCTTGTGCTTGGGTACGATGAAAATACATGAGACACAGGTTTGATATAGAAAGTCTTGTATTACTTCATACAAGTTGGCAAAAATAGTCACACAGTTTGCAGACACAGAAGCAGGAGACACAGCAGGCCAGAGTAATCTAAGCTCAGCAATCACTCTCCACAACAGGTTCAGGATCTTCTTCCCTGTTACCGTAAGTCCATGCAAACGTGGGTCTTTCAAAGAGCAGGGTTCAGAGTCCACAAGTGCTTCAGAGTTCCTCAGTAGGAATAGCTGGAGTACAAGGTCCAAGGCTTTAGGAGTCAGGTCACAGGTTCACTGCAGGCTAGATTCTGAAGCACTGATTGCTCAGCTGTGGCTGCTTAAGAAGCAAAAGGAGAGAATCAGGGCGGGAACATGCAAGCTGGAAACTCCATTTTGACTGAGGGCAAGATAGCTGCAGCAAGACAGAAAGTAAAATGGCTGACGAACAAACTGAGTTTCAGGAACATGTACACAGAACCTTACAGCAGGTCAGCCTGGAAGCAATTTGGGAATTTCCTTAGTCAGGTGGGTTGTGAGGCCTCCCTTCTAGCGCTATACTCTGAGGTACTTGCTGCTGTAAACTCTATTCAAGTCCCTCTTTCTGTCTGATGCTTAACTGGAACTCCACTCGCATGACAGGCAGCTTGAGCCTGTTTCAGTGGTCGCTCCTGTCTGGTGTCTCCGGCTCACACGTGCTGCTGTGTCGTTGAGTATCAGTTGGGGCAGAGGGTCTGCGGTCTCCTGCCCACTGGATTCTACTGCTGGGGCTTTAGTAATCACACCCCCTCAGGCTCCGGTGCCCGGTCACTGGCGCTCAAGCCTGAGGTGAGCTCAGATAGAGCTTCTATCCCCAGCTCCTTTCCACACGTCCTCTCTCAACCTTGTTCAGGCTATAACTCTCACTAACTTCCTCCTCCCGACCAGAGAGAGCAGCTCCCCTAAAGTTGGGATTAGAGCTCCCCCTGCTGGCCTGGAGCAAGAACTGTGTTGAATGATGGAACTACCTGATAAGGGAATTCCTTCTTTGCTTCCAGGCATGACATCACTCCCCCCTGGAGGGAGGCAAGGCCGTTGTGGCAACGGGACTCCTGGGGTGCCACACAAGCTAAACAGTTCCAGATCCTTGAACAGTTCCTCGTAGGACATACTTTGCTGTTCGCTTACCATCTTGTTAGCTCTTCTCTGAACTTGCTCCAGTTTTTTAATGTCATTTCTAAAATATCTTGCACAGAACTGCACACAGTATTCCAAATGAGGCCTGACCAAGGAGGAGTAGAGGGGGATGCTGCATCACACTGCTGACTCATGTGCAGTCTGTGATCTATTAGTATACCCAAGTCTTTTTCTTGTTGCTTAGTTCTATTCCTACCATTCTGTAGATGTAATTTTATTTTTCTTGCCCAGATGTAGAATCTTGCTTTATTCCCTGTTAAATACCATTCTATTACTCACTACCCATTGTATAAGCTTATCTAGATCCTTCTGAATCCTTTCTCTGTCTTCTCTAGGGTTAGGCTAGGTTAACATTAGCGTTTCTGTGCACAGCGTATCATCTGCATGCACAAACGCATGCAAACACAAGTTTATGCAGTGTTTATCTGCATCATCTTGCGCATGACACAAAAAAAGCTGCATGTGCATGCATTTGTAAGCATTTTTGTATGCGTTTGCATTGTTTATGCGCATTCGTTCGATATTTCCAATGCTTTTCCAGTAGAATTTCCTTGACAACAGACACCCAATGGGCTTGTCTCATGGGATTTCTATATATAGACACACTGGACTTAATGAAATCCTCATCTTTTGCTGCTGTATCCAGCTGCGAGATGGATCTTAGCGTAGAGAGCTTCATTCTTAATCTTGATTTGTCATTGAAATTGGCTGTTGCCTTTGCTGTGGCTTGTGAAGAAGACAGAAGAAGAGAAAGACTTAGATGTCGTCATCGCTATTGGCAACACCCCATCGTTGAAGTCCGAGAGAGCCGTGGAGCCTACCACTCATTGTACACAGAGCTGAGTGAAAACCCTGGGAAGTTTTTCGAGTACACGAGAATGTCGGAACAGAGCTTCCATGACTTGCTGCTATGTGTCCGAAGATCCATCACCAGGCAGGACACACAGCTACGTCGAGCAATTCCTACTGAAGAACGTCTGTTGGTGACCCTGAGGTACGTAATTTTGAAAAAGAAACACCTGTCATTAATTTCATTGTTCTAAAAGCCATGTACTGATTTTTTTTTTCCATTTTCTGTTTGGCAGATTCCTGGCTACAAGAGAGACCTTACCATCTCTACATTTTCAATTCCGGATTGGAGTATCCATGTTTTCTGGGATTGTTGGAGACACCTGCTGTGCTTTATGTGACGTTCTGCATGAAGAATTACTCCCCCAACACACAACTGAACTCTGGCTGGAAAATGCTGCAAAATTCCAGATACAGTAAAGATGTATATCTTTGTACCATGTTAGCCAGTAGATAGAAAAATATTTAGAGTTGAGAGTCCTCAGTGGTTGATACCTTTTAATGGCTAACTGAAAAGATGGTAACAAATTGCAAGCTTTCGAGACTACTCAGGTCTCTTCATCAGGCTAAACTAATACAAAATCTGAAGAATCACATATTTATACACAAAGCAGCACAGAAAAATGCAATAGGTAAGACAAGTGACATGAAGCAGAATAGTCATTATGGCAGAGGGATGAGCATAAATATTGGAACAGTTCATAGATAAGGAGAGAAAGTTTTATTGCCCTCTGATTGGGGTCTGGTAATGTTTTGTGATGTTTTCACAGGGTATTTGGAGTAAATTCCTTAATTGATGTAATAGGCCATAAAACCATGTGACAGGTTCATTCCAGCATTAAGAGTGTCAAAGGTCACCATCAATTTGTATTCGCAAATTCTTCTATGTCTCTGAGATGTGAAGCTGCTCCTCAGTACAAGTATTTTCATATCTGACATGCTATGATCAGGGGAGCAAAAATGTTTTGCCACAGGTAGATCCATTCTTTTTTCTCTTATTGTGTAGCGATGAGAATTCATCCTTGTTCTCAGTTTTTGCCCGGTCTCCCCCACATACAGACCCCCAGTTGGACATTTAGTACATATAATTAGGTACACCACATTAGATGTGATGCAGCTGAAAGTACCTGGCATCTTGTAGTCCTGATGTGAGTTGGGGATCTTTATCTTGTCCGTGGTCATTATAGATGCACAGGTTTTGCATTTCTTCTTGTTGCAAGGGAAGGTTCCTGCAGCTGTTGGGGGGACAGGGAACTTCTGACAATGATGCTTCTTAGATTTGGGGGCTGCCTAAAACACAGTAGTGGGGGGTCTGGAAATATGGATTGTAATCGGGCATCTTTTTGTAGTAAAGGTTGTAGTTTCCGTGCAGCTCCCGTTAGCACCTCCAGATTTGGATTGTAGGTGACCACTAGAGGCACCCGGTTATTTTCTTCTTTAGTTTTGTAATGTAGCAGGTGATCCCTTGATATTCTGGTGGCTCTTGTAATTTGGTTTTCAATTGTTCTTGGATGGTAGCCCTGATTTAAAAAGGTCTTTCTAAGGCGACCAAGGTGTTCATCTCTATCCATGGGGTTGGAACATATACGGTTGTATCTGATGGCTTGGCTGCAGACAATAGAGTTTTTTATGTGTTTTGGATAGAAACTGTCCCATTTAAGGTATGTTGGACGGTCGATTGGCTTCTGATACAGGGATGTCTCTATTTCATTGTCCTTCAGTTTAATGATGGTGTCCAAAAAGTTAATTTCAGTGCTGGAGTAGTTGATTGTTAAATTGATGGTGGGATGAAATTGATTAAACTGTTCATGGAACATCTTTAGCTGTTGCTCAGACTCCGTCCAGATGATTAAAATATCATCAATGTAGCGGTAGTAGGCCCGAGGCCTGATGGGACATGAGGACAGAAAGTCGCTTTCAAGCTTGGCCATGAAAAGATTTGCATACTGTGGGGCCATTTTACTTCCCATAGCTGTGCCAGTCTCCTGTAAATAGATATTGTTGTCAAATTCAAAGTAATTGTGGGTGAGGATGAATTTTGTGAGTTTCACCACAGAATCAGCATCATTCGCGGTGTTTTTCATGAAGTCTTTGCAGGCATTTAATCCTGGACACCTCCTCCTGGACGCAACCCTCATTTGGATAAATATATAGACTCATTCAGATATTTGATAAAATCCACCATCATAGACACCAACTGGAGACAAGCATCCAACATCAGTGCCCAGGAGAGAAAGGCCATACAGTCTCTGAAAACCAACAAAGAAATCATCATTATACCTGCTGACAAGGGAGGTGCAATAGTCATGATGAACACATCAGACTATATGAAGGAAGCAAACAGACAACTTACGGACACACGCTACTACAGAAAACTGGAGTCGGACCCTACACAGGACTATTACAAGGAACTAAGCAAGTTGGTATCTTGTCTGCCTGACAAATCCATAAGAGCCGATGACCTGATACCAGAGAGTCCAAGAACAGGGACATTCTACATGCTTCCCAAAATCCACAAAGCCGGAAATCCAGGAAGGCCGATTATTTCATGTGTGGACACCCTTACTGAGCAGGTATCTGGATGGGTAGAGGGCATTCTTAAATCTCTGGTAAAGGATACACCCAGCTATATTCAGGACACAACTGACCTACTGAATAAACTAGCAGCAATAGGTCCTCTACCAGAAGGAACCATCCTGGCCACCATGGATGTGGAATCCTTGTACTCTAATATCCCACACCAGGATGGATTAAATGCCTGCAAAGACTTCATGAAAAACACCGCGAATGATGCTGATTCTGTGGTGAAACTCACAAAATTCATCCTCACCCACAATTACTTTGAATTTGACAACAATGATCTATTTACAGGAGACTGGCACAGCTATGGGAAGTAAAATGGCCCCACAGTATGCAAATCTTTTCATGGCCAAGCTTGAAAGCGACTTTCTGTCCTCATGTCCCATCAGGCCTCGGGCCTACTACCGCTACATTGATGATATTTTAATCATCTGGGCGGAGTCTGAGCAACAGCTAAAGACGTTCCATGAACAGTTCAATCAATTTCATCCCACCATCAATTTAACACTCAACTACTCCAGCACTGAAATTAACTTTTTGGACACCATCATTAAACTGAAGGACAATGAAATAGAGACATCCCTGTATCAGAAGCCAATCGACCGTCCAACATACCTTAAATGGGACAGTTTCCATCCAAAACACATAAAAAACTCTATTGTCTACAGCCAAGCCATCAGATACAACCGTATATATGTTCCAACCCCATGGATAGAGATGAACACCTTGGTCACCTTAGAAAGACCTTTTTAAATCAGGGCTACCATCCAAGAACAATTGAAAACCAAATTACAAGAGCCACCAGAATATCAAGGGATCACCTGCTACATTACAAAACTAAAGAAGAAAATAACCGGGTGCCTCTAGTGGTCACCTACAATCCAAATCTGGAGGTGCTAAGGGGAGCTGCACGGAAACTACAACCTTTACTACAAAAAGATGCCCGATTACAATCCATATTTCCAGACCCCCCACTACTGTGTTTTAGGCAGCCCCCAAATCTAAGAAGCATCATTGTCAGAAGTTCCCTGTCCCCCCCAACAGCTGCAGGAACCTTCCCTTGCAACAAGAAGAAATGCAAAACCTGTGCATCTATAATGACCACGGACAAGATAAAGATCCCCAACTCACATCAGGACTACAAGATGCCAGGTACTTTCAGCTGCATCACATCTAATGTGGTGTACCTAATTATATGTACTAAATGTCCAACTGGGGGTCTGTATGTGGGGGAGACCGGGCAAAAACTGAGAACAAGGATGAATTCTCATCGCCACACAATAAGAGAAAAAAGAATGGATCTACCTGTGGCAAAACATTTTTGCTCCCCTGATCATAGCATGTCAGATATGAAAATACTTGTACTGAGGAGCAGCTTCACATCTCAGAGACATAGAAGAATTTGCGAATACAAATTGATGGTGACCTTTGACACTCTTAATGCTGGAATGAACCTGTCACATGGTTTTATGGCCTATTACATCAATTAAGGAATTTACTCCAAATACCCTGTGAAAACATCACAAAACATTACCAGACCCCAATCAGAGGGCAATAAAACTTTCTCTCCTTATCTATGAACTGTTCCAATATTTATGCTCATCCCTCTGCCATAATGACTATTCTGCTTCACGTCACTTGTCTTACCTATTGCATTTTTCTGTGCTGCTTTGTGTATAAATATGTGATTCTTCAGATTTTGTATTAGTTTAGCCTGATGAAGAGACCTGAGTAGTCTCGAAAGCTTGCAATTTGTTACCATCTTTTCAGTTAGCCATTAAAAGGTATCAACCACTGAGGACTCTCAATTCTAAATATTTTGCAAAATTCCAGGACATTTCTAATTTTCCAAACTGTTTGGGGCTATGGACGGCAAACACATTTGGATTATGAATCTTGCTGGAAGTGGATCGGAGTATTTCAATTGCAAAAAATACTTTTCGATTATTCTCACGGCGATTGCAGATGTTGACTGTCGATTTGTCGCCATGGACGTTGGCTAATTTGGACGAGGAAATGACTCACAGACTTTCAAAAACTCTGACATGGGCCAATGTTTATATGGGAATAATTTCAATTTTCCACAGCCACGACCTCTTTTGAACACTGAAGGACCCCCAATGCCATTTGTTGTTGTTGGGGATGAGGCGTTTCAAATGTGTGCCAACCTCATAAAACCATACTCAAGTCGGGACTTGAATGACACCAAAAGGATTTACAACTACCGACTGACAAGGGCACAAAGAACTGTGGAGTGTGCCTTTGAATTGCTGATATTTAAATGGCGCATTTTGGGAACAGCCATCAATCTGAAATCACTTCCTGGACCTGCTCATTCTGAAGTACGCATGCGTACCAATGCGTTCCCATAGACAGTATTGCATTGTTTTCACGCACTCATCTGCATGCGCATGACTGCGTTTGCTGGACACCACCGCACACCGCTAAACGACGCATACGCACACATCCGCATGCGAACTGATGCAAACACATGTCCCTGCGTATACAATGTTAAATATATGGTAAATTAGATAGTAATCAATGACAATAAGTGATTAAAATATCACAATATCACTACCAACATAGAATGGCAGACCATTCGGGAATAATAAAGAAAAACAACTCTGGAAAAAGTCTAAAATATATAAAAACATATGACAAGAAAGTATATGGTTAAAATAATCTTTATTAATATGCAATATATAACAACAAAAATAAAATTGAAGTAAAAAATACTGCCAACTAGAAGTATATAGCCACAAAGGATAATATAAGTGCCAACCTATGAACCATCATTAATATATTTCAGGGCACATACATAGCACTCTCAGATACAAACAGTGTAAATAAAATTAATTATATATATATACATAAACAATGTGAGAAAATGCACATGTGAAAAATAGTGATTAATCATAAAAAATACAAAAAAATGGGGAAGCGCCAAGCCACTGTGCCATTTAAACAGGTATTATTTAAAATCCTCTTTGTGCCTTGCAGCTTTTATTTATGGGCCATTCTCCTATATAGATAGGTATTATCTAGACACTCTCCTTTACATTTTTCTTGCACCTTCACCATCACATGGTTAATCACCATTAAATTATATATTTTTTTATATATTTTTTTGTATTTTTTATGATTAATCACTATTTTTCACATGTGCATTTTCTCACATTGTTTATGTATATATATATAATTAATTTTATTTACACTGTTTGTATCTGAGAGTGCTATGTATGTGCCCTGAAATATATTAATGATGGTTCATAGGTTGGCACTTATATTATCCTTTGTGGCTATATACTTCTAGTTGGCAGTATTTTTTACTTCAATTTTATTTTTGTTGTTATATATTGCATATTAATAAAGATTATTTTAACCATATACTTTCTTGTCATATGTTTTTATATATTTTAGACTTTTTCCAGAGTTGTTTTTCTTTAATGTTAAATATATGTACGCGTGACGCATACGGATCTATGCGGATCATACGCTGCGCACAGATATGCTAAGGTGAAACCATCCTTAGCTATCCCTCCTAGCTTTGTATGTCTGTGAATTTGATTAGTTTATCTTCAGTTCCCTTATCTAGATCATTAATAAAAATTTTGAACAACACTGGGGCCTGGACAGAGCCTTTTGGTACTCAACTTGAAACTGTTAAGGTCTGTGGAATGCACCTAATAGAAATAAATGAGAGGTGCGTTTGCAGCCCGGGGTCCACCGTGCAGCCAGAGCCTGCTGCTAGTAAGATGGCGCTAACTGGAGGTATGAGTGAGCTCTGTTAATCCACAGAGTCACTGATATAGACGCCGTAGCACTATATGGCAGTATGAGCGAACTCTGTTATTCCACAGAGTCGCAGACATAGACGCTGTGACACTATATGGTGGTATGAGCGGACTCTATGACTCCACAGAGCCGCTGTGATAGAGACTGTGTCCAGTTAACCTCACAGGAGACATAAATAACTGTTGAGCAAATTGCAGTCGTGGTCATGCAGTCAGAAACGCAGACAATCAACTCCTCACCAGAGTAGCCGGTATTCTAGAGGCTTATTTCAGCCGGGCCCTGAACACGTGCATACAAACTCCTCACCCAAGGTGCCGGTATTCTAGTGGCATTTTACAGCCGAGCCCTAATCACATGCGTACATGACCACACTGGCGCAAAGCACGTAACAGGATTGATACTAGCGCACGGCTGTGCGGTCATGCAAGCTTTTTATAGCAGCAACAACTGCAGGATCTTCCAGAAAGGACCAATGGAAGCCTGCCCCAGAACTCGAGCAGCTTCAGGACCTTCCTGGAGGACCAATGGGAGTCGTTGCAGTAGCCGAGCATGTGACCCCTGATCTCCTTTGAGAGATCTTACCCTGGGCATGCTCAGAAGGAAACACACAGGACTTAGTCCCAAATACATCTGCTCGCCGCTGACCTGCACTGGTTACAATAGCAGGAGCTGGAGAGGCAGCAGTCATCCTCTGCACAGTATTAGACTGGGCGAGACGCTGGTACCGACGTCTCTGCTGAGCAGGCTCCACTGCGGCCGGAGACGGATGGGGGACCGCAGCAGGGATGGCTCGAGATTCCCCTTGTGCAGAAGCGGGAACTCGACCTCTAACATTACCCCCCTCTTATGGCCCCCCCTTCTTTGGGCCTCGCTACGTTCAAAGGCAGCAATGAGCTGCAGAGCGTGAATATGCTCGGCAGGCTCCCAGGACCTATCCTCAGGCCCATAACCCCTCCAATCCACTAAATAAAATTTTTTGCCCTGTACCACCTTGCACCCTACAATGGCATTCACCTCGTGATCGTCCGTAGACGAACCCGATGTCCTGGCAGATGACTTGGAAAACCAGGACATGACCACGGGTTTCAGGAGGGACACATGAAAGGTGTCGGAGATACCTAGGCGAGGCAGAAGGGCTAAGCAGTAAACCACCGGATTGACCTGCTCAAGGACCTTGAAGGGACCCAAATAACGAGGTGCCAACTTGGTGGACTCCACTTGCAGCCTAATGTTTTGAGAGCCATACCAGGTCTTTGGAGCAAATGTAGGAGAGGGACGCCGATGTATGTCGGCGGAAGACCTCATCCTCTCCTTGGAGGCCTGAATGGCATCCAAATGTCCCGTGCCTCCACTGCCCAGTCTGCCACCCTGGAGTCAGCGGAAGACACGGGCATGGGCACCGGAACCCGCGGATGCTGGCTGTAGTTCAGGAGGAATGGAGTCTGCCCGTTGGAGTCAGCTACAGCGTTGTTAAGTGCGAACTCCGCCCACGGTAGCAAGGATGCCTAGTCATCCTGCCTGGCAGAGACAAAGTGTCGCAGGTATGTGACCAAGGTCTGATTGGCCCTTTCAACCAACCAATTCGTCTCGGGATGATATGCCGAGGTGAGATTTAACTCAATGCTGAGCAAGCGGCAAAGCTCTCTCCAAAACCGACGCAAACTGGGGACCTCTGTCACTGACGATTTTATCTGGCATGCCGTGTAAACATAAGATATGCCTGATAAACAATGCTGCCAGGGCCCGTGCAGAAGGTAACCGTGGTAGCGGCACCAGGTGCACCATTTTGGAAAAATGGTCGGTTATCACCCAAATGATGGTGCAACCTTGGGACTTGGGTAAGCCAACCACAAAATCCATCCCGACCATCTCCCAGGGCCTGTCTGCCACCGGCAAAGGGAAAAGTAACCCAGCTGGCCGTTGTTGAGGGGACTTATTCTTGGCGCAGGAGACGCACGCCTGAACATATTCCCTGATGTCACGAGCCACATGTGGCCACCAGTATGTCCTTGCCAGTAATTCAGATGTCCTCTTAGCTCCAAAATATCCACCCACCCTGGACGAATGTGCCCAAGAGAGTACCTCTGGCCGTAAATGGGTGGGTACAAAAGTCTTGCCCGAAGGCAGACTCAAGCGAAACCGGGGCCACAGTTCTTAGACTCTCTGTGGGGACAATAAGCCGAGACTCCTCTTCCACTTCCTCAGAAGACACCACGGAGCGAGAGAGAGCGTCGGCACGAATGTTCTTCTTGCCAGAGAGAAAGTGGAGGATGAAATGGAACCGGGAGAAGAACAGGGACCATCTGGCCTGACAAGAATTTAGCCGCTGGGCAGTCTGCAAATAGACCAAATTTTTGTGGGCAGTGAAGACTTGGAAGGGAAAGCGAGCCCCTTCCAACAGTTGTCTCCACTCAGAGAAGGCCAACTTCATGGCTAGCAACTCCCTGTCCCCGATGGAATAATTCCTCTCCGCTGGTGTGAAGGTCTTGGAAAAGAAGAAGCAAGGATGCTTCGGACCTTGAGCATCCTTTTGAAAAAGGACTGCTCCAGCATCAACGGATGAGGCATCCACCTCCAATATAAATGGCCTATCAACCTCGGGCGATGTAAGATGGGAGCACTAGCAAAATGGGACTTAATTGAAGTAAAAGCCTTGGAGACTTCCTCCGACCACAATATGGGATTGGCTCCCTTCTTGGTGAGGGCTTCCAAGGGAGCTACCAAAGTAGAGAAGTGGGGAATGAACTGGCGATAGTAATTAATGAACTCCATAAAATGCTGCACCGCTTTAAGAGAGTGGGGCTCTTGCCAGTCCATTACCGCCTGTAGTTTGGCAGGATCCATAGCCAATCCCTGGGCAGAGATGATATAGCCCAGGAAAGGTAAAGACTCCTGCTCAAACACACACTTCTCCAATTTTGCATACAGGGAATTCACCCGTAAGAGGTCGAAGACTCTGCAGACATCCCTCCGATGGGAGTCCATATCTGGAGAGAGGAAGAGAATGTCATCCAGATAGACTACAACTGAGGTGGCGAGCATATCCCGGAAGATGTCATTTACAAAGTCTTGTAACATGGCTGGAGCATTACAGAGCCGGAAGGGCATCACCAAATATTCGTAATGCCCGTCCCTGGTATTAAACACCGTCTTCCATTCGTCCCCCTCACAGATGCGAATCAGGTTATACGCACCCCGCAGATCTAATTTAGTAAATACCCTTGCTCCCCGAAGCCTATCAAAGAACTCAGAGATTAACGGCAATGGGTACTTATTCTTCACGGTGATGGCATTAAGACCCCTGTAGTCAATACATGGACGTAATTCTCTGTTCTTCTTCTGCACAAAGAAGAACCCCGCTCCCGCTGGTGATACCGACCTCCTAATAACCCTCTTGCCAGATTCTCCAGAATATATTGGGACATGGCCTTAGTCTCAGGAAGAGAGAGGGGATAAACCCTTCCCCGACGAGGCTCTGCTCCAGGCAAGAGGTCAATAGGACAGTCATAGGGGCGATGAGGCGGAAGCGTCTCCGCAGCATTTTTGGAGAAAACGTCCACATAAGACCAATAACTCTTGGGAAGAGGAGTAAGGTCTACGGGTATCTCTGTGGTGGTAACCTGAACACACTCCCCGACACATCTGACTGTAAGGTTCTTTGTCTCTGTTGACATGTTCCTTGAAACTCAGTTTTCCGTCGGCCATTTTGCTTTCTGTCTTTCTGCAGCTCTTGCCCTCAGTTAATATGGAGTTTCCAGTTTTCATGTTCCCGCCCTGATTCTTCCCTCTTGCTTCTTAAGCAGCCTCAGCTGAACAATCAGTGCTCCTGAATCAAGCCTCAGTCAGTCTGTGACCTGACTCCTGGAAACCTTGGACTTGTACTCCAGCTATTCCCTACTGAGGAACCTTGGAACACTTTTGGACTCTGGAAACCTGCTGTTTGGTGAATCCATGTTTGCAGAGGAATTACGGTACAGAGAAGAGATCCTGAACCTGCTTTGGAGATTTATTGTAGTGCTTGAAGTTACTCTGGCCTGCTGTGTCTCCTGTCGCTGTTCCTGCAAACTGTGTGAACTTTTCAGCATGCTTGTATGAAGTAATACAAGTCATTTCATTTCAACCTATGTCTCCTGTGTTTTCCTCGCACCTAAGCACAAGACGCTATAGGAACTGTACACTATACATGACAAGATTCAGGAGCCAATGTTTAGTGTCTGCTGGGTCTGGGAAAGCCATGTCTGCTGTGACTGTGGATATCAGATGTCCGTTTAATACCTTATGTGATGACAGTGGTTGTGACTTCTCACAACCATTCCAGCACTTCTGCCTTAAAAGATCTGGAAGATGGAGGCCCGCATAAAGGAACTTTGCGGAGTGACTGATACAATCCTTTCAGATGTACAGACTTTAAAAACCCGTTTTGCAAGCCTACAGGACCTCACTAATCATAATTTGCAAGTGTTTGGACAGACTACCCAGGAATTGCGAGCCAGGATTGAGGCTCTAGAGGAACGAGCCCAGGCTCCTGCCATAACCCCGAGTTCTGGGATCCCCAAATTACCTCCTTTTCGTTTTGGCGGTGAACGTGAGAAATTCAGGGGATTTATTAATCAATGCAATTTATTTTTCTCTGCACATGCTTCACAATTTCCCACTGAACGATCCAAAGTGCTTACTATAATCATGTTGCTTACCAATAAGGCTTTGATGTGGGCAAACCCTCTGATTGAGACTGAGGATGATTGTTTGAATCTCCTTGATGCTTTTATTTCAGCCATGGGGCAGGTGTTTGATGACCCCAATCGAGGTGCAACAGCTGAAGCAGCCATGTTAACTTTGCGCCAAGGTAAGCGTTCAGTAGCCGAATATGCCCTGGATTTCAGGAGATGGGCTCTTGATACCACTTGGGACACTTCCGCTAAAAAATCTATTTTTCGGAAAGGGTTGTCTCCACTGATTAAGGATGAACTTGCTCGTGCCGACCCTCCCACTGCGTTAGGTGACTTTATTAACTATTGTATCCGTATTGATGCTCGTCTGACTGAACGCAGACAAGAGAGATGGTTCGAAAATAATCGCACTAACCTTTTACTACCTCCCTCCTCAGCTAAGGAACCTTTGAGTAGGATCACAAGGGAACCAGAACCTGAACCCATGCAGGTGGACTCTTTACAAAGACGGGTTAGTGATGCACGCAAAGAACATCGTATAAAGGAAAATCTATGTTTCTACTGTGGTAAATCAGGGCACTTCATTATAAACTGCCCCAGCCGTTCTCGTAAGACTACTGCAGCACTCATTCACTGTGAGTGTTGCGAGAGGAGCTCTGTCATGTCCGAGCCTCAGGCTCCAGAGAGATCTGCTGCAAGAGATCTTGATTTCTCGGACTTAAACTCTGTTAGTTCTGGGGACGATGACGGTATAAACGCTGCAATTTTTCAAGTTTCCTCAGCGGTGTCCCAGCTGAGTTGTAAAAGAAACAATTCTCATTGCTTCCTTTCCATCAAACTCTGGTTTGACTCAGTCTGGGTGTCTAGCTCTGCTATGATCGACTCAGGAGCAAGTGGAAATTTTATGGATATCTCCTTTGCTCTGAAACAGGGGATACGTTCAGTGAAGAAGGCTACTCCAGTACAGATGGAGACTGTGGATGGCTCTCTACTGACTTCTGGACCAGTGGATCAAGAAACAGAGCCTTTGAGGGTCCTTATGGGTAAAGATCATCAGGAGAAAATGTCTTTTTTGCTTATCTCTTCTCCCCACTTTCCCATTATTCTAGGGCTACCATGGCTGCAGGCGCAGAATCCTACGATTAACTGGGAGACCAAGGAATTACACTTTCCGGAGAAACAGATGAGTCAAGGAGTTTCAGCTTGCTCTGTTCCTAAAGGAACCATGTCAGTCCTTGAACTACCAGCTGTATACCAGGACTATGTGGATTTATGTGACAAGAAGAACGCTGATCAGCTTCCTCCTCACCGTCCATATGATTGTCCAATTGAATTATTGCCTGGAGCCGAGATACCTTTTGGTAAGATCTACCCCCTAGCGGGGCCCGAGCTAAAAGCTTTGAAGGATTATATAGACGAAAATTTAGCCAAGGGCTTCATACGCCCCTCTTCATCTCCCGCAGGTGCACCCATCTTCTTTGTGAAGAAGAAAGATGGATCTCTGAGACCCTGCATAGACTATAGGGAACTCAATAAGGTTACTATTAGAAACCGTTATCCATTGCCTTTAATCCCTGAGTTGTTGGAGAGAGTGCGGCATGCCAAAATTTTCTCTAAACTGGATCTCCGTGGGGCCTATAACTTGGTCCGTATTAGACCTGGGGATGAATGGAAGACTGCTTTCAGGTCACGCTATGGACACTTTGAATATCTAGTTATGCCTTTTGGTCTGAGTACCGCCCCAGCCACTTTCCAACACTTCGTGAATGATATCTTCAGGGATCTCCTAGATACATTTGTGGTGATTTATCTGGATGATATTCTAATTTTTTCTAACTCCACAGAGGAACATCATGGACATGTGAGAATGGTCTTAGAACGCCTAAGACAAAACCATCTCTACATCAAACTTGAAAAATGTGAATTCCATAGGACCGAAATTCAATTTCTGGGGTATGTACTATCTACGCAAGGGATTAGTATGGATGGAAGCAAGACCCAAGCCATCAAGGATTGGCCAATTCCTAGAAATGTGAAGGAGGTGCAGCGTTTCATCGGGTTTGCCAACTTCTATAGACGTTTCATTAAGAATTTTTCTGAGGTAGTGTCACCTATCACCCAACTTACCCGGAAACAGTCTAGGTTCTCCTGGACCCCGCAAGCTCAGGAAGCATTTTCCTGTTTAAAGGATAAATTTACCACCGCACCTATCTTAGTACATCCCAACCCCGAGCTTGCCTTCATAATAGAGGTGGATGCTTCAGACTGTGCCGTTGGAGCTATACTCTCTCAGAGAACAGGTGAGAAGAATGTCTTGCATCCCTGTGCCTTCTTTTCCCAGCAGTTGTCTTCGGCTGAGAGGAACTACGATGTGGGCAATAGAGAATTGTTGGCCATTATTGCCGCCTTCAAGGAATGGAGACACCTTCTTCAGGGAGCTGCACAGCAAATAGTCGTCCTGACAGACCATCGTAACCTTCAATTTATCAGGTTGGCTAAGTGCCTGACTCCTCGCCAGGCTCGCTGGAATCTTTTCCTAAACCAATTTAATTTTGTCATTTCTTATAGACCAGGATCGCGCAATGGAAAGGCTGATGCACTCTCTAGGATTCATTCAGCAGAGACACATCCACTTACTCCTCCTAAGACTATTCTTCCTGACTCTAGATTCCTGGGAGTGATTCATAATCAAGACCTACTTAAGGACATCAAGGAAGCATACCATGCGGATTCTTTGTTGGCTCAACCCCCAAGGGACGTAAGTCTTGTCTTTAAGAATGGTGTGTGGATTCAGGGACAACGTCTGTATATACCTGAAACAGTCAGATTGAGAGTATTGCAACTCATCCACGATTCCAAGATAGCCGGGCATAGGGGAATTCTAAAGACACAAGAATTTCTTTCTCGTTTCTTTTGGTGGCCCACTTACAGGAAAGATGTCTTAAACTATGTCACTTCATGTGAAGTCTGTGCAAGATGCAAAACACCTCGCTCCTCGCCAACTGGTCTGTTGCAACCTCTTCCCACCCCGTCCCGCCCGTGGGGATCCATTTCTATGGACTTCATTGTGGAGTTACCAACCTCTCAAGGGAAGAACACCATTCTAGTGGTGGTTGACCGTCTAACAAAGGCAGCTCATTTTATCCCTTGTGTCGGCTTACCCACTGCAAAACAGACATCAGACTTGATGATTAAGAATGTGTTTCGCTTACATGGAGTACCGGATGAGGTCATTTCGGATCGAGGGGTGCAATTCACTTCAAGGTTTTGGCAAAATTTCTGTGCAGCATTGGACATTAAAGTAAACCTTTCTTCTGCTTTTCATCCCCAGACTAATGGACAGACAGAACGAACCAATCAGACACTGGAGCAGTATCTCTGCTGTTTTATCTGCCACCTACAGGATGATTGGGTGGATCTACTTCCACTGGCTGAGTTCTCTTATAACAACTCTCAGAGCGCCTCCACTAAGCAGTCTCCTTTTTACTCCAATCTAGGTTATCATCCTAACATTCTTCCTCGATTTCCCATAGATACGCCCTTGCCGGCAGTGGCTGAAAGAATCACTTCTTTACAAAAGAATATGGATCTTCTAAAGGAAAATCTAGAATTGGCTCAGGAAAGGTACAAGAAAGCAGCAGATAAATTTCGTAAACCTGCACCAGCTTTCAAGGTAGGAGATTTGGTCTGGCTGTCAACCAGAAATCTTAAATTAAAGATTCCATCGTCTAAATTGGGACATAAGTACATTGGACCTTATAAGATCAATAAGATTATAAGTGCTGTTGCTTGTCGTCTTCAACTGCCCAGAACTATGAGAATCCACCCTGTCTTTCATGTATCCCTACTAAAGGCTGCAACACCCAATACGTTTCCTGGACGTTCTTCTCCTTGCCCTGACCCAGTGCTGGTCGATGGTCAGGAAGAATTTATGGTGGAAAGGATTCTAGATTCCAGGTTGTACAGAAATCAGTTGCAATATTTGATTAAATGGCAGGGCTACCCAGTGGAGGACAACTCATGGGAACCAGTCAATAATGTAAATGCTCCTCGCCTGCTCCGCCAGTTTCATCAGAGGTACCCTGACAAGCCTGGTCTGAGGTCATCCGGAGGTTGTCCCTAAGGGGGGAGTAATGTAAGGTTCTTTGTCTCTGTTGACATGTTCCTTGAAACTCAGTTTTCCGTCGGCCATTTTGCTTTCTGTCTTTCTGCAGCTCTTGCCCTCAGTTAATATGGAGTTTCCAGTTTTCATTTTCCCGCCCTGATTCTTCCCTCTTGCTTCTTAAGCAGCCTCAGCTGAACAATCAGTGCTCCTGAATCAAGCCTCAGTCAGTCTGTGACCTGACTCCTGGAAACCTTGGACTTGTACTCCAGCTATTCCCTACTGAGGAACCTTGGAACACTTTTGGACTCTGGAAACCTGCTGTTTGGTGAATCCATGTTTGCAGAGGAATTACGGTACAGAGAAGAGATCCTGAACCTGCTTTGGAGATTTATTGTAGTGCTTGAAGTTACTCTGGCCTGCTGTGTCTCCTGTCGCTGTTCCTGCAAACTGTGTGAACTTTTCAGCATGCTTGTATGAAGTAATACAAGTCATTTCATTTCAACCTATGTCTCCTGTGTTTTCCTCGCACCTAAGCACAAGACGCTATAGGAACTGTACACTATACATGACACTGACTCTACACATATCACCCCAACCCAGAATTCTCCCAGAGGACCACTCAATATGGGGAGAGTGGTGGCGAAGCCAAGGTATTCCCAGCAAAACTTCGTCTACATCTCAGGAAGGATGAAAAATTATATATTCTCCTGAAGGAAGGAAACATAGACAGGGTAAGAGGGACAGTCTGGTGAGTGATTTGCGTGGGCAAAATTGATCCATTCAACACCCGCACCGTTACTGGCTCAGCGAGTATCACCAGAGGCATGGTGTGGCGAGAAGCAAAGGAGGAGGACATGAACTTCCCCTCTGCCCCAGAGTCCACACAAAGCTTGACGGGAAGGGTGGTTGGACCTTGGGTAATTATCCCTTTAAGGAGCATTTTAGAGGCAAAAGCCACCGCGTCCAGTGACCCTGCTCCTACGGTTACTGGACGCGACCGTTTATTCGACCGCTGTGGACATCGGTTGGCATAATGTCCCTGCTGCTGGCAAATATTACAAATCAGGGATGCTCGAGCGGCCCGAGATTTAGATCCCGCAGGAGCAACCTCCATGACCTCCTGATGTTCGGGTGCCTGAACGGGTGACTCTAACGGGGTTGGGGAAGTAGGAGCCAGCCGAACCCTCTGCCTACACTGGGCCCGTTCTAGCCTCCGCTCATGGAAACGGAGGTCGATGCGGGTAGAAATAGCGATAAGTTTCCCCAGTGTGGCGGGAATCTCCCTGGTAGCCAAGGCGTCTTTCACATGGCCCGCCAGTCCTCTCCAAAACACAGGAATGAGGATTTTATCTGGCCACTCTAACTCCGAGGCCAGAGTCAGAAATTGGACAGCAAAATAGCTGACCAAGGACGAACCCTGTGAACTTGCCAGCAGTTGGAGTGCCATATCGTGGGTGACCTGAGGTCCTATAAAGACCTTTTTTAGAGCCTCCAGAAAACGAGGAGCACTCTGCACCACATGGTCGTCACGCTCCCACAGCGGCGTGGCCCACTCCAACGCTGTGCCCGACAGGAGAGATATTACAAAATCCAATTGTGCCCGATCCGTGGGGAAACATGTAGCCAGAAGCTCGAGCTGTATAGAGCACTGACTCACGAATCCCCGATATTGCCACCAGCAAACTTGTCTGGAAGCGGGAGGTGGGATAATGTAGGAGCAGAGGTGGCAGTGGACAAACTGGCTGCAGCCACGCTAGCAGCCTGAACAGCGACTGCGGTAACATCCACAGCTGAGGTTGTGCGCTCAAGAGCCGCCAACCTATCCTCCAGTTGCTGGATGTACCACTGTAGACGCTGGTCGTCTGCCATTTTACTAGCCAGACCCTGGCGCTAGTATTATGTTAAGGTCTGCGGAATGCACCTAATAGAAATAAATGAGAGGTGCGTTCGCAGCCCGGGGTCCACCGTGCAGGCAGAGCCTGCTGCTAGTAAGATGGCGCTAACTGGTGGTATGAGTGAGCTCTGTTAATCCACAGAGTTACTCATATAGATGCCGTAGCACTATAAGGCGGTATGAGCGAACTCTGTTATTCCACAGAGTTGCAGACATAGACGCTGTGGCACTATATGGCGGTATGAGCGGACTTTATGACTCCACAGAGCCGCTGTGATAGAGACTGTGCCCTGTTAACCTCACAGGAGACATAATTAACTGCTGAGCAAATTGCAGTCCGTGGTCATGCAGTCAGAAACGCAGACAACCAACTCCTCACCGGAGTAGCCGGTATTCTAGAGGCTTATTTCAGCCGGGCCCTGAACACGTGCATGCAAACTCCTCACCGGAGGTGCCGGTATTCTAGTGGCGTTTTACAGCCGAGCCCTCATCACATGCTTACATGACCACACTGGCGCAAAGCACGTAACAGGATTGATACTAGCGCACGGCCGTGCGGTCATGCAACTTTTTATAGCAGCAACAACTGCAGGACCTTCCAGAAAGGACCAATGGAAGCCTGCCCCAGAACTCGAGCAGCTTCAGGACCTTCATGGAGGACCAATGGGAGTCGCTGCAGTAGCCGAGCATGTGACCTCTGATCTCCTATGAGAGATCTTACCCTGGGCATGCTCAGAAGGAAACACACAGGACTTAGTTCCCAAATACATCTGCTCGCCGCTGACCTGCACTGGTTACAACAGCAGGAGCTGGAGAGGCAGCAGTCATCCTCTGCACAGTATTAGACTGGGCGAGACGCTGGGACCGACGTCTCTGCTGAGCAAGCTCCACTGCGGCCGGAGACAGATGTGGGACTGCAGCGGGGATGGCTCGAGATTCCCCTTGTGCAGAAGCGGGAACTCGACCCCTAGCAGAAACACTCTTCAAATTGAATGTGCAACCATTTATCATCACTCTTTGAGTATGCTCACTGAGCCAGTCATAAATCCACCAAACCGTAGCCTTGTTAATCCCATACTTGGTCATTTTTTCAATAAGACTAGTATGAGATACTTTATCAAATGCTTTACTGAAGTCAAGATACACTATATCTACCACATTTCCCTGATCGACCCAGTCAGTAATTCCATCATAGAAGAAAATTACATTAGTCTGGCATGACTTATTTGCTACAAACCCTTGCTGGCTCTGGTTAATAAGTGTATTCTTATCCAAGTACTTACCGTATATACTCATGTATAAGCCGACCCGTGTATAAGCCAACCCCTCCTAATTTTGCCACAAAAAACTGGGAAAACTTATTGACTTGTGTATAAGCCTAGGGTAAAAAATGATTATGCCCCCATATGCTCCATAGATTAGGCCCCCATAAACTGCACAGATTATGCCCCCCGTATGATCCACAGATTATGCCCTCATATGCTCCACAGATTATGCCCCATATGCTGCATAGATTATGCCCCCATATGCTGCACAGATTATGCCCATATGCTCCCCTGATTATGCCCCCATATGCTCCCCTGATTATGCCTCCATATGCTTCCCTGATTATGCCCCATGTGCTCCAAATTATGCCCCCATATGCTCCAGATTATGCCCATATGCTCCCCTGATTATGCCCCCATATGCTCCAGATTATGCCCCATATGCTCCAGATTATGCCCCATATGCTCCAGATTATGCCCCATATGCTGCAGATTATGCCCCATATGCTGCAGATTGTGCCCCCATATGCTCCAGATTAGGCCCCCATATGTTCCACAGATAATGCCCCATATGCTCCAGATTATGCCTCATATGCTCCAGATTATGCCCCATATGCTCCAGATTATGCCCCATATGCTGCAGATTATGCCCCATATGCTCCAGATTATGCCCCACATGCTGCAGATTATGCCCCATATGCTGCAGATTATTACCCATATGCTCCAGATTATGCCCCATAGTATATAAGTCCCTTATGCTGCTGCAAAAAAATTTTAAAAAAATGACATACTCACCTCTCGTCGCTGGGGGCCAGGTGCCGGTATCCTGAGCAGGCGGTGACACCAGCGCGCTATGGGGGACAGGTGCCGGTGTCACCACTCGCTCAGGACCCCGGCACCTGAGATATTTACTGATCCCCGTTCCACCGCTGCTCCCTCTTCCGGTTCCTCGGCAGTGAATGATCAGGCAGAGGGCGCGGCGCCCACTAATGATGTCGTCGCGCCCTCTGCCTGATCATAACAGCAAGAGGACGCGAGGACACAGAGGGGAGCAGCAGTGGCACGGGGACAGGTAAATATCGCTATACTCACCCCTCCGCCGGCGCGGTCTCTGCAGCCTCTCCTCTTCTCCGGCAGCTCTTCCTACAGCGGTCACGTGAGACCGCTCATTAAAGTCATGAATATCTACATATTCATGACTTTAATGAGCGGTACTACGTGACCGCTGCAGGAAGGAGCCGGAGATCGTGGAAGAAGCAGGGGGGCTGCAGAGACCGCGCCGGCGGAGGGGTGAGTATGATCCGACACCCCCGCTCCCCCTCCCCGCCGACCCCCGTATATGACCCGCGTATAAGCCAAGAGGGGGACTTTCAGCCCTAAAAATTGGGCTGAAAATCTTGGCTTATACACGAGTATATACGTTACATATATGCTGCTTAATAATTTGTTAAAATATCTTTCCTGGTATAGAAGTAAGACTCACTGGCCTCTAATTTCCTGGCTACATCTTCTTTCGTTTTTTGAAGATAGGGACAATATTTTTCCTTCTCCAATCTTCTGGGATTTCTCTTCTCTATTGTAAATATTATGGCTAGTGGTTCTACAATTTCCTTTGCTAACTCTTTCAGTACCCTATGATGTAATTGATCTGGACCAGGAGATTTAAATTCATTTAAATTAGCTAAGTGTTCCCTCGACATCTCTCTGTTTATAGATAGTGTGGATTATTTATTCCTTCGATAGCACGGTGAAGATCAATTGATTCGACAATTGCTTTCTTAGAGAATATAGATGCAAAATAGGAATTTAAAAGTTCGGCCTTCTCGTCATCATTTTTGACCACTTCACCCTTTTCATCCGGTAAAAATTCTATAGCATCTTTGAATTTTCTTTTGCTTTTGACATACCCCCAAAATCCTTTTTTATTGCTTTTGGTCTCCCTTGCAAAGCCTCACTTATTTTCTGGCGTTAGCTCTTCTAACACTTGCCCTGCATTCCCTGCAGACAGCATTAGATATGCCCTCTCTTTCCATTTAATACATTTTTTTTAACAAGTATTTAAGTTCTGTGTTCATCCATCCTCATCTCTTGAAATGCTTCCAATTCTTCCTTCTTTTCGGGATTGTTACTGATTGAGCAGTGAGAATTTAATTTATCAAAATTATTATTAATATTTATTTATTTAGCGCCATTGATTCCATGGTGCTGTACATGAGAAGGAGTTACATACAAATTACAGATATCACTTACAGTAAACAAACTAACAATGACAGACTGATACAGAGGGGAGAGGACCCTGCCCTTTCAGGTTTACATTCTACAGGATGGTGGGGAAGGAGACAGCAGGTTGGGGGGTTGCAGCAGTTCCGGTGTTGGTTGAGGCAATATCTCCGGTAGTGTTGAGGAGGCAGAGGGGTCATTGCAGGCTGTAGGCTTTCCTGAAGAGATAGGTTTTCAGGTTCCGTCTGAAGGATCCGAATGTGGTTGATAGTCGGACGTGTTGGGGAAAAAAATTCCGGAAGATGGGGGATATTCGGGAGAAGTCTTGGAGGCGGTTGGGTGAGGAGCGAATAAGTGTGGAGGAGAGAAGGAGGTCTTGGGAGGATCGGAGATTACGTGAGGGAAGATATTGGGAGATTAGTTCAGAGATATATGGAGGAGACAGGTTATAGATGGCCTTGTAGGTCAGTATTAGTAATTTGAATTGGATACGCTGAGGGAGTGGGAGCCAGTGGAGAGATTTGCAGAGGGGAGAAGTGGAGGAGTAGCGAGGAGAGAGATGAATTAGTAGGGCAGCAGAGTTAAGGATTGACTGGAGAGGTGCAGGGTGTAAGCAGGGAGGCCACAGAAAAGGATGTTGCAGTAGTCGAGACGGGAGATGATGAGGGCATGTACAAGCATTTTCGTAGAGTGAGGGTTGAGATAGGGACTGATTCTGGAAATATTTTTGAGCTGGAGGCGGCAGGAGGTGGAGAGAGTTTAGATGTGCGGTTTGAAGGACAGGGCAGAGTCAAGGGTTACTCCAAGGCAGCGGACCTCCAGTACAGGGGAGAGAGTGATGTTGTCAATTGTTATAAGATAGGTTGGGTAAGGAAGATCTGTGAGATGGGGGAAAGATGATCAGTTCAGATTTCTCCATATTCAGTTTGAGGAAGCGGGAGGAGAAGAAGGAGGATATGGCTGATAGACATCTCCCATCCTTCTTGGACATTTGTGTTCTTTAGAACAGCCAGCCATTGAATCTTTCCTTCACTCTTTCTGAGTCCATTAAAATCTGCCCTTCTGAAGTCCAACCTTAAGTCTGAGTGCTCGCTGATCTTGCTCCTTTTGTAATTCAAAATTCAAGGATAGCATGATCGCTGTGTCCTAAATTCCCGGCCACCTCTACTTCCTCAACTATTTCCTCCCTGTTGGTAAGAATTAGGACCAAGATTACAGATCTTCTTGTACTCGCTTCTACTTTTTGAAAGATAAATTTGTCAGTAAGAGAAGATAAAAATTTTCTGGACCCATTACTTTTGCCTGAGAGAGATTCCCAACAAATATCTGGATAGATAAAATCTCCCATGATCACTATGTCATACTTTTTTGAGAACAGACACATCTGATGTAAAAAGAGTTCATCCATATCTTCAATCTGTCCAGGTTGCCGATAGTAAACACCTACAATAGTGTCCTTTCTGTTCTTCTCTCCTTATATTCTTATCCAAACAGTTTCTGCGGAGCTACCATTCTCTGAAGCTTGGATTTAGGTGGAGATATACGTTTTTCTAACATACAATCCAACACATGCTGCCCTCTTGTTAATCCTGCTTCTAATAAATAAGTTGTAGCCTTCAAAGGTTTGTATTCCAATCATGTGTATGATCCCACCTAGTTTCAGTGATACCTATGACATCATATCTCTCTTCCTGTGTTAGCAGCTCAAATTCTTCTAGTTTGTTTCCCATGCTCTGTGAATTTGTATAGACACATTTTAGTTTGCTTTCGGTTTCGCTTGTTCTTCGATTTTCATTCAGAATTTATTGTTGTTGCTCTTTATTTCCACTTCAAATAGCAGGGTTCTCAAAAGAATTCATTAGCTACATATTTTTTCTGGCCATATATATCCAATCCCTTATTGCTCTAGTTTAAAGCTCTCCTGATGAGTGCAGCAAGACATCTACCAAATATGTGCTTTCCTGTTTTCACAACATGAAACCCATCTCGAGCAAGGAGTCAATCATACAAATAATTCACTCCATGGTCAAGAAACCCAAATCATTGCTCACGGCACCATCAACATAGCCAGTTGTTAACCTGTATAATCCGGTTAAAGCCCCTTAGTCCATTTGTCAATCCACTGGAAGGATAGATGAGAAGATGGCCTGCGCTCCCAGTTCCTTCAATTTCCTGCCTAGATCTTCAAAGTCTCTGCATAGGGTCTCCATGTCCTTTTTTTCTGTGTCGTTTGTTCCTACGTGTATTAGTAGATGTGGGTAGTCATCTGTAGCACTGAAGAGTCTGATAACCTACCAGACACATCTTTGATTTAGGCACCTGGAAGACAGCATCCTTCTCATAAGGTAATGTCCGGTAGGCAGATAGTGGTTTATGTTCCTCTCAGAAGGGAATTGTACACAACCACCTCTCTCTTCTTCTTCACCACTGTGCTTCTTTTTCTCCCTTCAAGGGGCTTCTGATTTCTTACTGGAATGTTCTTTATGGCAAAGCACTTTACTGATGTACATTTTCATAGTTGTCTTGCGTGAGAGCCTAGTAGCGGTTCTTCAGCTGTATGGATGTTGACTGCTTCGTCATCCTCCTGCTTCTTTGGGTCACAATGCTTCCATTTCTCTTCTTCTGCAGGTACATTGAAAGGTGCTTCTCCGAACATTCTGAATAGTTATTTCTACTCTGTCATTAGCTTCTGCAGAAACATTGAAAAGTTCTTCTTTTGAAACATTCTGAAGAGATTCTTCTGCTCTGTCAAGGAAATCCTCATGTTCTTTGATGAGCTTCAGTGTAGCTATTCTCTCCTGAAGACTTTCCATCTTTTCTTTTAACAGAGTCACAAGCTTGCATTTCTGACACGTAAAGTTTGTCTTTTCCTCTAAAAAGTTTGTAAACATATAGCACACATTGCAGGACACCACATGAGTAATCTCCTTCTCCATGTTGAAAAAAACAAATTTGTATGGAATCATCATATTGATTCGTGCACTGTTAGGCAAGCGGTTTGACGATTTCCTTCAAGCCGCTCGATCCAGCTACACCCAAAGATCCTCAGACTCACAGCGACTCTTCACTCTTCCCAGAATGCACCAGGTATATGCAAATTATCTCCCTCAAGCTTCAATTCATGGTTTGACTATTTCCTTCAAGCAGCTCAATCCAGCTATACCCAAAGATTCTCAGACTTGTGGCGACTCTTCACTCTTCCCAGAATACACTAGGAATTTGCAAATTATTTTCCTCGAACTTCAATTCCTCATTTGGTGCCTCAGCATGCGAGTCCACATCAAAGCAGGAATACAATTTTTGATGTACATGTGTGTCAAAGGTAGTGAAGGGATTAATGTAACCTAGCATAAAAACAATGCATAGAAACCCTACAGTAAGTAAATAGTAGCACATTTAAAAAATAGGGTTCTTAGTTGACATTTTTCTGATCATAAAAGCCATTATGGGGTTAGGGTTCTGTTTGAAGTTTTGGTAACAGGACCTAACTTTAGAATAAAGTTCGGATATGGTTCCAGAACCCAAACTTCCACGGGTCCGTTCTTCCCTACAGACAACCCCTTTAAAGTCACTGCCATTGCAGAAATTAAGTGATGTGTCTGTCAAAGCTGATTTTGCCATAGAAAGATTCAAACTATCTTCATTATTACACGGCAAGTTGGCATCCATACAAAAAACGTACAACCTATGTAATACATGAAAGGCGCAACTTTGCCAGCTTACCCTGAACTCAGAGCACTGGCTGAAAGAGTAAAGCCACAAGAACAGAATCCTACTCCATGCAGTTTATATCCCCATACAGGAGACGTAGAAAGAGGGTGACCTGTTCTACACACCTTTGGGTGGTTCCAGTCTAGATAATGGGATAGGTAATAATGCATCTCTATATCATATGCTTTCAATGTTTCTTCCAAGGAGGCCTTGTTCACCGAGTGACACTGTATCAGACGACTTTTAAGCCCGAGAACTTCTTCCTCTATTTCCGCCATTCGCCTCTCAGCAGCCCGTCTCTGAAGTTTCTCTTGCGTCCACTGGGCTTGTAACCACTCCTTGAGCTCCTTGATCTCGGCTCCGACATCCACCGAATCATCCGAACTCACAGCACTCGAGGAAGTATCTGCTTTACACCTCTCATCTCCAGTGGCCAACTCCTGGACCTGGTCTGTAGCTTCTCTGATGGACTCCTCCATCTTTTCCCGCTCAGCTTCCATTTGGCTGAGCTTTTCCTTAAGGCGCATCTCCACCTTCTGGAGAGTATCACAGGACATCTGTAGCTCCTTCACCTGAGCTTCCAGACCTAGGGTCTTTCTGCGCAGATCACCATTTTCATCACGGGTGTCCTGCAGAGTGGTCTCAACCACCTGGCGCATTTGCTCTGCATCCATCTTCTCCTCTTCTAGTTTTTCTTTGACCCTGAGGAGATCTACATAATCTCTCTTCCTCTGTTGCAGTTCCCTACTGCGTTCATCACACTCCTTCCTGGAGTCACACAGCTCCTGGTTGAGCTGTTCGCGCAGTCGTTCTAGGATTTGTTTACTTCCAGAAACTCCATCCTGCAGCGCCTCCTTCTCACGCTTTAACTGCAAAACCTCTTCCTTGATTTACATGTGCATGATGACGCTCTTTGTCAATTTATTGGGTGCAATTAACAACCACTCTCTTAATTTTAATCTACAGGGGCCTGTCTTAGAGAACTCTATATGAACCATTTCAGAAAAACGTTGTGTACGTTTTCAGCTGCATAAATGTCAAAAACAACAAGTCAAATTTAACATAATTACAATTCATTTATTTTAAAGCTGTAATATTTTTACATTGCTAAATATCAAACATAATCACACTCTGTGCTACATGGGGCTTTAATTAGATGCTTTCCCATCCCATCCGAGTGCAGTGCACTGCTCATCCGCACCAAGAATAACAACTATTTCCTTCTACGCCCTACAAATTGGCCTCTGCTGAGCAAAGATTGCTATATAAAGCGTGCCAAGAGAAACTCATTTAGAATAGCGTGTTAGGCTTAGCTGTGTGCGCAGTCTATGTCACAGCTGGTTCATAGTAACTAGAAGGGTATGTGGCATAAATTCATATGTATTTTAGTTACATGTGATAAAAAATATTCTTTCTTAGACATGGGGAAAAATAAGTGGCTCAGAAGTAAAGTGTTACACAAGGTTTGTTACCCTCTAAAACAATAAGAACAGTGTTTCTAGCTAATTAAAAACTGCTAGTATATTTTCTCATGTTTTACATTATCCTGATCCAATGATGTGTCTACTCTGAAATATTAATCAGAAAGCAGAACAGAGTTGTAAGCAGACAACCCAGTACCATAAAACCAGTGAAGTCTAATATTTTAGAATGCAAGTGAGAAAATCTTGCTAATTCTCTATACAAACTCATATCATAACTAATATACTGTATACTGAAGCAACTAAGGCCTCATCATGCACAGTTTTTTCAGTATTTTGAAATGTACACCTAAGGAAAGAATGGAACAAATATTCCTAGCACCACAGAGTGTGGTTGTATTATTTGCTTATATAGAATCATAGAATCATAGAATCATAGAATGGTAGAGTTGGAAGGGACCTCCTGGGCCTTCTGGTCCAACCCCCTGCTCAAAGCAGGATTCTCTAAATCATCCCAGACAGATGTCTATCCAGCCTCTGTTTGAAGACTTCCATTGAAGGAGAACTCACCACCTCTTGTGGCAGCCTGTTCCACTCATTGATCACCCTAACTGTCAAAAAGTTTTTTCTAATATCTAATCTGTGTCTCCTCCCATTCAGTTTCATCCCATTGCTTCTAGTCTTTCCTTGTGCAAATGAGAATAAAGATGATCCTTCTACAATGTGACAGCCCTTGAGATATTTGTAGACAGCTATTAAGTCTCCTCTCAGTCTTCTTTTTTGCAAGCTAAACATTCCCAAATCCTGCAACCGTTCCTCATAGGACATGGTTTGCAGACCGGTCACCATTCTGGTGGCTTTTCTCTGAACTTGCTCCAGTTTGTTGATGTCTTTTTTAAAATGTGGTGCCCAAAACTGGACACAGTATTCCAGATGAGGTCTGACCAAAGAGGAGTAGAGGGCAATAATGACCTCACGTGATCTAGACTGTATGCTTCTGTTGATACATCCTAGAATTGCATTTGCCTTTTTTGCTGCTGCATCACACTGTTGACTCATGTTAAGTCTGTGATCAATTAGTATACCCAAGTCTTTTTCACATGTGCTGTTACTTACCTATTCCTCCCATTTTGTATATGCTTTTTTCATTTTTATTGCCCAGATGTAGTACTTTGCATTTTTCCCTGTTAAAATCCATTCTGTTAGTTGCTGCCCACTGCTCCAGTTTATGTATATCTTTTTGAATCCTCTCTCTCTCTTCTCTAGTATTAGCTACCCCTCCTAGCTTTGTGTCATCAGCAAATTTGATCAGTTTACCCTCAATTCCTTCATCTAAATCATTGATAAAGATGTTGAACAATACAGGGCCCAAAACAGAGCCTTGTGGTACCCCACTTGAGACATTCTTCCAACTGGATGTGCAGCCATTTACAACCACTCTTTGGGTCCGATCACTAAGCCAGTTATGAATCCACCTAACAGTTGCCTTGTCCATTCCATACTTAGTCATTTTTTCAATAAGGATTGTGTGAGATACTTTGTCAAATGCTTTGCTGAAGTCAAGATATACTATATCTACAGCATTTCCCTGATCCACCCAGTCAGTGATTCTGTCATAGAAGGAAATTAAGTTAGTCTGACATGACTTATTAGTTACAAACCCATGCTGACTCTGTTTAATCACTTCATTCTTATCCAGGTACTTGCATACATGTTCTTTAATAATTTGTTCAAAGATCTTTCCTGGTATAGAAGTCAGACTCACCGGCCTGTAGTTCCCTGGGTCCACCTTCTTCCCCTTTTTGAAGATAGGAACAACATTTGCTCTTCTCCAGTCTTCTGGGACTTCTCCTGTTCTCCAAGAATTTTCAAAGATTATGGACAGTGGTTCAAGAATTTCTTCTGCTATCTCCTTCAGTACCCTGGGGTGTAATTCATCTGGACCTGGAGACTTGAATTCATTTATGTTAGCTAAGTGTTTCCTCACTGTCTTTCTGTTTATAGATATCCTGGATTCTTCTATTCCTTTAATAGGACAGTGAAGATCAGTTGATGTTACATTTCCTTTCTGAGAGAAAACAGATGCAAAATAGGAATTTAAAAGTTCAGCCTTCTCAACATCCTGACTTACCATTTCATCATTTTCATCCTGTAAAAATCCTATAGCATCTTTGACTTTTCTTTTACTTTTGACGTATCCCCAAAATCCTTTTTTGTTGCTTTTGACGTCACTTGCAAGCCTTAATTCATTGTCAGCTTTAGATAATCTGATTTGTGCCCTGCAGGTTCTGCAGACGGCATTATATTCTTCTTTAGATATGCCTCCCTCTTTCCATTTGATAAACATTTCTTTCTTCCTTTTTAGCATGTGTTTAAGTTCTATGTTCATCCATCCTGGTTTCCTTAAATGCTTCCCATTCTTCCCTCTTTTCGGAATTGTTAACGATTGTGCTTTGAGAATTTCATTTTTCAAGATTTTCCATCCTTCCTGGACATTTTTGTCCTTAAGGATATCCAGCCATTGGATCCCTCCAATTCTCTTTCTGAGTTCCTTAAAATCTGCCTTTCTGAAATCTAACCTTGACGTCTGAGTCTTCACAGGTCTTCCTCCTCTTGTTATCCAAAATTCTAAAATAGCATGGTCACTACCTCCTAGAGTCCCAGCCACTCTTACCTCCTCCACCATTTCCTCCCTGTTTATGAGGATTAGATCCAAGGTAGCAGATCCCCTTGTTTTCTCCATTACCTTTTGGAAGATAAAGTTGTCAGCAAGAGAGGATAAGAATTTCCTGAACCTGTTAGTTTTGCCTGAGAGAGATTCCCAACAAATGTCTGGATAGTTGAAATCTCCCATGACCACTATGTCATATTTTTTGGAGAACTTGGCCATTTGATGCATAAAGAGTTCATCCATATCTTCAGCTTGCACAGGCGGCCTGTAGTAAATGCCTACAATGGTGTCCTTTCCATTGTTCTGTCCTTGTATTCTTACCCAAACAGTTTCCACAGAACTCCCAGTCTCTGAAGCGTCAATCTCTGTGCAGATATACGCTTTTCTAACATACAATGCAACACCTCCTCCTCGTTTATCAAGTCTGTTTCTTGCAAATAAGTTGTATCCTTCTAGCCTTGTATTCCAATCATGTGTATCGTCCCACCAAGTCTCAGTGATTCCAATGACATCATATTTCTTCTCCTGCGTTAGTAGCTCCAGTTCTCCTTGTTTGTTGCCCATGCTTTGTGCATTCGTATAGAAACACTTTAGTTTGTGATTGGTTTCTCTTCCTTCAATATTTTTATTATGTAAATTTTTTTGTCTTTGTTCTTCCCCTTCACTTCTAATAGCAGAAATCTCAATAGTATTTGTCAAGTGTATGGCTTTTGCTGGCGTTTTGCTTCCCTTCCCACATTGTTCTAGTTTAAAGCTCTCCTGATGAGTGTAGCAAGGCGACTTCCAAATACATGTTTTCCAGTCTTCGTAAGGTGCACCCCATCTCTAGCAAGTAGTCCATCGTATAGGTAATTCACTCCGTGATCCAGAAATCCAAATTCTTGCTGACGGCACCATCGACGTAGCCAGTTGTTCACCTGCAGAATCTTATTCCATCTCCTTGTTCCATGGCCATCCACTGGGAGGATGGAAGAGAAGACCACCTGTGCTCCCAGTTCTTTCACTTTCTTACCTAAATTTTCAAAGTCACTGCAGATGGTTTCCAGGTCACTTCTTGTGGTGTCATTTGTCCCCACATGTATTAGCAGGAATGGGTAGTCATCTTTAGGTCTGAAGAGTCCTGATATCCTGTCAGACACATGTTTAATTTTTGCACCTGGAAGACAGCACATTTCTCTTGAGGTTATATCCGGTCTGCAGATAGCGGCCTCTGTTCCTCTCAACAGGGAATCGCCCATGACAACAACTCTCCGTTTCTTCTTCACAACAGTTTTCTTTCTCCATTCAGGAGGACTCTGAGGGCGTACAAGGTTGTTTGTGGGCAAAGTCTTATCCTGATGTATTTCTTCATCGTTCTTCTGTGTAAGAGCCTGGTATTGGTTCCTGAGCAGAATTGGTGCTGACTGCCTCCTTATCCTCCTGCTTCTCTGGGTCACATGCTTCCATTCCTCTGTTTCTTCAGTTGCACTTCGAATTTCTTCTCTTTCTGTACCATGAAGAGATAATTCTGCTCTGTCTAAGAACTCTTCACCTTCCTTAATGGTCTTCAATGTAGATAACCTCTCTTCCAGATTTTGCAACTTTTCCTCCAACAGGGACACAAGCTTGCATTTCTGGCATGTGAAGTTTGGCTTTTCCACTGGTAAGTCTATGAACATGTAGCAAGAAATCAGCTCACCACATGGCTCCTAGCCTCTTCCATGTTCTTATTGTTCAAGAGATAATCAAGCGGTGAAATATAAGCCAAAACTCGCGCGCCTAGCGCGCGCGGTTTACTGATGTCCTCCTTTCAGCTGCAACAGCCAAAATCCAGTGTTCCTTTAATTTATATTTTTTATTATTATATTATTTTCTTATATTATGCAATCATAGCAGCTTGCATCTGTTCACATTAGGATATGCTGTTCAGGTTTTGTTTTTTTGTACTATTGGAGGTGGTGACTGTCTCCATATTTCACTGAGCAAAGACCGCTAATGCATGGACTGGCCGCAGCTCTCCTAACCCAAGCGAGACAGTCTCATAGAAATACATGAAGCTGTCACTCTCGGTTCGGGAGTCTGCAATCCGAAATCAGACCAAGATTCACAAATAACTGCACAGTGTGTGCAGGGCATCATATGTCAAACTAATTGACACAAATTTTTAAGTAAATTTAAATAATAATTCAAAAATGGTTCCCTATGCATTAATTCATCATCTGACCAAAGAAAACATATATATTAATAAAAATTACATATATATTAATAAAAAAGTACATATTTGACAAAGTGGAAAGTAAGATGCTGGGTATATATCCAAATAAGCACAATTCATAAAGGTGAAAGAACAATGATAAAGTGCTATAAGAAAAGTGCCACGTGCAAATCATTATTATAAAGTGAATCACTATGTGCAAAATCTATATAAAATGCCACTCAAAAATGAACAGTGCACTAAATCACTAAAAAATAAGCCAAAATGAGAAAAAATGCATTATAAATATGTAGTAGGGAAAACCACAGGTACCAACCGGTATTGACACACTACTGCCCCAGCACACATCAATCCAACGTGCGTTTTGCTTCCGCTCCCTGATGAAGCGGAAGCGAAACGCGGGTTGGAGTGGTGTGTGCTGGGGCAGTAGTGTGTTAATACCGGTTGGTACCTGTGGTTTTCACTACTATATATTTTTAATGCACATAGTGATTCACCTTTATAATATTGATTTGCACATGGCACTTTTCTTATAGCACTTTATCATTATTCTTTCACCTTTTTGAATTGTGCTTACGGTATTTGGATATATATCAAGCATCTTACTTTGCACTTTGGCATATATGCACTTTTTTTATTAATATATATATATATATATATAAATTTTTTAATTTAATATTTTTTTTTTGTCAGATGATGAATTATTGCATTTTACATCATATGAAATGGATGATTTTTAAATAGGGAACCATTGTTGAATTATTATTTAAATTTACTTAAAAATTTGTGCCATATGATGCTCTGCACACACTATGCAGTTGTTTTTAATATTTTTAAATAAAATTATTTTTAATGATTTATTATAAATTGTCTAATAAAAATTTCTTGTCTTGAATTTAAAATGTTGTGTCCATCAATTTTTTAATAATAAAAAAAACTTTTTTTCTTTTAAGTATATAATTATATCTTCCAATGAATATTTGTTTTGGGGTTATATATTTGTATCTAATATTCATATAATAAAGTACTGAATAGTTATACTCCTGTATTTCTTTTCTATATAGGATCTTGTCAAGATTCACAAATGTCTGCGTGAACCCTAAGCTTTGTACCCATGATAAGTTTTGGTGAGGTGTTGACACTGTGCATTTTCACTGGATCAAAAATGCAGCATCTTAGGCCTCTTTCACACATCAGTTTTTTTATATCAGGCATAATCCGTCGAATAACTGAAAGGTCGCATCCGGCGCTGATTTTGAAAAAACTGATGCAACGGATCAGTTTTGTTGCTGGATCCGTCCTGAACTTTTGAACCTGGAAATGCTGGGTGCGCATGTCTGGAACAGGAGAGAGAGAGACCTTGGTTTCCAGAATCCGGATCAGTCTTTTGACGGATTGCACAAAAGACTGGTCCGGTACCATAGACTTCTATTGTTTCCGGCCGCCTGATGCGCCGCTTCAGGCACTATCAGGCTGGTCCGCTAAAAAAAAACGTTGCAGTGACCGTTTTGTCTGCCTGCCTGAATGTACATTTCCGCCGGATCCGGACAAAAACGGATGCAACGCAACGACATCAGGCGCGATCCGGCGCTAATGAAAGTCAATGACAAAAAAGCGCATCCGTTTTTTTAACAACACGACGAATCACGCCTGACGTAAAAAAACTGATGTGTGAAAGAGGCCTTAGGGCAATGTGCACATGTTCAGTATTTGGTGAGTTTTTACCTAAGTATTTGTAAGACTAAACCAGGAGTGAGTACAAAATGCAGAACTGGTCCACAAATTTCTATTATACTCAGATTTTGTTGAGTTTTTGCTGTTGCAGACTTACTGCACCATTTTGGCACATATTGTTTAAATTTGTTGCTTACATTTTTTATTGAGTTTTAGTCATGAGTTAAAAAATGTCATGCTTGGTATGTCATACTTTAACCCCTCAGTGACAGAGCCAATTTGGTACTTAATGACCGAGACAATGTTTACAATTCTGACCACTGTCACTTTATGAAGTTATAGCTCTGTAACGCTTCACTGTACCCCACTGATTCTGAGATAGTTTTTTCGTGACATGTTGTACATCATGTAAGTGGTAAAATTTATTCGATATATCTTGTTATCATTTATGGAAAAAAAACGGAAATTTAGAAAAAAATTTTTTACATTTTGCAATTTTCAAACTTTTAATTTTTGTACCCATAAATCAGAGAGTGGTGTCACACAAAATAGTTAATAAACAACATTTCCCACATGTCAACTTTACATCAGCACTTTGGAAGCATAATTGTTTTGTTAGGACACGATAAGGGTTAAAAGTTGAACAGCGATTTCCCATTTTTCCAACAAAATTTACAAAACCATTTTTTTAGGAACCACCTCACATTTGAATTGAGTTTGGGGGTCAATATAACAGAAAATACACCATTCTAAAAGCTGCACCCGTCAACGTGCGCAAAACCACATTCGAGAAGTTTATTAACTTAACAATGTGGATGGAAAAAATGAACATTTTACTTTTTCACAAAAAATTTACTTTGGGACCAAATATTTTTTTATTTTCACAAGGGTATCAGGAGAAAATGAACCATAAAATTTCTCCTGCGTATGCAGATACCCCGTATGTGGTGGAAAGCCACTGTTTGGGCTCATGGCAGGGCTCAGAAGGGAGGGAGCATCGTTTGAGTTTTTGAACGCAAAATTGGCTGGAATTAATGGTGGGCGCCATGTGCGTTTCGAGACCTCCTGATGTACCTAAACAGTGAAAAAAACCCTACTCTAACGCCAACCCTAACCCCAACACACCCCTAACCCTAATCCCAACCCTTACCATAGCCGTAACCACAACCCTAACCCTAACACACCCCTAACTCTAATCTCAACCTTAACCACAATCCCAACAATAACCACAACCATAACCCTAACCACAACCATAACCCCATCCCCAACCATAGCACCAACCCTAACCCAACCTTAACTATATCCCAACCCTAACCGTAGCCCAACCCTAACCCTAGCTCTAAGCCCAACCCTAACCCTAGCTCTAAGCCCAACCCTTAACCCTAATGGAAATAAATAAAAAAATTTATTGTTAGGGTCTGCGGAACGCACCAAATATAAAATGTGGAGAGGTGCGTTCACAGCCCGGGGTCCACCGTGCAGGCGGAGCCTGCTGCTAGTAAAATGGCGCAAGAAGCGAACTCTGTTATCCCGCAGAGTCGCCAAAATAAACGCCGTAACGCGCTGTGGCAATATGTGCGAACTCTGTTAATCCACAGAGCCGCTAGGAGTGCCGCAGCGCTATATGGCGATGTGTGCGAACTCACTAAACAAAACTGAGTCGCAAAATAAACACGCTAGGGCGCAGTCTAGCGTTGAAAGCGAACCCTGTTACGTCACAGAGCCGCTAAGACAAACTTCTGTGTCCTGTCAGGCACACAGGTACACAGTTAACTGCTAAGCGAACATAGAACGTGATCATGCGCTAATGTCCTCGCGGGAGTCACCCGCAATCTATGGCGTCTGAACGTCAGTCCCTGAATACGGCAATCAAACTCCTCACCGGTTATGCCGGTAATCTAGGGCATCTAGGACACCGACCCTGACCAGCTAGCATACCAAACTCCTCACCGATTAAGTCAGTATTCTAGGGGCTTATTTCAGCCGGGCCCTAACCACACACACGCATGACCACACTGGCGCTAAGCATATAATGGTTGACACTAGCGCATGGCGGCCCAGCCATGCCACTATTTTATAGCAACAGCTACAGGACCTGCCAGAAACAAGGACCAATGAATCTGTTCCAGAACACCAGTAGTCACAGGACCTTCCTGGCGGACCAATAGGAGCTGCTGCAGTACCTGACCATGTGACCCCTGATCTCCAATGAGAGATCTCAACCTGGGCATGCTCAGAAGGGAAAAACAAGGACTTTGTCCTAAAGACGTCTGCTCGCCGCTAACCAGTACTGGCCACAACAGCAGAGCCTGGAGATGCAGCAGCAATCCTCTGCACACTGTTAGACTAGGCGAGACGCTGAGACCGACGTCTAAGCTGAGCAGAGTCCACTCCGGCCGGAGACAAATGGGAGACCGCAGTCGGGATGGTTCGAGATTCCCCTTGTGCAGAAGTGGGAACTCGACCTCTAACATTACCCCCCCTCCTAGGGCCCCCTCTTCTCTGGGCCTCGCTACGCTCAAAGGCAGCGATGAGCTGCGGAGCATGAACATGCTCGGCAGGCTCCCAGGACCTATCCTCAGGCCCATAACCCCTCCAATCCACCAAAAAAAATGTTTTACCCCATACCACCTTGCACCCTACAATGGCATTCACCTCGTAGTCGTCCAAAGACGAACCCGACGTCCCGGCAGATGACTTAGGCAACCGGGAGATGACCACGGGTTTTAGGAGGGACACATGGAATGTGTCGGAGATACCAAGGCAAGGCGGAAGGGCCAAACTTTAAACCACAGGGTTCACCTGCTCGAGAACCTTGAAGGGACCCAAGTAGCGGGGTGCCAACTTAGTGGATTCCACCCGTAGCCTGATGTTTCGGGCGGAGAGTCACACTAGGTCGCCAGGAGCAAATGTCGGAGCAGCACGCCGATGGGCATTGGCAGAAGACCTCATCCTTTCCTTGGAAGCCTGAATGGCATCCTGGGTGCGGTCCCATATGTCCTGTGCTTCCACAGCCCAGTCTGCCACCCTGGAGTCGGCGGAAGCCACGGGCATGGGCACCGGTACCCGCGGATGCTAGCCGTAATTTAAGAGGAATGGGATCTGTCCGGTGGAGTCAGCCACAGCATTGTTTAGTGCAAACTCCGCCCACGGGAGCAAGGATGCCCAGTCATCCTGCCTGGCCGAGACAAAATGTCGCAAGTAGGTGACCAAGGTCTGGTTGGCCCTCTCTACCAACCCATTCGTCTCGGGATGATATGCAGAGGAGAGGTTCAACTCAATGCAGAGTAGATGACCCAACTCTCTCCAGAACCGAGACACAAATTGGGGACCTCAATTGCTGACAGTCTTGTCTGGCATACCGTGTAGACGGAAGATGTGTCTAATAAACAATGCTGCCAAGGCCCGTGCAGAAGGTAACCGTGGTAGCGGCACTAAGTGCACCATTTTGGAGAAGTGGTCGGTGATCACCCAAATGATAGTGCAACCCCGAGACTTGAGTAAGCCCACCACAAAGTCCATCCCGGCCATCTCCCAGGGCCTGTCTGCCACCGGCAAAGGAAAAAGTAACCCAGCTGGCCGTAGTCGAGGGGACTTGTTCCTGGCGCAGGAGACACACGCCTGAACATACTCCCTGACATCACAGACCATATGTGGCCACCAGTATGTCCTCGCCAATAACTCAGTTGTCCTCTTTACCCCAAAGTGTCCACCCACCCTGGACGAGTGTGCCCAAGAGAGTACCTCCGGTCGCAAATTAGTGGGCACAAAAGTCTTGCCCGGAGGCACAGATTCTAGCGAAACCGGGGCTACAGTTCTCAGGCTCTCTTCGGGGACAATAAGCCGAGGCTCCTCATCCTCCTCCTTTGATGACACTAAGGAGCGAGAGAGAGCGTCGGCCCGAACATTCTTCTCACCGGAGAGAAAATGGAGGGTGAAGTGGAACCGAGAGAAGAATAGGGACCATCTGGCCTGGCGAGAATTTAGCCGCTGAGCCATTTGCAAATATACCAAGTTTTTGTGGTCGGTGAAGACTTGGAAGGGAAAATGAGCCCCCTCCAGAAGATGTCTCCACTCAGAGAAGGCCAATTTCATAGCCAGCAACTCCCTATCCCCGATGGAATAAAGGTGCTGGTGTAAAGGTCTTAGAAAAGAGGAAGCAGGGATGCTTACGACCTTGAGCATCCTTTTGATAAAGGACTGCTCCAGCACCAACAGAAGAGGCGTCCACCTCTAAAATAAACGGCTTATCAACATCAGGGCGATGTAATATGGGAGCACTAGCAAAATGCGACTTGATGGAAGAGAACGCCTTGGTGACCTCCTCAGACCACAACTTGGGATTTGCTCCCTTCTTGGTGAGGGCTACCAAGGGAGCTACCAAAGTCGAGAAATGGGGAATGAACTGGCGATAATAATTAATGAACCCCATAAAGCGCTGCACCGCTTTAAGAGAATGGGGTTCTTGCCAGTCCATTACAGCCTGTAGTTTGGCAGGATCCATACCCAATCCCTGGGCAGAGATGATATAGCCCAGGAAAGGTAAGGACTCCTGCTCAAACACACATTTCTCCAGCTTGGCATAGAGGGAGTTTGCCCGTAAGAGGTCGAAGACTATGTTGACATTCCTCCGGTGAGAGTCTATATCTGGTGAAAAGATGAGAATATCATCCAGATAGACTACTACAGAGGTGGAGAGCATATCCCGGAAGACATTATTGACAAAGTCTTGGAAAATAGCGGGAGCATTACAGAGCCCGAATGGCATCACCAGGTATTCATAATGCCCATCCCTGGTATTAAAAGCTGTCTTCCACTCGTCCCCCTCACGGATGCGAATTAGGTTATAGGCACCACGTAGATCAAGCTTGGTAAATACTCTTGCTCCTCGGAGCCTATCAAAGAGCTCAGAGATTAGGGGCAACGGGTACTTATTCTTGACGGTGATAGCGTTAAGACCCCTGTAGTCAATACATGGACGTAATTCTCCGTTCTTCTTTAGCACAAAGAAGAACCCTGCCCCTGCTGGTGTCACCGACTTCCTAATGAACCCTCTTGCCAGATTCTCCTGAATATACTGGGACATGGCCTCCGTCTCAGGAAGCGAGAGGGGGTAGACTCTCCCCCGAGGAGGTTCTGCTCCAGGCAAGAGATCAATAGGACAGTCGTAGGGGCGATGAGGTGGAAGAGTCTCCTCCGCCTTCTTGGAGAAAACGTCTGCATATGACCAATAACACTGAGGAAGAGAAGTGAGATCTACGGGTATCTCTGTGGTGGTGACCTGAACGCACTCCCTAACACACCTGCCTCTACATGAATCACCCCAACCCAGTATCCTCCCAGAGGACCACTCAATATGGGGAGAGTGGTAACAGAGCCAAGGTACTCCCAGCAACACCTCGTCTATTCCCTCGGGCAGGACAAGAAAAGAAATACTCTCCTGATGGGAAGGGGACATAGATAAAGTGAGAGGGATCGTCTGGTGGGTGATTTGTGAGGGCAGAGTTGATCCATTCACTACTCGCACAGTCACCGGTTTGGCGAGCATCACCAGAGGTATAGTGTGATGGAGAGCAAATGCAGAGGACATGAAATTCCCCTCGGCTCCAGAATCCACACAGAGCTCTGCGGTGAGCGTGGATGGACCTACTGTAATTGTCCCCTTAAAGGACAACTTGGTGGAAAATGCCGCAGTGTCTAGTGAACCTCCTCCCAAGGTCATTAGACGCGACCGTTTTCTCGACTGCTGTGGACATTTGTTAGCATAATGTCCTAACTGCTGGCAAATGTTACAGACCACGGGTACTCAAGCGGCCCGGGACTTAGGTCCTGCTCTAGAAACCTCCATGGCCTCATGGGAGTCGGGCGCCTGGCTGGAAGATTCTAGAGGTCTGGCGAAGGTGGGAGCCAGCCGAAACCTCTGCCTACACTGGGACCGCTCCAACCTCCGCTCGTGAAAATGGAGGTCGATGCGGGTAGATATGGCGATAAGCTTCTCCAGTGTGGCGGGAATCTCCCTGGTAGCCAAGGCGTCATTCACATGGCCCGCTAGTCCTCTCCAAAACACGGGAATGAGGACTTTATCCGGCCAGTCCAACTCCGAGGACAGAGTCCGAAATTGGACAGCAAAACAGCTGACCAAGGACGAACCCTGTGAACTTGCCAGAAGTTGGAGCGCCGCATCGTGGGTAACCTGAAGTCCTAGAAAGACCTTTTTCAGAGCCTCCAGAAAATGAGGAGCACTCCGCACCACATGGTCGCCACGCTCCCACAGCGGGGTGGCCCACTCCAACGCTCTGCCCGACAGAAGAGATATTACAAAGCCCACTTGTGCCCGATCCATGGGGAAACGTGCAGCCAGAAGCTCGAGTTGTATAGATCACTGACTCATGAATCCCGACATTGCTTGCTGTCACCAGCAAACTTGTCTGGAAGCAGGAGGTGGGATATTGTGGGGGCAGAGGTGGCAGTGGACACACTGGCTGCAGCCACGCTATCAGTCTGAACAGCGACTGTGGTAACATCCACAGCTGAGGTTGTGCGCTCAAGAGCCGCCAACCTATCCTCCAGCTGCTGGATGTCCCGTAGTAGACGCTGGTCATCCGCCATTTTACTAGCCAGACCCTGGCGCTAGTGTTATGTTAGGGGCTGCGGAACGCACCAAATATAAGATGTGGAGAGGTGCGTTCGCAGCCCGGGGTCCAGCGTGCAGGCGGAACCTGCTGCTAGTAAAATGGCTCAAGAAGCGAACTCTGTTATCCCGCAGAGTCGCAAAAATAAACGCCGTAACGCGCTGTGGCAATATGTGCAAACTCTGTTAATGCACAGAGCCGCTAGGAGTGCTGCAGCGCTATATGGCGATGTGTGCGAACTCATTAAACACAACTGAGTCGCAAAATAAACACGCTAGGGCGCAGTCTAGCGTTGAAAGCGAACCCTGTTACGTCACAGAGCCGCTGAGACAAACTTCTGTGTCCTGTCAGGCACCCAGGTACACAGTTAACTGCTAAGCGAACATAGAACGTGATCATGCGCTAATGTCCTCGCGGGAGTCACCCGCAATCTATGGCGTCTGAACGCCAGGCCCTGAATACGGCAATCAAACTCCTCACCGGTTATTTCGGTAATCTAGGGCATCTAGGACACCAACCCTGACCAGCTAGCATACCAAACTCCTCACCGATTAAGTCGGTATTCTAGGGGCTTATTTCAGCTGGGCCCTAACCACACACACGCATGACCACACTGGCGCTAAGCATATAATGGTTGACACTAGCGCATGGCGGCCCAGCCATGCCACTATTTTATAGCAACAGCTACAGGACCTGCCAGAAACAAGGACCAATGAATCTGTTCCAGAACACCAGTAGTCACAGGACCTTCCTGGCGGACCAATAGGAGCTGCTGCAGTACCTGACTATGTGACCCCTGATCTCCAATGAGAGATCTCAACCTGGGCATGCTCAGAAGGGAAAAACAAGGACTTTGTCCTAAAGACGTCTGATCGCCGCTAACCAGTACTGGCCACAACAGCAGAGCCTGGAGATGCAGCAGCAATCCTCTGCACACTGTTAGACTGGGCGAGACGCTGGGACCGACGTCTAAACTGAGCAGAGTCCACTGCGGCTGGAGACGAATAGGAGACCGCAGTCGGGATGGTTCAAGATTCCCCTTGTGCAGAAGCGGGAACTCGACCTCTAACATTTATTTTATTATTTTTACCTAACTAAAGGGGTTATAAAGGGGTTTGATTTACTATTTTTTTATTTTGATCACTGTGATAGGGTCTATCACAGTGATCAAAATGAACCAATAGGAAAAATCTTCTATTGTCGCCAGGTGCCGACCGGCAGATCTCGCCAGGTACACTGCGTACGCGCCCGCCATTTTCTTCCCGGAAGAAGATGCCGGGGTACAAGACCAGAGTGAGCAGAAGGATCCAGGGACACCGTAGGTACTGGGGGGCTTGGGTGACCCCATTTCTCTCTCCTCTGATGTGCTAGATCACATCAGAGGAGAGAGAAATTAAATGGAAAATCGGATTATTTTTGCGGTCGCCTTTATTGACTAGGTGATCGCAACACTGGGGTCAGTAAAAACTGACCCGAACCATGTTCTCTGGGGTCTCAGCTACCCCCAGTAGCCGAGACCCCAGAGAATTTCAAACGCTGAGGGGGCGCTATACATTTATTTCTCAGCCCATTTAAAAATCTGCACTGATGAATAAGTACCCTTAACTGTCGCAGTTAAAAGGCGTATCGGCAGTTGTTAAGGGTTTTGACTTACAAATACTGAGGTAAACAACTTACCAAATAGTGAACGTGTGCACGTGGCCTTACAGTTCCAGCAAAGTGGATGAGATTTAAGGAAATCTTATGTGAATTTCTCTTGCGGGAATGCTGAGTTTTATGTACAGATTTTTCCCATAGGCCGGGATCACACATGCGAGGAAATCGTCCGACACTCGCATGTGAAATCCCAGCTCTGGCGCCGGCACTCGGGAGTGGATAGCATGGCTACATGTATTTATATGCAGCCGCTCGCTCCACTCCCGAGTGCCGGCGCCAGAGTTGGGATTTCGCATGCGAGTGTCGACGACTTCCTCGCATGTGTGATCCCGGCCTTAGAACTGCAATACATGCGGAAAACCCACAAGTAAAAAATGCCTATGCGTTTTTAGTGTGTTTCCACAGTGGAAATTCATCAAAAATGCATATAATCCACACATGACTTTATCATTAATGTTTTAGCAACGCCAAATACTTGGAAGTAAGAAAAACAAAGCAGCTTTGTATAAAACATGACATATCAACATGAGGAAAAAAATGCAATAAAAAAAGCAAATAACCTAATTTACTTAATAGGTTCAGAAATGGTGCAGAAAATCTGCAATATCAAAACTCAACAAAAGATCATCATTTAGCTGAGTGGCAAAATACGTCGAGCTCCTGGATTTAATTATTTTGAATGTTTCTTTTAATTTGCAGTATAATATATCTACTATAGCTTCATTCAGAGCAATTGAATTGGAAATAGTACATGTTTTTTTCATGTTTGAGTCGAATTGTGAAGTCTAAAGACATGCAAGTTTTACATGCCCTCTCCTAAAGCTGCTGGCTTAGCACTTTCATTTTTTTCCCCGTAGAGGTCACCTTTATAAAAGAGTCTGGCCTGTTTCTCAGGAAGGGTTTCCATCAGCAAAATTTTCAGTCCGCAGCCACACACCAGCAAGCATCATGAATAAACCATAAGTTCCGAATTCTACAACTGAAGCAATGCTGTGGAGCAGACTTCTGAAAACGCTGGTTATGACATTGCTTTGTATCGCCATGTCTGGTCTAGACGTATTTCCCTTTTCGTTATATGTTTACAATACGCTACTCAATTAAATACCATAAATGTGTGTGCTTATGTAATTGGAAAGGAACATTGTCGACAGGCCTATTTACATATAAAGCTTTTATTTCTTTGTATGTCGGGGCACGTATTTTTTTACTGCTCATTTCATCCCTTGCATATAAAATACAATCACATAAAAAGTGGCAAACAGAACTTAGCAGGGAGCAGTAATTGTAATTAATGGTATTGCTCTGTGCTTTACTGGTCTAATTATGTTCAACTATGTAAAGAGGTTTTATAGGACAATATAAATACAACTGAAATCCCCCATAGTGGCATGTAAAAGTTTGAGAACCCTGGTCAAAATTATGTTATTGTGAAAAAGTTAAGCAAGTTGAAGATGAAATCATCTCTAAAAGGCTCGTTAAAGATGACACATTTACTTTGATTTTAAGAAAAAAAATATCTATATATAATCGTCTAATTCGTCTTTTTTTAAGGGGAAACCCCGCGCGCGTTTGGTGGCCCCGACGGGCGCAGTCCTCCGTGAATTGGGCGGATTTAAACCACGCAGCCACCGCTTCGTGGGAGATCAGCAGAAAGTCCCCTGACCGGCGGCCTCCACATAAAACCCAGCGCCTCAGTAACCCCCCCAAGCAGCAGCCTCTATATACCCCGCGCAGCCCCTTTTAATTTATCTCCAGCGCACCCTCCCATTACCCCAGCTGCAGCCCCCACGTACCCCCCCAGCAGCAGCCTCTATATCCCCAGAAGCGCAGCTCCCATATACCCCAGCTGCAGCCTCCACGAAACCCCCACCAGCACAGCCTCTAAAACCCCCAGCAGCAGCACCCTCCACATTTCCCCCCAGCGCAGCAGCTCAAAATATACCCCGCAGCGCCCCCCAAAAAAACCCGAGAGCCTATACTTACCCCGCGACCCTTTTTAAAACCCCCCGCAGCAGCCTCTTTATACCCCCAAGGCCTTTTACACCCGCAGCAGCAGCCTTTTTCCCCCCAGACCCTTTTACCCCGAGCAGCCTTTATACACCCCAACGCCTTTTTAAAACCCCCCCAGCAGCGACGCCTCTATAACCCCCCCGCAGCCTCTTTCCGTTTGCATAATTTTAGGCAAGTTGAAAATTTGAGAGGATTCTTTTTTTTTTGAACAACATATGTTTAAATAGCCAAAGACCATAAATATAAGCTTAATATTTTTGGAAAATTGGGGTGGGTTTTTTTTTTTATTTGGCTATTTAGTGGGTTTCTGTTTTTGAGGTAACTTTTTACTGTGCGAATTATTTGGCAATTAATAAAAAACCAAATTTATTCCCCCAATTGTTATTTTTTCACCCGGTTAAACCAATATAAAAAACAAAATTTAGAAATAAAATTTTGACATTCACAAACAAAAAAATTTAAAAAAACCCTGACCCAACTACCCCTTTCTTTACGGGGGAAAACTCAAAAGCTTCCTCCTGTTCTGTGTTGATTTTTGTTAAATTGGTGCAGAGCCACCACAGTCACGACACTGTTCGGGGTGTTTCGTTTTCCCTCCTGTAGATCTCACATTTTTTGAGGGGCCACAGGGTTTTTATGGGGTTTATTAGGTGAACAAGGGGGGCCCTGTCATTATTTTGTCTTCTTTTTGACCCTTTCTGGCCAGCCACGCTGTGGATTATTTGGATGCATGTGATGGAGCTTGTCCTGCAGGGAAAATCATGTTTTTCTTGAACGATACCGATTCTTCCTGTACCCCTGCTTGAGAAAAAGGGGTCTTCCAGAAATGGCATAGGCCTGGGAGTGAGCTTCACTCTCCAACCCGAAAAAGGGCCCCCCAAATTCGTCTTGTGATACCGCCCTACCCCTTTTCCCCCTCCACCTTTCTGGGTCTGGTTTGGGGTGGAGCTCTCTGCCTTTACTGACCAGCCCCGGGCCCATCCATCTGGCCATAAAGGGCACTCATTTCATCATCCCTAAAACCTTAGAAAAATCAGT
>JARQOD010000004.1:405361260-405469440 GCA_033576555.1 Oophaga sylvatica
TCACTTGGCCATGTATCTGAATGGACTGTCATCTTCCTAAGTTTGTTGTTAGGTCCTCTCTGTGTGTGTGCCACAGGTGGGGTAGTTGGCCCTGGAAGCGCTGAAGTCACGGCTGCTGTTATCCCTGTGAGTCGAAGGAAGGGTGAGACTCTGTAATTTGCACCATCTTGGGTATTTTGCTTTGACTGTTCTATATGTTATCTGCCTGTTTTGTGGCTCAATAAAGTATTGCCACACTGTTTTACCTTCCTGTGTTGTCTGAGTAGCGTTATGCCCACATTAAAAGGTGAGCGGGTGTTCGGTGGAATGACCCCTGGTCCATGCAGTTTCGACTAGCAGACCGGGGCGCCCGCCAACCCCCTTTGTCTCCACATCTAACAAAGGGTCATATCAGACCTTCTTCATCTCCCATTGCAGCAGGTTTTTTCTTTAAGAAAAAAGATGGGGGTTGCAGCCCTGTCTAGATTTCCTTAAAATTAATCGGATCACAGTCCCCGACCCATATCCTCTCACTCTCATCCCGGACCTGTTTACCAGATCATCAGGGCTGGATTTCAGGGTGACATATAATCTCATTTGAATTAAGTAGGAGGATGATTGGAAGACAGTCTGTAATACACCTGAGGGACGATATGAAAACCTTGCAATGCCCCTGCAGTGTCTCAGCACTTTGTAAATTACATTTTTAGTCACCTGGCAGGTAGATTTTTGGTTATCTATCTTGATGACATATTGATTTATTCACCTGACCTTGAGTCACATCATGTATATGTCAGACAGGTCTCACAGATACTCAGATACAGATACCAATAACAATGGTCCCTTTCTAGGCTCTTAATATCTGCCCTCAGTCACTGGCTTTCCATCTCTGGCGGAGAAAGTTGCGTGGGAGCCCACGCAATTTTTTTCCATGTATAAATACTTTAATTTAACACTTACATCTCCTAATTTTTACACACATACACTAATAACATTAGTAGTCAGGGACATATATAAATTGAAATGATATGCAATGGTTTACTGTATGTAAACCATGTGTCATATCCTGTCCGATTCTGCAATGATTTTACAGAAGTCAACAATTGAATTATCACCTATTCTGCTATATATATCTCTATGAAATATAAATTCTATCTGTATATATCTATTCTATCTTTTATATTATAACATGTCAGTGTGATTTTACTGTATAGCCGCATATGTATTGCCGGCTTTTCAAAGGATACTGGTGCATTGGCTAGTCTCGTCAGAGATACTCAGCAATACGCAGCATGCTGCATTGTTTTTCTCAGTCCGATTTCAGCTGAGAAAAAAAACGCAGATGTGATGTCATCTATTGAATAACATTGGTCCGAGTGCAATCCGATTTTTTATTGGATTGCACTCGTCCGTATTTCTCGCAAGTGGGTATGAGCCCTAAGGCTACAAACTGCATATAAGGAACTCTAAATACATGAATGAAGATTGGACACTGAAACTTCGTGCAATATTATCAACTAAATGTTACCACTAACAAATGAACATGTTCATTTTTCAGCACTGAAATCTCATCTCCCGAAATCTTAGTGCCGAGATTTCCATCTGCGCATGCGCCGCCCCTGGCGGCCATTTTTTCAGACTCTATCCCACAGGAGGAAACCATGGAACTGCGGTGGTTCTGGACTTTCACAAAATGTTGGCAGAGCCCCCCACAGCACCGGAGACCCCCGTAGCACCGCCGGGGACCCGCAGCCCTGGACACACCTGCATCAGCACAGGGCAGCAGCGCCGGACACCGCAGCAGCACAAGACACCCGCAGCGGTGTGGCGCACATCGGAACACCCCCTCATCCCAGGCAGCAGCATCACCCCACTCCTGCCTACTCCCGCATAACTGCAGCCACCACCCCCAGTAAGCAATAAGACGAACAGATTATAAGAAGCACCACCATTTTATGAAAAAAAAATCCTATTTTTCTTCTCTTAATTTGGGGTACGTCTTATAATCCGAAAAATACAGTTTACCCGTAAAACAAGGCTTCAAAAATTAAGTTAGCTTTGGTAAATTTTATTAAATATATATAACAGAAGTATATAATTTTTTGGGATTTATCTTTTTACAGACTTTTATTTTAAAGTTGCCAACCCCCTTAAAGATATAACTGTAACAGTATAGGCAAAATTTTAGCTTAAGTGTGAACGCAGGCAGGATTACAAAGAGAATTAAGATGTGTGATAATTCATACATCTATTTTTATATTACAGCATATTGGGTAGACTAACAAATGAGCGAATTGAATTCTGTATGAACTTTACAAAATGCTGCATATATCAAAATGCAATTTTTTTTTTATAATTCTCTTCCGTACAGATGCAGCAAAATGGCAACCTTTTTTTGACCCATAATACACTATCAAAAGGTTAAAAAAAAATTATACTCACCTCACCAATCACATCACCCGCCCCCTTGCTACTCACCGCCACATCTTCTGATCCACTGCTACTCACAATGTAATCATCTGGTCTCTTGCAAAGTGCTGGATTTTTAGGAGTCATAGCGCTCAGGAGGATAAATGGGAGGTCACAGCGCACATTGTAATGTCATGACGCCTCTGACTCGCGGTGTCTGCTCAAAACCCTTGGAGGCGCCATGGCATCTGCTAATTAGGCACACTGTGAGAGCACTGAAGATTACAATGTAAGTAGCATGGAGATTAACCTCTTCGCCTCGAAGCCTGTTTTCACCTTCCTGACCAGGACAATTTTTACAATTCTGACCACTGTCACTTTATGAGGTCATAACTCTGGAACACTTCAACTGATCCTGATGATTCTGAGAATGTTTTCTCATGACATATTGTACTTTATAATAGTGGCAAAATTTATATGATATGACTTGCATTTATTTGTGAAAAAATGGAAATTTGGCAAAAATTTTGAACATTTCGCAATTTTCAAAATTTTAATTTTTATGCCCTTAAATCAGAGAGTCATATCACACAAAATAGTTAATAAATAACATTTCCCACATGTCTACTTTACATCAGCACAATTTTGGAAACTTAATTTTTTTTCTGTTAGGAAGTTATAAGGGTTAAAAGTTGACCAGCGATTTCTCAGTTTTACATCAAAATTTGCAAAACCATTTTTTTAGCCTGCACCTCACATTTGAAGTGACTTTGAGGGCCTATATAATAGAAAATACCCAAAAATGACACCATTCTAAAAACTTCATCTCTCAATGTACACAAAACCTCATTCAAGAAGTTTATTAACCCTGCAGGTGCTTCACAGGAATTTTTGTAATGTGGAAGGAAAAATTAACATTTACTTTTATTTCACCAAAATTTTCCTTTAGACCTAGTTTTGTTTACTTTCGAAAGGGTTACAGGAGAAAATTGACAATAGATTTGTTGTGCAATTTCTCCTAAGCATGCTGATACCCCATATGTTGGGAAATCTACTTTTGGGCACATGGCAGGGCTCAGAAGGGAAGGGGCATTTGGATTTGGGAGCGGAGAATTTGCTGAATTTCTTTTGGAGAGAGAGGAGCCATTTAGCTTTTCCAGAGCCTTTGTGCTACCAGTAACGTGGAAGCCCCCTATATTTCCTTAACATATGACAGATCTGAGTTGCCTTTTTAGCTTTTTTTGTGGACTGAGTTGAAGCTTTTATTGGGAACATTTTACATAATGTTTGGGATCACATTTATCTGGCGCTCAACGCTGAGCGCTTACATCAGGGTTTCCATCTAGATCTCTGAGTGACGTGACAGATGATCCCTCGGGGGTTTCTATTCACTATAATGAGGCAGCAGAGTTAAGGTACTGTCACACTAAGCGAGATCACTTAAGGGACACCGTTTTTATGACGCAGCAGCGACATCGTCAGCAACGTCGCTGTGTGTGACATGTAACAGCAATGTGGCCCCCGCTGCGATGTCGCTGATCATGCACGAACGTTCTGGGCCGTATTTTGATCGTTGGTGTCCCGCTGGTGAGCCTGAATCGCTGAGTTTGACACCCTTTAAGAAAGATGAGAAACCTCGTTGGCGACGCATATGTCAGCGGCGCAGGCGGGACTAGGTTTTCTTTTGTAACGCCCCTCAGTGGCCACAACATCACCTCAGCAATAAATGAAAACGTAATTGCGCCTCCATCCATTGTTCCAGAGCGCTTTGTGGATGACTCCAACGTTCTGTCCTTTGTGCGTTGTTGCGAGGATAGTATAGTGTGTGGGGGTTTTGCGATCCTGTCAGAGTCGCTACAGTGTCCTTTGTGCGTTGTTGCGAGGATAGTATCGTGTGTGGGTTTTGCGATCCTGTCAGAGTCGCTACAGCGCTTCATCTTTGCCATTTGGATCTTCTGGATATTTGGATTTGACTTGCAAGGTACATATTGTTTGTGATGTTGTGTGATGCGTTTTTTGGTTAACACACCTTTTTCTTTTTGTCTGCTTACCTCCAATATATATACAGACGTGTTGCTGTTTTTTCTTTGTCGCGCCCACCACTGCAATTTTAAGATCTTTGTTGCTTTTTGAGGTAATTTTTTTGTTATATTTGATCCTCCATAACACTGGATAACCTAGCAATCTTTTGACAGCCGTGCCCACCCCCCGCCATTTTAGGCTTTTGTAAGCAGTTTTTTCAATGTTAACTAATGCAATGTTAACAAGAAACAATTACTTTATTTTTTAAACACTTTAGTAATTAACTTTTCCCTTCTTTATCGGGCAGGTTGCACATAATGAACCTGACCACCGCAGAGCGTGTGATTGTGGCAGCTGCATTACTGATGGAGGGAGATCGACAAGAAGAGGCACGGGTGGAAGAGAGGCGCTCCAAACGAAAGCGTCGCATGTGGACCAGAGAATAGCTGGAGCAGAGGTCCAAATTCACCCACATACATCTAGTGAGGGAGTTGCAGGAGAAGAATCCGCAGGATTTCCGAAATTATCTACGGATGTCGGAGGATTCATTCAAGCTCCTACTGGAATGTGTGAGGCCACTCAATGAATGGCAGGATACATGGATGCAGCTGTTTCAGCAGAGGAACGTTTGGCAGTAACGCTGCGATTTCTGGCAACCGGATGTTCAATGAAAGACTTGCAATTTTCTGCTGCTGTTTCTCGATCGCTCCTTAGCGTATTAATTCCAGAGACATGCAACGCCATCGTCCGCAGTTTACGGAGCTACATGCCTTTTCCAAAATCAGTGGCGGAATGGCAAATTATTGCATCTGATTTTGAACGGATTTGGCAGTTCCCAAACTGTGTTGCTGCCTTGGATGGCAAACATGTGCGGATCACGCAACCAGCCAACAGCGGATCCTATTTCTATAACTACAAGGGCTACTTCAGCGTGATCCTCATGGCCCTTGTTAATGCCAATTATGAATTTATTAACGTTCATGTTGGCATGAACGGAAGGATTTCTGACGGTGGCGTTTTGGAGCACACTATTTTTGGTGAACGCTTGAATAACAATGAACTGCACTTGCCAACCAACATGGACACCACCGCCAACCTTAACTTTGCTTTTGTGGGCGATGAAGCCTTCCCCCTTCATGCGCATCTTGTGAAACCGAACCCACAAAAGACTTTGACAGAGGAAAGGCGTATTTTTAATTACAGACTGTCAAGGGCATGGCGCGTTGTTGAGAATGCCTTCGGCACAATGGCCAACCGCCATATATATATAACTACAAATATATCAATTAGAGAATAACCTGAGGCAAATCATTTTCAATGCAGAAAATATATTTATTTTTCCAAGGATGCACAGAATAGTAACACTGACGTTTCGGCAAAAGAGCCTTTATCAAGGTTATGTTTCTAAAAATAATGAAAAAAACAAGATAATTACTTAGAAGAAAATAATATAATAACGTGCAAGCCTTGTAATAAATTGCAGCATATAAGTATAAGGTAAATAATATAGCATGTTGATTTTTTACAACGAAACTAGTGGTTAACTGATATGTACATATATTACATATATTACACTATAGAATAATACTATATCCAGCAAAAAAAATGCAGTAGAGTGTAACATGAGCTCTTTAAGCGTTTACATTTTAAGCATCACATTAGATAGGTAGACCGCAGGTAAACACAGTGACAATAGATACCTGTGCGCTTTCAGGAATACAGAGCAAGTGCTATGGAGAGAGGGAGAACGAAAATCGTAAATACTAATGAGATCTAAAGGAAAATCCCAGACAAGCAAAGAGATAGGAAAACAAACCTTATATATGGAAATCAGGAAACCGGCCACTGAAGAGATAGTGTGCAGGGCGCTCAGAAGCGTCCTCTATTTAAGCTGTGCGGCATAAAGTGAAAGCAGGAAGTAGGTGTTATGATTCAGAACGTCGGCGCATGCGCAAAACGTCCAATAGGACGGAAGTGGGTCATACTGTGATGAACTTGTATAACTGCGCAGGCGTCCATGCTCTGCAATATTATGACTGAAAGGCCGGCGTCACACACAACTACAAAAAATCGGTCCGTTTTAGTCGGTCGATTGTCGGATCAAAATGCAAACATCACACATCCTTCTGTCATCCGATTTTCCTTCAAAGATGCGATTTAGTCGCATGTGTGTGTATCTTGTAACATCCGATTTTCATCCGACTTGCGAGAATTTCTCGCAGGCTTGCAAAACTGACATATAATGGATCCAAAAGAATAGTATTTCAATCACAAAAGAAAGAATAGATATATACACATAGAACATATATATATATATATTATATATATATACACATGTCATTGTGACATGTATATATATATATATATATATATATATATATTTATAGTTCCTAGACTTCTACATACTGTAATAGCCGCTAATTCAATTGCCGGCTTTTGTGAAATCACAGAAGCCGACATGAAATGATACATTGTTTCCACACAGTTAACCATGTCATTTCCTGTATTTTGATATTTGTTTAGAACTTACAATTACATGAGTGTATTTGTGCAAAATTTCAGACATGTAGGGGTTAATTAAAGGTGTAAATTCGTTGAAAAAAAATGCGTGGGCTCCCGCTGTATTTTCTCCACCAGACAGACAAAGCAAGCGAGTGGGGGCAGATAATAACAGCCTAGGGAGGGTACATTTTTTTTGTGCCCCCCCTGGCTACTAACATCTGCCCCAGACACCCCAGAAAGGGCAAATCTATAATTAGATTCGCCCTTTCTGGCACTTTGCCCGTCTATTCCCATTGCCCTGTAGCGGTGGCGAATGGGTTAATAATGTCACCTTAATGTCACCTTAGTATTGAAAGGTGACCTTAAGGGAGGTTAATAATTGAGAGATGTCAATTAGACAACTATCAATTATTAATCCTATTGTATGATAGAAAAATCAAACACACACAGTTTAATAAAAAAGAAGTTTAATGAAATAATCACACAGTTTTTGACCATATTTTATTTTCCTGCTAAAACCATTTCCTGTAATAAAAATAAAATAAAAAAGCAAAATGATTCTTACCAATCCGATGTACAGTCAGGTCTCACGGTGTAATCCATCAGAAAGGGTTAACAGGTTACAGGTCGCAGAGAGCTAATAATGCTGTCTCAGACCTGTATTCCCCTGAATGAATCAGTTACTCTCCCAGCGAAAGGAGAGGAATAGATTCATGAATGGAGCTTAATTGATTTATTGCCACTTTCACTTCAGTGACCTGACCTAAGGTGAAAGTGGATACAATCAATTAAGCTTCATTCATTAATCACATCCTCTCCTGTCGGCAGGAGATAAGCTCATTCATTCAGGAGCTATCAGATGAGCACGCAGCATTACTTGCGCTGCTTATCTGATTGCTAGTTAACCCTTTGTGAAGGATTACATCGTGGGACGGGACAGATTGCCAGATAGGTAAGAATAATGTTGTTTTATTATTTTATATTTATTTTAGAAGAACAAGGGCTTCGAACGGATTAAGAGTGAAATAAAAGATGGTCAAAATATGTGTTTTTATTTCATTAAAATTATTTATTCTTAAAGTGTGTGTGTTTTTTTATTTACTTCAATAGGATTAATAATTGATAGTTGTCTAATTGACAGCTCTCAATTATTAACCTGCCTTAAGGTCACCTTTCAATACTAAGGTGACATTAAGGTGACATTATTAACCCATTCGCCACCGCTACAGGGCAATGGGAATAGACGGGCAAAGTGCCAGAAAGGGCGAATCTAATTATAGATTTGCCCTTTCTGGGGTGTCTGTGGGCAGATGTTAGTAGCCAGGGGGGGCACAAAAAAAATTTACCCTCCCTAGGCTGTTATTATCTGCCCCCACTCGCTTGCTTTGTCTGTCTGGTGGAGAAAATACAGCGGGAGCCCACGCATTTTTTTTCAACGAATTTACACCTTTAATTAACCCCTACATGTCTGAAATTTTGCACAAATACACTCATGTAATTGTAAGTTCTAAACAAATATCAAAATACAGGAAATGACATGGTTAACTGTGTGGAAACAATGTATCATTTCATGTCGGCTTCTGTGATTTCACAAAAGCCGGCAATTGAATTAGCGGCTATTACAGTATGTAGAAGTCTAGGAACTATAAATATATATATATATATACATGTCACAATTACATATATATATATATATATATATATATGTATTCTATGTGTGTATATCTATTCTTTCTATTCTTTATTAAAGCTGTCAGTGTGATTTTACAGTATAGCCGGGGATGAATTGCCGGCTTTTCTAAAGGACACCGATGCGATTTAATCGCAAGTCACACATGCGGTCCGTTTGTAATCAGATTTTTCATCGCTCCCATAGACTTGCATTGGCGATAGTTGACCCACAATCGGTGACAATCGCAGCATGCTGCGATTGCACACGGACGTTTAAAACGGACCACAAAAAATCTGATACTAGGAGCTACTCCATATATTAACATAGGGCAGACTGCAATACGATTTTTCATCGTATTGCAATCATCCGATTCTGTCGCCAGTGTGACGCCGGCCAAATGAGGAAAGTTGCGCGAATACATGATGTAATGAATGCTTTGTAACACTAGAAAAGGGATGTATGTAATAATGTGATAAGAATGAAGGGAAAAGGAGATAAAAGAAAAGAAAATAAATATCAAGACGGACAGAAATTAAAAAGAGGGGAAAAAAAGGGAGAAACACAAAGGATGAAAAAAAAGGGAGAGAGATTATAAAACAGAGATTATAAGACATGGGGAGACCACCGAAAGTGAATACCTGCAGACTGTTTTCAAGTCTATGAGAAATGAAAGGAGAAAGCAGAGAGTCAAATTATTATTATACAGTAATGATGCATTCATAATAAAGCGAAATTTTTACATATTAATAATGATACACATACAGAAAATGGCAACAATGACATAATAATGATATCAGTGGAGTACCTCATACTCCCTATTTAAACCATGTGGTTCCAGTGTTCATAAGGCATATATCCAAAAGGCTTCTCTTTCTTTCAAATATATATTTATATATTTTAAGTTTATATACGCAGCTGTGGTGTATTATTTGTTATTATTTTGTATTATAAGATTTTAGCGCTAGTGTGACCAGGGCCTTTAAAAGAAATGTTGTTAATTTTTTAAATTTTTTTTCATTTTATTTTTTTACCAATGCTGGAACTCCTATGACTGCTGGTACTCCCATGAATCCATGTGTGCCAAGTAGATACAAGTTGATGGAATAAAAATACAACATTTTAATAGTTGTCAACAATATTGTTGACATTAATAACAAACATAAGAATAAAAGACCACAAATAAATAGGTAAATAAGATTTTTATTAAAATAAATGTAAGAATGTAAAAAAATATATACACAACAAAAAACTTTTGAAAATATTTGAAAAACTACAACTGCTGGTAAAATGTTTTGTTGTCATTACCACGTTGCCTTGGCGGTGTATAAAAAAAAGATGGTGGAACAAGGCTTGGGTTCGGCTGATTTGTCCCAATTGGGTTCGGCTCAGTATTGTGTGGCCAAGAGTACTGCGGGTAGTGCTGTCTGTCCGTGACACGAGACGTGTCTGTAAGTTTTCCTATTGCCGCTTGACTCAACACCTCAAGCATGAGTCTTTCAGCATGAACGCGCTGTATCGGATCCAATGTTGGTAGCATCTCATTTGCATAGTAAGCAAAGCCTGTGATTTGTGGTTGGTTCTATTTGGTCGTTAGGACTTTTTTGGCTATTTCAATAAATTCTGGAGTAGCCGAGGTGGGGGCCTTCCTTTTTCTGCCTGAAAATGTAAGTCGGCTCCGCACAGATGAGGATGGTGGCTCAAATGTTTCATCCTCTTGGACCAACGCCATGCTGTCTTCTTCAGTCGTGTTTGACAGAGGTGTGGAGACAGCCTCTTCTGTGTCCTGCGTGAACAAAAAACGAATGTTAAATCACAAAGAAAAATAAATTTATCTTCACACTATAACACCTATATACAGCAAAAATGTGAAAACGGGACTTGTATCAATGGTTATTAACTGTCCTTCAACAGTATGTTAAATGGATAGGCCTCAACCGTTGAACTACATAAATTATCAGTACATGAAGGGATAAATTTAGCTATTTTATCTACATTTTACAATTATATTTTTAATTTCAAGTCCACTTTGGCATGTACATTAAAATGTGTTTTAATACAAAGGTACTTACATGTACGACAGGGGAGTCCTGCTGGATCACTGGGTCTGGTGCCAACATGGAAGTCGTTTGCCTTGGTACTTCTTGGTCCCTTGTGAAAGAAAAAACATCAAAGTACCACAATTTGGGGATATAAACATCTTCAGATCCGGCTCCAGACTTGCTAGAATTCTCTACTTTATTAAGTTCCTTCTTGTAAACTGTGCGGAGGGCCTGAATCCGTTTTTTGACTGATGACTCATCCACTGGTTCATCGGGGTAATGTTTTTTTGCAAAGCTCCACCAGTTTTTGGTACTCCTCCTTCTTTTTCAGCCTGTTGCTGTAATCCGCCGACTTTATTTTCCACAGGCAAGGCATCGAGTGGAACATCTCTATGAAGTCACGCAGGAAATCTTGCTTATCGGCCATCTGTAATGAAAAAAGGATTATGTGAGAACGGCAGAATGGTTAAATAAAATGCGTACATAGTCTACAACATGGAACACAGCAGGGATCATAAAATGGTGGGGGTTGGCGCGGCAGGACAAAACAATGGCAGACCCAAAAAACTTCATAGATGGACAACTAGGGTAAAAACAGCAGGGATCATAAAATGGTGGTGTGGGCGCAGCAGGACAAAACAATGGCAGACCAAAAAAACTTCATAGATGGACAACTACGGTAAAAACAGCAAGGATCATGAAATGGTGGTGGTGAGCGCGGCACAAGAAAACAATGGCAGACCAAAATAAACTTCATAGATGGACAACTACGGTAAAAACAGCAGGGATCATAAAATGGTGGTGGTGGGTGCGGCAGGGCAAAACAATGGCAGACCAAAAAAACTTCATAGATGGACAACTACGGTAAAAACAGCAGGGATCATAAAATGGTGGTGGTGGTGGGCGCGGCACGAGAAAACAATGGCAGACCAAAATAAGTTCATAGATGGACAAGTACGGTAAAAACAGCAGGGATCATAAAATGGTGGTGGTGGGCGTGGCACGACAAAACAATGGCAGACCAAAAAAAACTTCATAGATGGGTAGCTACGGTAAAAACAGCAGGGATCATAAATGGTGGTGGTGGGCGCGGTACGAGAAAACAATGGCAGACAAAAACAACTTCATAGATGGACAACTACGGTAAAAACAGCAGGGATCATAAAATGGTGGTGGTGAGCGTGGCCCGAGAAAACAATGGCAGACCAAAATTAACTTCATAGATGGACAACTACGGTAAAAACAGCAGGGATCATAAAATGGTGGTGGTGGGCACGGCAGGGCAAAACAATGGCAGACCAAAAAAACTTCATAGATGGACAACTACGGTACTCTCTTGCACCACTCCAATCTGTCCTCAATTCTGCTGCCCAACTAATCCACCTCTCCCCTCGCTATTCCCCTGCTTCTCCCCTCTGCAAATCCCTCCACTGGCTCCCAATTCCCCAACGAATCCAGTTCAAACTACTAACACTGACCTACAAAGCCGTCCACAACCTGTCTCCTCCCTATATCTCTGAACTAATCTCCCAATATCTTCCTTCACGTAATCTTCGATCCTCCCAAGACCTCCTACTATCCTCCACACTTATTTGTTCCTCACACAACCGCCTCCAAGATTTCTCCCGAATATCCCCCATCCTCTGGAATTCCACGCCTCAACATGTACGATTATCCACCACCCTTGGATCCTTCAGACGGAACCTGAAAACCCATCTCTTCAGGAAAGCCTACAGCCTGCAATAACCATTCCGCCTCGCCGCCATCACCCGAGCTGCCGCCTCGCCGCCACCACCCTAGCTGCCGCCACGCCGCCACCACCAGAGCTGCCACATCGCCGCCACCACCAGAGCTGCCGCACCCCCGACCTTCTGTTTCTTCCCGATTATCCCATAGAATGTAAGTCTGCAAGGACAGGGTCCTCTCCCCTCTGTACCAGTCTGTCATTGTAAATTTGTTTACTGTAAATGATATCTATAACTTTGTATGTAACCCCTTCTCATGTACAGCAGCATGGAATTAATGGCGCTATATGAATAAATAATAATAATAATAAAAACAGCAGGGATCATAAAATGGTGGTGGTGGTGGGCGCGGCACGAGAAAACAATGGCAGACTAAATAAGTTCATAGATGGACAAGTACGGTAAAAACAGCAGGGATCATAAAATGGTGGTGGTGGGCACGGCATGACAAAACAATGGCAGACCAAAAAAACTTCATAGATGGACAACTACGGTAAAAACAGCAGGGATCATAAAATGGTGGTGGTGGTGGGCGCGGCACGAGAAAACAATGGCAGACTAAATAAGTTCATAGATGGACAACTACGGTAAAAACAGCAGGGATCATAAAATGGTGGTGGTGGTGGGCGCAGAACTACAAAACAATGGCAGACCAAAAAAAAAAAATAGATGGACAACAACGGTTAACAACAGCTGGGATCTTAAAATGGATCTTTAAAATTAAATGTGACAAAAAAACAGTACCTACCTTACAAGACATGTTTGGGATCCTGAAAAAAATGAATCCGCAGCAAACGCAATAGCGGCACAGAGTGGATCGCAGCAAAACGCAATAGCGGCACAGACTGGATCGCAGCAAACGCAATAGCGGCACAGACTGGATCGCAGTAGCTGCAAAGCAGAAGGCTAGCAGGACGCAGTATGGAACGATGCTGGAAATTCAAATGAACCGCTTCAGCTCGAGAACAATGGAAGGGAGCGCTAATACGTAGTCTTTTATGATGCGGTCGTCCAATCACAAAGCGAGAGAGCTGTGACATAAACAGTCATGACATACAATGACCACCAATCTGTGATGAGGGGCGTGGAAAAGGTTGCGCTCAATCACGCCTATCGAGGTCGTGATCTTTAACAATACATGCTGTGTGACAGGTCCCAACGACCTCCGAGGTCGTTATACAGATCGCTAATCGCTGATGTGTCGTTGATGAGATCTTTCTGTTTGGAAGCTAACTAGCGACCATAAAGCGATCACACCAATGATCTCGCCAGGTCGTGTCGTTGTCGTGATCGCTGGTGCGATCGCTTAGTGTGACAGTACCTTTACTCTGGACTTCTGTGTCTTTTCAGAAGTGCACAAAACTATGGCAGATGGCACTTTTATGCAATCCTAAAAGGACGGACACCACCGGATCACAGGTCAGACAGCGTCCACAAAGCCTCCATCTGCCTCATTATATGTAATGTTCCACCGGGGTTCTGTCTGAATCAAGTATTTTGATTGCTTTCTATTCTGATTTTTGATGACAGAATGATAAAAAAACAGCAATTCAGGAATTGCTTTTTGTTTTTTTTATACCGTTCCACATGTGGTAAAATTGATAAGACAGCTTTATTCTTCAGGTCAGTACGTTTACAGCGATACCTTTTTTATGTTTTGGTACTTTTACACAATAAAAACTATTTTATAGAAAAAGTAATTATTTTGCATTGCTTTATTCCAAGAGCTATAACTTTTTTATTTTTCTGCTGATGGAAACTGTATGGCAGCCTGTGTTTTGCGAGACAAGATGACGTTTTCAGTGCTGCCATTTTATTTTACATCCATCTTTTTGATCGCATTTTATTGTACTTTTTGTTCGGCGGTATAATGATAAAGCATTGTTTTTTGCTTCGTTTTTTTTTTTGCGGTGTTCACTGAAGGGGTTAACTAGTGGGACAGTTTTATAGAGAGGGTTGTTACGAATGCGGCGATACCAAATATGTGTACTTTTATAGTTTTTTAAAATATATATATTTTTACACATTCTTATATTTATTTTTTTTACTTTTTTACATTGTCTCAGTATGGGACATGACTATATTACATCAGATTGCTGATCTGACACTCTGCACTGCAGATCTCCATGGAGACCATCAGGACAAAGAGATTGCATCGTGTTGTCCTGATGGAAGCGTGCAGGGAGCCCCCCCTGTGCAATGCTATGCCACTTTCACTACTGACAACGGCATCAGAGAGGTTAAATGCCTTCGATTGGTGCTAGCACCGATCATGGGCATTGCTGCGTGAGGCCGCGCGATCATGCAGCCATACATATACTGCTCTTTGCGGGAACGCACCACCCACAGAGCAGTATATGTACGGCGCATGTCGGGAAGGGGTTAACAATTACATGGAAACAAAAATGTGACCAGACGGGTGGCGGTATCAGGGGAGATAGAGAGGTGAAGAAAGAGTGAGTATAACTATTTTTAAAAAATTTTTTTAAATATTTTATTAATTATACTCTATGGTCTGGAGAGACCACTCAGCATGGTGAGGGACATTAAGATAGTGGACAAAGCTTCTCTGCTAATCGAATTTCCAAGGAAAAAAAATGCACGAACAAACAAATTGAAATTTTGCCTGATCTGCTCATCTCTATTTAAACTACTAATTTTAACTACCATTTTCTCATGAATTTCAATTGTAACGTGACTATAGACTTATTGCTAAGTAATGGAATAAATATTTCTATCTCAGATCACTTCTGCTTAAAATGGACAAATTGGTAAAAAGAAACCTAGGTAATTATAATATATGACGTATTAAAACAGCATTTAATGACTGTAGACATTTAGCTCTGCCATGCATATTGAATTTCAAATATTCGTATAACAAATTTGAAACCATGTCACCAAGCTGCTTTTACGTAAATTAATACCAGCCTATATGGAGCTCACACCAAGAAATTTATAGCCTGTTTCCTGCAACCTTCAACCCTTTAGTGTCTATCAGTAATGTTTCTTATTGCAGGGCTACAAAAAAGACATGGGGTTTTAATAATACAAGTTAAAACCTCATTTGTTTTTATGGTCTCGTCAGCACCAGTATATTACTTGTATTTTTTGATGTATTGCAATGGTTAGCAAGACTATTATCACCAATGTAATTAAAGCCTCTTCTGGACAGAGTAAGTGCCTTGGAGTTAAAACAGAATGCTGTCACATAACCTGCAATATGCGAAGCCATCTAAGGCCTGATTATGCTTTTTTTAACTGTGTGCACATTTTAAGCAAATAGGGGAAAAAAATAAAAACGATCTTGAATTTATGGCACTTCTTAGCACATGATCCTTTATTGTTCATGAAAACCAACCTGGCAAAGCCGGCGTGGTTCCAATCAAAATGACTGCTTAAATTATTGTGACATCGGTAAACAAGTAATTGGTTTCGCATGCCATTGTTCTGCGCATTCAATTCATTCCAAAAGTAGTAGTTTAGCCTGAGACACTCATGACCTAGTAACAACCAAAAAGTACTCTGCAAGCAGCCATGAATAAAACACAAGCTTGTCAAGCCGGAGACACCTGCTCCCAGCAAGAGTGCTACTTATGACCTGCCAAGTCTTTTGTTTCCAACTCAAGATTCGATGATGTTTCCATCTGGAAGATGCCATTTCCAGCAAGGGTTTCACCACTGTAAAACAAGCCCTGAATAAATATGACATGATATCCACAGACAGCATCTGCTGATAAAAAGCCAAATAACGTCAACAAAACCGTCTTCCGCTGCTTTATAAGATATTTTATCTTCGCGACTGTTGACAAACAAAATATCAAAGCTACTGAATTATTACAGAAGAGGAGAACATTCTCACCCAGGGAGACGAAATTCCAGGTGTTGTTTCAAGTAAATTTGGATGTCGTATTCATACCGTTACATTATTAAGTAGTTGTAATACTATTGTAGGAACTCGAGGATTCTGATAGCGTGGGGCAATGAACAATCAGAGACGGGTTTCTTTGAATGCAAATAATGTATTTGTGAAACAGCAAAACACCCAAAAAACAATATTCAAACAACCCGTAGTGACATGCAATGAGTCCATATATATATACACAAGTCCAGTTATATGAATCCGGATATATAAGTCTTTGAACCTCTATAGCGAGGGTGGTAAAGTTCTTACGATGGAGTCCTCACACAAATGTGACCACAAGGTAAGTCTGATGCACAGATAACGTGGCTGGATTTACACACTGCTGGTGTGTGAAGAGTCAGATCCAGGTATGAAGAAAACACAGGGAAGTCCAGGAACAAGTTAATCTCAGTTGTGGCTTAATTCAGTGAAGTCCAACAACAAGTTCATATGTCAGTAAGGTTCCAGTAACAGTTCCAACAGCTCTCACCAGAGGTAATGCACAAAGGGTTAAACAGCAACAGTTCAGAAACACAGTTCTTATCAGATGGAGTGAACCAAGGGTTAAATTCCCAAGTCAACAGTTTAGTGATAACACAGTACTTTGTGCAACTTACATATGCAGAGAATGTCCAGAGCCATGGGTAGAAACTGCTGTGGCTGAGAAACACCTGAAGATAAGGCTATGCACTTTCCTAGTAAACACACAAAAGATCTGTGAGGAACAAAGCAGCTGGGTTGCAGGGAAACGGAAGCAGAATATTCCAGCAGTGAAGCCAACACCTGAGCCAGGCTTTAAACAAACGAACAGGAAGTAGGGCACACAAAACAGCAAACTCCATTTTAACAAAGGGCAAAATCATTGACAAAGTTACCTAGAAAACCTGGAATACTGACATTACTCCCCCCCTAAAGACGGCCTCCGGACGGTCCTGGACCAGGCCTGTCCGGGTATCTCCGATGAAACTGAGCAATCTTCAGAGGCGCATTGATGTTACTTACTGGTTCCCAAGAATCATTTTCAGGAGAGTAACCTTGCCATCTAACTAGATACTGAAGCCGGTTTCTATGAAGTCTCGAATTAACAATATCCTGTACCACGAATTGTTCTTCGCCATCAACCAACACTGGTGGAGGGGGAGGTACGATACGTCCCTGAAACGTGTTAGGAGAGACTGGTTTTAATAAGGAAACATGAAATACTGGGTGTACCTTTAAAGTCCGTGGTAGCTTCAACCGACAGGCAACAGAGCTCACAATCCCAGTGATCTTGAATGGACCGATGAATTTCTGTCCAGTTTCTGCGAAGGAACACCCAATTTTAGATTCTTGGTGGACAACCAAACTGAGTCTCCTACCTTATACATAGGTGCTGGTTTCCGGAATCTATCGGCCGACTTCTTGTAACGCTCCTGTGCTGTGGTCAGGGAGTCCTTCAAAACTTCAAGATTACGTTGCAACGCCGTCACTCTGTCTTCAACCGCTGGTACCGAAATCGTAACCGGGGACCTAGGCAAAATACTTGGATGATAACCCAGGTTGGCAAAAAAAGGTGTTACCTTCGTGGAACTGCTTTGGGAGTTGTTGTACGAAAATTCCGCTAGAGGAAGTAGCTTCAGCCAATCGTCCTGCAAATGACTGACGTAACAGCGTAGATATTGCTCCAAGGTTTGATTTGTCCGTTCGGTCTGCCCGTTGGTCTGAGGATGGTATGCAGAAGACAAGCAAACATTAATGTGGAGCAAGGAACAAAATCCTTTCCAAAATCTAGAGGTAAATTGTATTCCTCGGTCAGAAATGATGTCATCTGGTACCCCATGCAGCCGGAAAATGTTCTGGATAACTAGATCTACTGTCTCTGTAGCTGAGGGAAGACCAGCACACGGAATGAAATGAGCAGCTTTCGTTTAAACGATCTACTACCACCAAAATAGTATTTTTACCACCAGAGGTGGGTAACTCCACAATAAAGTCCATTGAAATAGACCCCCAAGGGCGAGACGGTACAGGTAGCGGTTTAAGAAGACCAGTAGGTGAAACGCGAGGAACCTTGTACCGGGCACAAACTTCACAAGAGCGGACATAGTCATTCACATCCTTCAAGCAGGTAGGCCACCAAAAAAAACGAGTTAACAATTCCTGCGTCTTCTGTACCCCCCTATGACCAGCCAATTTAGAGTCGTGGACCAATTTGAGAACTCGAAGTCTTACAGCCTCTGGGACATAAATACATCGATCTCTAAGCCACACACCATTCCGAAGGACAAGATTCACATTGTCAGGTGGAGCTGCAAGAAATACGTCACCGTCATAGGCCAGCTTGATCTCCTGCCACAAGTCCCGGTTCCGGAGCACTCCAACGAAATTGGCCTCCGACAAGATGGTCTTCGACGGGGTCCCAGGCACGGAATCCACGGTATGGATTCGGGATAATGCGTCAGCTTTCCCATTACGTGAACCTGGGCGGTACGAAATAATAAAATTAAACTGGTTCAAGAACAAACTCCACCTAGCTTGTCGAGGAGAAAGACACCTGGCAGACTTAAGGAATTCCAAATTGCGATGATCCGTGAGTACTACTACCTGCTGAGTTGCCCCTGCAAATGGTGTCTCCATTCCTTAAAGGCAGAAAATAATTGCCAAAAGTTCCTTATCTGCCACATCATAGTTAAGTTCTGCAGAAGATAACCTACGAGAGAAGAAGGCACACGGGTGCAGCAAACCTTTGTCTCCGGTACGTTGTGAGAGGATAGCTCCCAATGCACAGTCAGACGCATCCACCTCCACGATAAAAGGCTGTGCAGGATCCGGATGCATCAATATTGGAGCCGTGGTAAAACAACCCTTCAGGCGATCAAAGGCTTCCTGAGCTTGCGAAGACCATTCAAACTTCTTCCCCTTCTTGGTGAGGAGAGTGATGGGACAGACAATTTCTGAAAAATTTCGGATAAACCGTCTATAAAAGTTAGCAAAGCCAATGAATCGTTGTACCTCCTTAATGTTTCCTGGTACCGGCCAGTCCAAGATTGCCTGGATCTTGCTGGACTCCATATTCAATCCCTGAGGCGAGATAACATAGCCTAAAAATTGAATTTCAGAACAATGGAACTCACACTTTTCGAGTTTGATGTACAAATGATTATCTCTCAAACGTCTAAGTACGGTCTTGACATGTTCCTGATGTTCCTGTAAGGAGTCAGAAAAGATTAAGATGTCATCAAGGTAAATTACCACATATTGGTCCAATAAATCCCTGAAAATGTCGTTGGCTAAATTTGAAAAGCAGCAGGAGCGTTACAGAGTCCGAATGGCATCACCAAATATTCAAAATGTCCATACCGGCATCTAAAAGCTGTCTTCCATTCGTCTCCGGGCCGTATACGGAGTAAATTATATGCCCACGAAGATCTAATTTGGTAAATACCTTGGCCTGGCGAACTCTTTCCAACAATTCTGGAATTAGGGGCAACGGGTACCTGTTACGAATGGTTACCTTATTTAACTCCCGATAGTCAATGCAGGGTCTTAGAGTACCATCCTTCTTCTTTACAAAGAATATTGGAGCTCCCGCTGGTGAAGAAGATGGTCGGATAAACCCCTTGGCTAAATTCTCATCTATATACTCTCGTAAAGATTTTAATTCCGGAGCCGCCAACGGGTAAACATGGCCGAAAGGAATCGCTGCTCCAGGAAGCAATTCTATGGGGCAGTCATACGGTCTATGTGGGGGAAGTTGATCTGCCTTCCTTTTATCACAAATGTCTGAGAATTCCTGATATATCAGAGGGAGAGTAGGTACCTGTATCACCTCTTCCAAGTTCTGGGTAACTGGAGCCGCTACAGTTGGACTGATGGTAGAACTGCACTTCGGGAGAAAGGTTATCTCCTTGGTTTCCCAATTGATGATTGGATTTTGTGACCGTAACCAGGGAATTCCTAAAATTACAGGAAAATGAGGAGAAGATATTAACATGAATGAAAGTGTTTCTTGATGGTCTGGTTCCATCTTACACTCCAGAGGCACTGTCTCCCGATCTACTGGTCCAGAAACTAATGGGGAACCATCCACCGTTTCCATAGTGATTGGTGAAGCTCTTAGTTGTGTCTTTATACCATGTTCCTTTGCAAAAGAAGAATCCATGAAATTCCCACCTGCTCCAGAGTCTATCATGGCAGAACTTGATATCCACTGTTCCTCCCACTGAATCTGTATAGGAAGAGAACAATGTGAATATTTTCTCCCTTGATCTTTAGGGGAAGTCGGCATCAGTATTGGGGGAAAAACCGCATCTAGATGTAGACTGGTTTCCGAAACTTCAGACTCAGCGTCTGTGTTATCATAATCCCCTACTACCGCCAACACCTTGTTGGGTCGCCTAGGACATTTAGGACAATTGATGAGGAAATGGTCCGATTGACCACAATAGAAACATAAGCGCTCACGGAGACGGTGTTCGCGGCGTTCATTATTCTCACGTCTCTGCAGTGAGTCCACCTGCATAGGCACCTCCTCAGCCTCTCGCGGGTTTTTGCCTGTGGTTTCCCTGGACGGAAGAGAGTAATTAGTAATGCGATTTACAGCGGCCCATTTTTCTTGTCTGCGTTCAGTTAAACGGATATCAATACGTACACAGTGCTGTATAAACAATTCAAACTCCTGTGGAGACTCTGAACGAGCTAGCTCATCCTTGATTGCATTTGACAAACCTTTTCTAAAGATTGGTAATAAAGCATTGTTTTCCCACTGGGTGTCCACCACTAACCTTTTAAATTCAGTAACATATTCTATGACTGACCGTTTCCCTGGCGTAAGGAAAGCAAGGCAGATTCAGCGGTAGCACGGCGGTTGGGATCGTCGAACATTTGCGCCATAGCTGCCAGAAAATTGTCCAAATTATTTAGACGGGTATCATGACTTTCAACCATAGGATTTGCCCAAGCCAGTGCACGTGATGTCAACAACATAATAATACATAGAACCTTAGATCTATCAGACCGGTAGTAGAGGCATGTACATCAAAAATAATATACATTGATTAACAAAACCCACGGAATTGACTTCGGTCACCATTAAAACGGAATGGAGGCAATTTGGGCATACTGGTGGATGAGGTAGGCTCAGTAGGTAAGGCCTCCAGGACTCCTAACCTAGAACGTAGATCTTGGAGAGCCTGACCAAACCCCTGTGCATTGTGGTTAACCCGAGACTCCAAGTCTCTAATCTGATTGAGTGCAGCCGCCACCTCCTGCTGCAAGGAGTTAACTATGGTGAACAATTTGTCTGCCCGTGTCTCCGTCATTGCCCCAGCAGAATCCTCTTTTTTAGGCTGGAATATCCTGTAATACTATTGTAGGAACTCGAGGATTCTGATAGCGTGGGGCAATGAACAATCAGAGACGGGTTTCTTTGAATGCAAATAATGTATTTGTGAAACAGCAAAACACCCAAAAACAATATTCAAACAACCCGTAGTGACATGCAATGAGTCCATATATATATACACAAGTCCAGTTATATGAATCCGGATATATAAGTCTTTGAACCTCTATAGCGAGGGTGGTAAAGTTCTTACGACGGAGTCCTCACACAAATGTGACCACAAGGTAAGTCTGATGCACAGATAACGTGGCTGGATTTACACACTGCTGGTGTGTGAAGAGTCAGATCCAGGTATGAAGAAAACACAGGGAAGTCCAGGAACAAGTTAATCTCAGTTGTGGCTTAATTCAGTGAAGTCCAACAACAAGTTCATATGTCAGTAAGGTTCCAGTAACAGTTCCAACAGCTCTCACCAGAGGTAATGCACAAAGGGTTAAACAGCAACAGTTCAGAAACACAGTTCTTATCAGATGGAGTGAACCAAGGGTTAAATTCCCAAGTCAACAGTTTAGTGATAACACAGTACTTTGTGCAACTTACATATGCAGAGAATGTCCAGAGCCATGGGTAGAAACTGCTGTGGCTGAGAAACACCTGAAGATAAGGCTATGCACTTTCCTAGTAAACACACAAAAGATCTGTGAGGAACAAAGCAGCTGGGTTGCAGGGAAACGGAAGCAGAATATTCCAGCAGTGAAGCCAACACCTGAGCCAGGCTTTAAACAAACGAACAGGAAGTAGGGCACACAAAACAGCAAACTCCATTTTAACAAAGGGCAAAATCATTGACAAAGTTACCTAGAAAACCTGGAATACTGACAGTAGTTTTACATCAGACAACCTTTAATAGCCAAAGCACCATGCAATTACTAAACTAATCATTCATATAATGTATTTTCGTTCTCTACTGTGCTGGATAATAATGTCCTATGGAAAGCTCACTGATTTCAGCCTTAATAATTATGAAGAAAAAGTTCCCTTGCCTTTCTTTGATAACAGTGTTTAGTCACTTATGAAAGAACTGGTACTATTTGTAAACTTTAATCTGACATTTCTGAAATTCCGTCTTCTGTTAAATCTGATTGCGAAAAAACAGTGAAAGAACCATCTACTCACAAGTTTTTTTATTTCTGACTATTCCACTTGGAGTATGCCAAGGGTCCAAATATGTATATCAATATAGATTTTTTTATTACACCTTGTAATAAAAAAAATTCCAAATGATATACAGTTAGGTACAGAAATATTTGGACAGTGACTGAATCTTCATGATTTCGGCTCTGCATGCAACTATTTTTCATTTAAAATGAAACAACTGAGATGAAATTGAAGTGTAGACTTTCAGGTTTAATTAAAGGGGTTGAACATATAATATCCTGTGAGAAGCTTAAGAATTGCAACCATTTTTCTACAAAGCCTCCTCATTTCAGGGGCTCAAAAGTAATTGGAAAAATCAACTTTACCATAAATAAAATATTCATTTTTTTATACTTTTATAGGCAATGACTGTCTGAAGTCTGGAAGGCAAGGATGTCACCAAACACTGGGTTTCCTCCTTTGTGATGCTTTACCAGACCTTTACTGCTGCTGACTTCAGTTGTTGCTTGTTTCTCAGGCTTTTGCCTTTTTGTCTTAAGCATGTGAAATACACGTTCAATGGGGTTGATACTAGAGATGAGCAAATATTTCAATGTTCGGTTTGGATTACGATCGCCGAATTTGCAATATTCGTCAATTAATTCGTCGAGTATTCGCCGAACATTCCCGAACTCCATTCACGTCAATCGGAGGCAAAAACAAACGCACATAGAGCACCTTATAATGGCCCCAAATGCTGCCAAAACACATCAAATGAGGGGCAGATGTAAGGGGAGGCCAGGACTGTAGTCATGGCCAGAGACACTGAAGCATCGGTGTCCCGACCTTCCCTCACAGAAAACTGTATTCCGCTTCTCAGCGTGCCTGCATCTCCAGTTTCAGATTCCCCTGGGCACTTCCTAGGCGGCGAGGGCCCCTCTTGCACGCGACCCCCAGTAATGGAGACACAGTCCAGGATAACTAGTAGGATAGTAGGCTATCATTGTCAGAAAAATTTAAGGATAGTAACATGGGTAGTTGAGTCCAAGAAAGTGGAGGCCTGACGGTCTCGGAGGCCTACTGCTACAGGCAACACGCATGAAGGAGACCCAACCAGGAGTGTTCACATTTTCCAAAAGCAGACACCACCTAAGTGGCATCAATTTCACCATAGTAGAAATAGTATAATAGGGAACGACAGTTCTTCCACTACACCCAATGCAGCAGATGGACACCCAACAAGGAGTGTTCACATTTTAAAGAAATGAGGGCCTTACACCACAGAAGTGGCATCAATTTCACGAGAGTAGAAGCAATATAATAGGGATCAATAGGTCTTCCACTAAACCCAATCCAGCAGATGGACACCCAACCAGGAGTGTTCACATTTTAAAAAAGGAGGGCCTGACACCACCGAAGTGGAATAACTGTCACGAGAACAGAAATAGTATAATTGGGACCGACACGTCTTCAACTACAGCTAACCCAGCAGATGTAGACCAACCATGATTGTTCACATTTCCACAAATTTGTGTTAACATCAGCAGCAGCAGCCAAATCAGGCACAGAAGCCACACTAAAGATATCACAGAATCCACCTGGACCCGTAGAAACGTCTACGACGCGAAATGGCCGTCGTCCGGCTCTATCCCCGCTACCCTCCTGCACCTACTTGTCCCATGAACTGTGTCCAAATGCCTTGCATGGCTGAATAAAGGACTTCATTTATTACTGCTTGTGGATGAGTGCTGCATTTTTTCTACAATTTTCTATTTCTGGATGTTTTTTCAAAGCTGTGCACCAGTAACCTGAAACTAGTAAACCACTGTTCACTTTTAACCGTTCATCCGTTATTGCAGGATTGATGGTTTGGACTTGGTTCCATTCATTCCTTCTCTGTTTTTCAATTATTCAAAGTCTGCTCCAGCATATAGATGACCGGAATAGTGATGATGATGAAGGCATTGTCAGCGCTAACCATCTTAGTAGCCACTGTGCAGAAGGGTGCAGGTGTAATGTATGTAGTACAGTTCATATAGCGTCTTGTGCTTGGGTGCGATGAAAATACATGAGACACAGGTTTGATATAGAAGGTCTTGTATTACTTCATACAAGTGGCAAAAATAGTCACACAGTTTGCAGATACAGAAGCAGGAGACACAGCAGGCCAGAGTAACTTAAGCTCAGCAATCACTCTCCACAACAGGTTCAGGATCTTCTTCTCTGTTACCGTAAGTCCATGCAAACGTGGATCTTTCAAAGAGCAGGGTTCCAGAGTCCACAAGTGTTCCAAAGTTCCTCAGTAGGGAATAGCTGGAGTACAAAGTCCAAGGCTTCCAGGAGTCAGGTCACAGGCTCACTGCAGGCTTGATTCTGAAGCACTGATTGCTCAGCTGTGGCTGCTTAAGAAGCAAGAGGGAGAGAATCAGGGAGGGAACTTGAAAGCTGGAAACTCCATATTGACTGAGGGCAAGATAGCTGCAGCAAGACAGAAAGCAAAATGGCTGACGGAAAAACTGAGTTTCAAGAACATGTACAAAGAACCTTACATTACTACCCCCTTAGGGACAACCTCCGGATGGCCTCAGACCGGGCTTAGGGACAACCTCCGAATGGGTACCTCTGATGAAACTGGCGGAGCAAACGAGGAGCATTAACGTTATTGACTGGTTCCCATGAGTTGTCCTCCACTGGGTAGCCCTGCCATTTAATCAAATATTGTAACTTATTTCTGTATAACCTGGAATCTAGAATCCTTTCCACCACAAATTCTTCCTGACCATCGACTAGCACTGGGTCAGGGCAAGGAGAAGAACGTCCAGGAAACGTATTGGGTGTTGCAGCCTTTAGTAGGGATACATGAAAGACAGGGTGGATTCTCATAGTTCTGGGCAGTTGAAGACGACAAGCAACGGCACTTATAATTTTACTGATTTTATAGGGTCCAATGTACTTATGTCCCAACTTAGACGATGGAATCCTTAACTTAAGATTTCTGGTTGACAGCCAGACCAGGTCTCCTACCTTGAAAGCTGGTGCAGGTTTACGAAATTTATCTGCTGCTTTCTTGTACCTTTCCTGAGCCAATTCCAGATTCTCCTTTAGAAGATCCATATTCTTCTGTAAAGACGTGATTCTTTCAGCCACTGCTGGCAAAGGCGTTTCTATGGGAAATTGTGGAAGAATGTTAGGATGATAACCTAAATTGGAGAAAAAAGGAGACTGCTTAGTGGAGGCGCTCTGAGAGTTGTTATAAGAGAACTCAGCCAATGGAAGTAGATCCACCCAATCATCCTGTAGGTGGCAGATAAAGCAGCGGAGATACTGCTCCAGGGTTTGATTGGTTCGTTCGGTCTGTCCATTAGTCTGGGGATGAAAAGCAGAAGAAAGGTTTACTTTAATGTCCAATGCGGCACAGAAATTCTGAAAAAACCTTGAAGTGAATTGCACCCCTCGATCCGAAATAACCTCATCCGGTACTCCATGTAAACGAAACACATTCTTAATCATCAAATCTGATGTCTGTTTTGCAGTGGGTAAGCCGACACAAGGGATAAAATGAGCTGCCTTTGTTAAACGATCAACCACCACTAGAATGGTGTTCTTCCCTTGAGAGGCTGGTAACTCCACAATGAAATCCATAGAAATGGATCCCCACGGGCGGGACGGGGTGGGAAGAGGTTGTAACAGACCAGTTGGTGAGGAGCGAGGTGTTTTACATCTTGCACAGACTTCACATGAAGTGACATAGTTCAAAACATCTTTCCTGCAAGTGGGCCACCAAAAGAAACGAGAAAGAAATTCCTGTGTCTTTAGAATTCCTCTATGCCCAGCTATCTTGGAATCGTGGATGAGTTGCAATACTCTCAATCTGACTGTTTCAGGAATATACAGACGTTGTCCCTGAATCCATACACCATTCTTAAAGACAAGACTTACGTCCCTTGGAGGTTGTGCCAACAAGGAATCCGCATGGTATGCTTCCTTGATGTCCTTAAGTAGGTCTTGATTATGAATCACTCCCAGGAATCTAGAGTCAGGAAGAATAGTCTTAGGAGGAGCAAGTGGACGGATCTCTGCTGAATGAATCCTAGAGAGTGCATCAGCCTTTCCATTGCGCGATCCTGGTCTATAAGAAATGACAAAATTAAATTGGTTTAAGAAAAGATTCCAGCGAGCCTGGCGAGGAGTCAGGCATTTAGCCGACCTGATAAATTCAAGGTTACGATGGTCTGTCAGGACGACTATTTGCTGTGCAGCACCCTGAAGAAGGTGTCTCCATTCTTTGAAGGCGGCAATAATGGCCAACAATTCTCTATTGCCCACATCGTAGTTCCTCTCAGCCGAAGACAACTGCTGGGAAAAGAAGGCACAGGGATGCAAGACATTCTTCTCACCTGTTCTCTGAGAGAGTATAGCTCCAACGGCACAGTCTGAAGCATCCACCTCTATTATGAAGACAAGTTCGGGGTTAGGATGTACTAAGATAGGTGCGGTGGTAAATTTATCTTTTAGACGGGAAAATGCTTCCTGGGCTTGGGGAGTCCAGGAGAACCTAGACTCTTTCCGGGTAAGTTGGGTGATAGGTGACACTACCTCAGAGAAATTCCTAATGAAACATCTATAGAAGTTGCCAAACCCGATGAAGCGCTGCACCTCCTTCACATTTCTAGGAATTGGCCAATCCTTGATGGCTTGGGTCTTGCTTCCATCCATACTAATTCCTTGTGTAGACAGTACATACCCCAGAAATTGAATTTCGGTCCTATGGAATTCACACTTTTCAAGTTTGATGTAAAGATGGTTTCGTCTTAGACGTTCCAAGACCATTCTCACATGTCCATGATGTTCCTCTGTGGAGTTAGAAAAAATTAGAATATCATCCAAATAAATCACCACGAATGTATCTAGGAGATCCCTGAAGATGTCATTCACCAAGTGTTGAAAAGTGGCTGGGGCGGTACTCAGACCAAAAGGCATAACTAGATACTCAAAGTGTCCATAGCGTGACCTGAATGCAGTCTTCCATTCATCCCCAGGTCTAATACGGACCAATTATAGGCCCACGGAGATCCAGTTTAGAGAAAATTTTGGCATGCCGCACTCTCTCCAATAACTCAGGGATTAAAGGCAAAGGATAACGGTTTCTAATAGTAACCTTATTGAGTTCCCTATAGTCTACGCAGGGTCTCAGAGATCCATCTTTCTTTTTCACAAAGAAGATGGGTGCACCTGCAGGAGATGAAGAGGAGCGTATAAAGTCCTTGGCTAGATTTTCGTCTATGTAATCCTTTAAAGCCTTTAGTTCGGGCCCCGCCAGGGGGTAGATCTTACCAAAAGGTATCTCTGCTCCAGGCAATAATTCAATTGGACAATCATATGGACGGTGAGGGGGAAGCTGGTCAGCGTTCTTCTTGTCACATAAATCCACATAGTCCTGGTATACAGCTGGTAGTTCAGGGACTGACATGGTTCCTTTAGGAACAGAGCAAGCTGAAACTTCTGGACTCATCTTTTTCTCTGGAAAGTGTAATTCCTTGGTCTCCCAGTTAATGGTAGGATTCTGAGCCTGCAGCCATGGTAGCCCTAGAATAATGGGAAAGTGGGGAGAAGAGATAAGCATAAAGGACAGTTTCTCTTGATGATCTTTACCCATAAGGACCTTCAAAGGCTCCGTTTCCTGATCCACTGGTCCAGAGGTCAGCAGGGAGCCATCCACAGTTTCCATCTGTACTGGAGTAGCCTTCTTCACTGAACGTATCCCCTGTTTCAGAGCAAAGGAGACATCCATAAAATTTCCACTTGCCCCTGAGTCGATCATAGCAGAGCTAGACACCCAGACTGAGTCAACCCAGAGTTTGATGGAAAGGAAGCAATGAGAATTGTTTTTCTTACAACTCAGCTGGGACACCGCTGAGGAAACTTGAAAAATTGCAGCGTTTACACAGTCATCGTCCTCAGAAGTAACGGAGTTTAAGTCCGAGAAATCAATATCTGTTGCTGCAGGTCTCTCTGGAGCCTGAGGCTCGGACCTGACAGATCCCCTCTCGCAACACTCACAATGAATGAGTGCTGCAGTAGTCTTACGAGAACGACTGGGGCAGTTTATAATGAAGTGCCCTGACTTACCACAATAGAAACATAGATTTTCCTTAAAACGATGTTCTTTGCGTGCATCACTAACCCGTCGTTGTAAAGAGTCCACCTGCATGGGTTCAGGTTCAGGTTCCCGTGTGATCCTACTCAAAGGTTCCTTAGCTGGGGAGGAAGGTAGGAAAAGGTTAGTGTGATTGCTTTCGAACCATCTTTCTTGCCTGCGTTCAGTCAGACGAGCATCAATACGGATGCAGTAGTTAATAAAGTCACCTAACGCAGTGGGAGGGTCGGCACGAGCAAGTTCGTCCTTAATCAGTGGAGACAACCCTTTTCGAAAAATAGATTTTTTGGCGGAACTGTCCCAAGTGGTATCAAGGCCCATCTCCTGAAATCCAAGGCATATTCGGCTACCGAGCGCTTACCTTGGCGCAAAGTTAACATGGCTGCTTCAGCTGTTGCACCTCGATTGGGGTCATCAAACACCTGCCCCATGGCTGAAATGAAAGCATCAAGATGATCCAAACATTCATCCTCAGTCTCAATCAGAGGGTTTGCCCACATCAAAGCTTTGTTGGTAAGCAACATAATTATAGTAAGTACTTTAGATCGTTCAGTGGGAAATTGTGAAGCATGTGCAGAAAAAAAAAGATTGCATTGGTTAATAAATCCCCTGAATTTCTCACGTTCACCGCCAAAACGAAAAGGGGGCAACTTGGGAATCCCAGAACTCGGGGCTACGGCAGGAGCCTGGACTCGCTCCTCTAGAACCTCAATCCTGGCTCGCAAATCCTGGGTAGTCTGTCCAAACACCTGCAAATTGTGATTAGTGAGGTCCTGTAGATTTGCAAAACGGGTCTTTGTAGACTGTAAATCTGCAAGGATATTATCAGTCACTCCGCAAAGTTCCTTTATGCGGGCCTCCATCTTCCAGATCTCTTAAGACAGGAGTACTGGAAGGAGAAGAGAAAAAGAGAAAAGAAAAAAAAAACAATAGTGTTTACCTGTGGTAACACTGCAGAGGAAAAAAAATTAAGGGAATTGCTCACCTGGAATGGTTGTGAGAAGTCACAACCACTGTCATCACAGAAAGTACAACCGGACATCTGATATCCACAGTTACAGCAGACACCGCCTTCCCAGACCCAGCAGACACTAACGTTTGGCTTCAGAATCTTGTAATGTATGTAGTACAGTTCATATAGCGTCTTGTGCTTGGGTGCGATGAAAATACATGAGACACAGGTTTGATATAGAAGGTCTTGTATTACTTCATACAAGTGGCAAAAATAGTCACACAGTTTGCAGATACAGAAGCAGGAGACACAGCAGGCCAGAGTAACTTAAGCTCAGCAATCACTCTCCACAACAGGTTCAGGATCTTCTTCTCTGTTACGATACGATACGATACACTTTATTGATCCCGGGGGGAAATTACAGTATTACAGCAGCAATACAAACAGCAGTACATAAAATATTAGGACACAAATCTTGCACAGGTGTACCAACATTACATAATAAATAAAAGTGTGTAGTTCAGGTATATATAAGATAATGTTAATTGACATTAGTACACCAGCCATCAGTCATTATTTTCTACCACCCTTAGGAAATTATTATACATCCCCATAGCAGTAGGTACAAAGTTACCGTAAGTCCATGCAAACGTGGATCTTTCAAAGAGCAGGGTTCCAGAGTCCACAAGTGTTCCAAAGTTCCTCAATAGGGAATATCTGGAGTACAAAGTCCAAGGCTTCCAGGAGTCAGGTCACAGGCTTACTGCAGGCTTGATTCTGAAGCACTGATTGCTCAGCTGTGGCTGCTTAAGAAGCAAGAGGGAGAGAATCAGGGCGGGAACATGAAAGCTGGAAACTCCATATTGACTGAGGGCAAGATAGCTGCAGCAAGACAGAAAGCAAAATGGCTGACGGAAAAACTGAGTTTCAAGAACATGTACAAAGAACCTTACAGCAGGGGTCCTTAATCTGTGCCCACTCTGTAAACGTGATATGCACTAAGTCCGTACTGCGTTGGCCCAGGCTATATGACATAACATACTGCGTCAGGGCTCATTGCTGCTGCCACAGTCACTGCAACATGTGCAGAGTGGAATTCCACCGTGTTGGCACATCACATGTCAACCTGTTGATTGGTATGGACAAAAACCTCTGTATTGATGCAAGTTGATTACCAGAGGGGTGCTGTGAAGGAAACCCAGTTCCTTCCACGTCACCAATGTGACCTAACTACACAGTCACATCTCTCCGGTGCCCCCTTTGTCTCTCAGATCAGTAAGGGAACTGCACCTAGAGCAAATGGCCACCGGGGAGGATGTCCTGTTACCCACTGGATATTCTAAGATTCGTGATCAGAGTAAAAGCATCAGCCCAAAATTAATTTTATGTTTAATTGCCTTAAGGGCGCACTAGATAATTACAGAAATATCCAGTAACCTATACAGCGGAATTACAGTGGATTTGCAGTCAGAGTAAAATACAACAATAATGGTACAAGGCTTAGAGCTATTAAGCTAGAGGTCAATGTTACCAGGCTGTAGGTTGCATGTGGACGCCGGGAGCTCTGCGATCCACAGGTAAGAATCTTAGTTGCCGGACAGTCCCCAAAACGTGTGCCGCTGCTCCCTTGGCAGATCTGTCCCCTGTTCCTTCTTAGATCATCATTGTCTTGTTCTTCTGTGTGAATAGAGAGAGTCTGCCATCCGCTCACAGTTCTTAAACCTGCTAGGTCCCTCCCCTCGGTGTCAGAGGGTGGGCTAATAATCTCCACCCTTCAGCTCCCTGCAGAATTTATTCCCAATATCTAAGAAAGGGTTAACTTTCTCCAGGACAAACGGATCAGGACACGAAAGGTACCAGTGAATGCAGTTTGTTTTGCCTGTCGCGTGGAGATCAAACATGGCCTGATTGGCCCTCCACAGTGACCCAATCTCTATATCTCAGGTCCCCGAGCCATCACCGACTTAGGAATCGCACTGTCAGATGCGCGAGGTCTGCAGGATCACGCAGATATTTTTTATGAGTCTGTTTCTCAAAAGGCATGCTCATAATTCATAATCCTAGAACGGAGTCGTAGTGGCTGGGTGAGACAATGGATGTGTCTTCTGTGTCTAGCTGACAGGTATAATCTAATTTAAGCCTCCAGGTCCCATGCTGGCGTGGCTCCTGACTCCAGCTTTGAAGTTCTGTTTTGGCCTGATCTACTTAGCATACTAAAGACCTTGTTATTCAACAGTGGAGCACTACCCCTGTTTTCTTCAATATGCCTACAGGTTAGGAGCAGTTAGCTGCCTGTGGCTCTGTGAACTCAGACAAAATGGCCCCTGGGACAGGCCAAGCTCAGACATGAGGCGAGAATTATGCCCCATATCCAAGATGGTGGCTGTTCCTTCATCACACCTCCCTGCTTTAGAGGGCGCTAGGGGGTATCACATTCCTGTATTCCCCCATGCGCCCTTCCGCACCCTCTCCTTGCCGGGACAGCCCATCAGCGTTACCATGGTCCCTGCCTCATTTGTGGCGAATGGTGAAGTGGTACTGCTGGAGAGCGAGGCTCCAGCGTAGCAACCTCCCATTCGTCCCAGAGACCGTGTGTAACCAGCTGAGGGGGTTGTGTCTGTTTCCACGGTGAATTGGCGTCAGTACAAGTATGGCTGCAGACGCTGCAGGGCCCACATAATTGCCAGACATTCCTTCTCCATCGTGGAATAGGCCACTTCCCTCAGCAGGAGCTTCCGGCTCAGTTACAAAACGGGGTGTTCATGGCCCGTAGTGTTGACCTGGCTGAGCACAGCACCGAGGCCAAAGTCGCTGGCGTCGGTCTGCACTAAGAACGGCCACGTGAAGTTGGCTGCCTGTAGTACAGGAGAACTAGACAGGGCGGTCTTGAGCACCTGGAAAGCTGTCTCGCAGGCGACTGTCCAGTCGACTGCGACGGCAGCCTTTTCTTGGTGAGGTCCGTCAGGGGCTTGGCCAGGGCACTATAGTGTGGAAAAAACCTCACATAGTACCCAGCAGTTCCCAAGAAGGACATCAACTGCTTCTTGGTACTGGGGGTGGGCCAGGATGTGATGGCATCCACCTTCCCGGGCTCTGGCTTTAGAGCTCCCCCACCTACCCGGTGACCCAGGTAGTGGACTTCACTCATACCCAGCTGGTATTTTTCCTGCTTAATGGTAAAGCCTGCTGGCAGGATCCGCCCGAGCACCTGCGCCAGGTGCTGTAGGTGATTCTCCCAGGTGGGACTGAAGATGGCAATGTCATCCAGGTACACGGTCGCATACCCTTCCAGTCCCTTGAGCAGTGAGTTGACCATCCGCTGAAAAGTGGCAGGGGCATTCTTCATGCCGAAGGGATTACCGTGGACTCGTACAGTCCAAATGGGGTGATAAAGGCAGAGCGTTCCCGTGCCTCAGGGGTCAGGGAATCTGCCAATACCCCCTGCTCAGATCCATGATGGTCAGGTACCTGGCCCCGGCCAGCTGGTCGAGCAGGTCATCGATGCACGGCATTGGGTACGCATAAGTGACCGTCACAGCGTTGAACCCCCGGTAGTCCACGCAGAACCGCGTAGTTCGGTCCTTTTTAGGGACGAGGACTACAGGCGAAGCCCACGCGCTGTTGGACACTTGGATCACCCCCAGCTTCAGCATCTCATCTATCTCTTGGTGCATTTGCGACTGCACCTCAAGAGAGACCCGATATGCTGAACGCCGGATCGGGGGTGATTGCCAGTGTCCACGTCATGGATGGCTGTCTCAGTCCTTCCGGGCAGGCTGCTGAACAGCTCCTGAAAGGGGTGTAGGGTGACCCACAGCTGGGAATGTTTGTCCTTCGAGAGCTGGTGGCCAACCCCCACATCCTCGATGGATCCACCTGCCTTGGCTTGGGTGAGCAGAATCAGGAAGGTTTCTGCCTCTCCTTCCTCGGGAAGGTTGCACACTAGGTGGGCACAAGCTTCCTGCTCATGATGGGCCTTCATTATGTTTACATGGAATTCCTTCCTCCTTCCACGGACATGGTCCTGGGTGACCAGGTAGGTGACAGCGTTGAGCTGCTGGTGCACGAGGTATAGACCCTTCCAGGCCACCTGAAGCTTGTTTTGAGGTACGGGGACCAGTACCCATACCTTTTGACCCACCTAGTAGGTCCGCTCACAAGCATTCTGGTTGTACCACAGTTTTTGGTCAGCCTGGGCTTGGGCCATATTGTCATGCACCAGCCGTGTCAAGGCCATCATTCGGTTCCGGAAGCGCATGACATACTCAATGACCGATACTCCAGGGGTGGCCAAATCCCCTTCCCATGCTTCTTTCACCAGAGCAAGGGGCCCCCATACACGTCGCCTGTACAGGAGATCAAAGGGGGAGAACCCCGTTGAGGCCTGTGGAACCTCCCGGTAGGCAAACAGCAGGTGTGGGAGATGCAGCTCCCAGTCTCTCCCATGGGAGTCGACCAACATCTTCAGCATCTGCTTTAAGGTGCCATTGAACCACTCACACAGGCCATTGGTGTGTGAGTGATACGGGCTGGCTACCAGATGTTGCACCTGTATCTGCTTACAGAGAGACTCCATCAGCTGCGACATGAACTGGGTCCCTCGGTCGGTGAGCGTTTCCTGGGGAAACCCCACTCTGGAGAGAATCTCCAGTAAGGCAGTGGCCACTTTGTCGGCCCGAATGGACGACAAAACTACCGCCTCCGGATACCGGGTGGCATAGTCCACTACCGTTAGTATGAAGCATTTCCCGGAGCGGCTGGGAGTGGACAGAGGTCCAATTAGATCCACAGCCACCCTCGAGAAAAGCTCTTCGATGATGGGCAGAGTTACCAGTGGGGCTTTGGGGCGCCGCCCCGCCTTCCCCACCCTCTGGCAGGTGTCACACGAACGGCAGTAGGCAGTCACCTCGGTCCTCATTCCAGGCCAGTAGAAATGCTGAGCTAGCCTGGCCCTGGTTTTAGCGATCCCTAGGTGTCCGGCCATGGGAATCTCGTGTGCGCTCCGCAACAATTCCGCCCTGAACGGATAGGGTACCACTAACTGTCGGTCCCTGGGCCACGCCTCCGGTGAACCCTGCTGGACCGTTACCCGGTACAGCCGTCCCTGGTCCCAGACCACTCGCTCGCGGTCGGACTCCAGGGGAGGCTGTGCCTCCTGCTCCTTGAGAGCTTTCAGGCTAGCGTCAGCTTCCAACGCTGCCTGAAATCCCTCACTTGATGTGGCAAGAATTGAAGAAACTGCCACATCCTCTGTCAGCTCCCCGGGATCTGTCTCCCGGCCGCTGTCTGACTCGGCAGCCACTTGGTCGGAGAGGGGGAAACAGTCGGACCTCCACGAGGCTCTTTGGGCTTCGGCGCTCCCACTCCTGGTAACAGCGGCAACGACCGCTGAGACCACGGGTAGCACCTGCTTCCCCTCGGCCCCTGAACAAGTCGCCGGGTCAGACAGACTTCCCTGGCCTCCTGACATCCCGGATGTGGGGAACTCCTGCCCTGGGGTCTTACCTGGTGGCTCCTCTCCCGGGACGCGCCCTCCCCCCATGGCCTGTTCCTCTTCCTGCAGAGGCACTAGACTCAGCAGGCTGGATTCCCTTAGGGGCCCTACACTGCCCATAGCAGCCCCTCCCTCCACCTCTGAGCTCTCCCCTGCAGTCTCCTCACCTGTACTCACTGTGAGCCCTATGTGTGTAGTGTCAGTGCATGGATTACCATCAGGTTTCACTCCCTCCTCCACTGTTGGAGGCACATTCAACACATTACCATTAGCATTCACAGTGAAGTCATGACATTCTTGGGGATCCGAACTTGGGGTTCAGTGGCCTCATACTGGGACACTAGCCGCCCCAAATCGGTCCCAAGCAACACATTGGCAGGAATATTTGGCGTTACTCCCACCTCCCGCATCCCCCTCCCGGCGCCCCAGTCCAAATACACCTTGGCAACGGACAGCGCCGGTTCAACGCCTCCAATTCCGAAGACGGAAAGGGTTTTCCCAGGCACCAAGTCTTGAGGGTACACCACCTCAGGACGTACCAGGGTTCGTTCAGCGCCTGTGTCCCGCAGTCCCATGACCGCTGAGCGGCCGATGGTGACGGGTTAGTAATTGTCCAGGGACCTCCCACCACCCCCTCCCACATATAAAACAGTGGACGGTTTCTGGAACAGGGATGGGGCCTTCTGGCACTGGGGACATGCAGCCTTAAAGTGTCCCAGCTGGTTGCAATGGTGACAATGCCTGGGTTCTGTTCCTGGCCTGGAGAGAGCAGCAGGGGGGTACACCCCTTGCACTCTGGGGGCTGGATATGGGGCCGGGGCAGGATTGGGCTTACCCCCTCTCCAGGTGCTGCTGGCAGGCTTCTTTGGCTCAGACGCCCTGTTGTTGGCATACTCGTCTGCCAGGGCGGCTGTAGCAGAAGCCCCCTTTGGTTTCCGGTCACGGAGGAACTGCTGGGGTCCTCTGGGCAGTTCCACAAGAACTTCTCTGTGACGAACAGTACCTGGACCTCCTGGCGGGTGGTGAGCTCTAGACCCGTGGTCCAGTGCTCCGCAGCTCTCAGGGCCCGCATGTGGTCGGTCCAGGTGTCCTTTGTACCCCGCTGCAGGCTTCGGAACTTCCTGCGGAACGAGTCCGGGGTGAGGTTGTAGTGCTGGATCAGGGCCCGCTTGATGCTGTTGTAGTCCTGCTCCTTCCCGGTAGGTAAGTCCCCCAAAACTTCCAGGGACTTACCCCTCAAATTGGGGGTCAGGTACCTTGCCCACTGATCCAGGGCCAGATGGTGTTTGAGGCAGGTTCTCTCAAAGGCCAGCAGAAAGGAATCCAGGTCTCCATCCTTTTCAAGCAAGGGAAAGTCCTCCGCCCGGACCTTGGAAGCCTTGGTCTCCGGTGGGGCTGGAACGTCCAGCGGGGGCCCGTGCTGAGCCATCTCCAGTCAATGCCGGTGCTCCTCAGCTTCACGGCGTTCTGCAACCTGCAGCACATGTTCTGTATGCTCACGCTCCACTGCTTTCTCTGCAGCCGCTTGCTCACACTCCTCTGCTTTCTCTGCCGCCACCAGGAGTCTGGCATGGGTGGCATCATTACCAGCCTCGAGCTGTGCCATAGCCGCTTGGAAAAGGGCCTCTGATCTGGACTGGCTGGCATGGCAAGGGGGTGGACAGTCCACTGCGGGACTGAGCACGGGGGTCTGGCTCCTTGGGGAGCCCTGGCTGAGCTCCCCCTCGCCTTCATCGGTATCGACCTCCTTATAGACCATAGCATTGGCCTCCCCCTTTGCTTAATTCTGGTGCCTTCCGCCATCTTGGGAACCTTTGGTTACGGACACAGCTGCAACCCTGACCTTGCACACAACTTATTATATTTACACTCTGACCGTCTAGTGCTGGGCTGACCTTAAGACCCCAGCAGTGAAAGTTACCGCTGGTAGTCTTTAGTGTCTAGGAGTAGGGGTCCCACGCACACTATTACCCTGATCCCACCGCTGCCAGCAATGTGAAGGAAACCCGGTTCCTTCCACGTCACCAATGTGAAGTAACTACACAGTCACAGCTCTCCAGTGCCCCCTTTGTCTCTCAGGTCAGTAAGGGAACTGCACCTAGAGCAAATGGAGGATGTCCTGTTACCTTCTGCGTATTCTAAGATTCGTGATCAGAGTAAAAGCATCAGCCCAAAATTAATTTTATGGTTTAATTGCCTTAAGGGCGCATTAGATAATTATCCCATTCAATGGGATGAAACTGAATGGGAGGAGACACAGATTAGATATTAGAAAAAACTTTTTGACAGTTAGGGTGATCAATGAATGGAACAGGCTGCCACGAGAGGTGGTGAGTTCTCCTTCAATGGAAGTCTTCAAACAGAGGCTGGACAGACATCTGTCTGGGATGATTTAGAGAATCCTGCTTTGAGCAGGGGGTTGGACCAGATGGCCCAGGAGGTCCCTTCCAACTCTACTATTCTATGATTCTATGATTCTATAAGGGCGCACTAGATAATTACAGAAATATACAGTAAGCTATACAACGGAAATACAGTGGATTTGCAGTCAGAGTAAAATACAACAATAATGGTACAAGGCTTAGAGCTATTAAGCTAGAGGTCACTGTTACCAGGATGTAGGTTGCATGTGGACGCCGGGAGCTCTGCGATCCACAGGTAAGAATCTTAGTTGCCGGACAGTCCACAAAACGTGTGCCGCTGCTCCCTTGGCAGATCTGTCCCCTGTTCCTTCTTAGATCATCATCGTCTTGTTCTTCTGTGTGAATAGAGAGAGTCTGCCATCCACTCACAGTTCTTAAACCTGCTAGGTCCCTCCCCTCGGTGTCAGAGGGTGGGCTAATAATCTCCACCCTTCAGCTCCCTGCAGAATTTATTCCCAATATCTAAGAAAGGGGTTAACTTTCTCCAGGACGATCGGATCAGGACACGAGAGGTACCAGTGAATGCAGTTTGTTTTGCCTGTCGCGTGGAGATCAAACATGGCCCGATTGGCCCTCCACAGGGACCCAATCTCTATATCTTAGGTCCCTGAGCCATCACCGACTCGGGAGTCACACTGTCAGATGCGTGAGGTCTGCAGGATCACGCAGATATTTTTTATGAGTCTGTTCCTCGAAAGGCGTGCTCATAATTCATAATCCTAGAATGGAGTCGTAGTGGCTGGGTGAGACAATGGATGTGTTTTCTGTGTCTAGCTGACAGGTATAATCTAATTGAAGCCCCCAGGCAGGGCCGGCTCCAGGTTTTTATGGGCCCCGGGCGAAAGAGCCTCAGTGGGCCCCTTTAACACAGACCACGATTCATGATGCACAGATACAGCAGAGAAATATGGGTACAGTACAATGCCAAATACTTCACTTCTTCCATTACATGAGTGATATCTATTGTAAATTGTACAATAGCTCAAAAACCGCCAAATCCTCACAGCGCACAGAACAGACTGGACAGTACAGTCCTCCATACAATATTATGGGCACCACATAGTCTCCCCCTCATCACCCATATAATACCCCATGCAGGATGTCACCCCCCATATAATGCTCCATACAGAATACTGGACCCAAAATAATGCTCCATACAGAATACTGGACCCAATATAATGCTCCATACAGGATACTGGTCCCCATATAATGCTCCATACAGGATACTGGTCCCCATATAATGCTCCATACAAAATATGGAGCTCTCCTCTGCGCTGTACTGCGTTCTGCACTGTTACGGCTCAGGAAAGGGCGCTGTGGAAAGACTCCCCATTATCATCATGATTGCCTCCCCATCATCATCATTTCCTCCTTATCATCATCATTGCCTCCCCATCATCATCATGGCCTCCCCATTATCATCAATGCCTGCCCATCATCATCATCTCCTCCCCCATCATCATCTTCTCCCCATCATCAATGCCTGCCCATTATCATCAATGCCTGCCCATTATCATCATCTTCTCCCCATCATCATCAATGCCTCCCCATTATCAGCAATGCCTGCCCATCATCATCTTCTCCCCATCATCAATGCCTGCCCATTATCATCAATGCCTGCCCATTATCATCATCTTCTCCCCATCATCATCATCAATGCCTCCCCATTATCAGCAATGCCTGCCCAACATCATCTCCTCCCCATCATCATCAATGCCTGCCCATCATCATCTTCTCCCTATCTTCAATGCCTGCCCATTATCATCATCTTCTCCCCATCATCATCAATGCCTCCCCATTATCAGCAATGCCTGCCCATCATCATCTTCTCCCCATCATCAATGCCTGCCCATTATCATCAATGCCTGCCCATTATCATCATCTTCCCCCATCATCATCATCAATGCCTCCCCATTATCAGCAATGCCTGCCCATGATCACACACAGACAGCACCACAGCACACAAGCACTCTCTCACATACATACACACACACATACACACACACACACACACACACAAGCACCGCACTACATACACACAGACACACACAGAGACACACACACACACGTCTTACCTGTCCAGCGTCCGCGCTCTCTGCCACAGCTGGCCGCTGAATGATGACATCATTCAGCGGCGCTGCTGTGAGAGGAAGCGCCGGCGCCCCCTGGAGCCCGGAGCTGCGGCAGCGGAGGCACGGGAGAGGTAAGTATTGTGCCAGCTGATGCCGGGGCCCTGAGCAAGCGGGGGGGCCCAGTGGCGGCGCTGACACCGCTCTCCTCCACTAACGGCGCGGGGGTGCCAGACTGCGAGTGGGCCCCCCTGCCTGCTCAGGGCCCCGGCACTTGCCCGGGTGTGCCGGGTGCTGACGCCGGCCCTGCCCCCAGGCATTTCTAGGCCCCATGCTGGCGTGGCTCCTGACTCCAGCTTTGAAGTCCTGTTTTGGCCTGATCTACTTAGCATACTAAAGACCTTGTTATTCAACAGTGGAGCACTACCCCTGTTTTCTTCAATATGCCTACAAGCCATGGGGTTAGGAGCAGTTAGCTGCTTGTGGCTCTATGAACTCAGACAAAATGGCCCCTGGGACAGGCCAAGCTCAGACATGAGGCAAGCATTTAGCCCCATATCCAAGATGGTGGCTGTTATTTCATCACAGGTTTAAACGGCGGAAATGAGCACACAGCTTACGTGCTTTCTGGAGCAGATCACCCAGGCCAGCATAGTGGCTGAGAAAACGTTGTACCACTAGGTTGAGGACATGTTCCATGCAAGGCAAATGTGTGAGCTTGCCTTGCCTTAGGTCCACCACCAGGTTCACACCGTTATCGGACACAACCTTAACTGGATGCAGGTTCAGCGGAGACAACCATTGTTCAAACTCAGCCTGGAGTGCTGTCCACAACTCTTCAGCTGTATGACTGCGATCTCCAAGGCATATGAATTTTAATACTGCCTAATTGCGGTGAGCCCTGGCTGTGCAGTACAGAGGTGGTGGGGGTTCGTTCTGCACTGTTGGAATGTGTCTTGTTAAGTCCCACAGACTGCGACGGCCATCAACTTTCAGAAACCGTCTGTATCTACCAGGCGGAAAGGCAGCATTTCTGTGGCCAACAAATTGGAGATGTTGGAGTTCAATCTCTTAGCTTTGTCATACGTAGGAGGAAACAATCTTTTCCGTGACCACAACTGAGGAACCGTGGGTTGGCTGCAGTGCTGAGGGCAGAGTTCGGTGAACCGGACAAACTGCTGGACCGTGAAAGAGGTGCAGGCAAAGATGTTACTGTGGATTAAGAAACTTATGAGCTCGTTCTCCGAGATCAGTCTAAAGCATCAAGCATGTCCGCTTCCGTTACAGCTGAAGGTGGCCTCTCAGTCAGCATGACTGGAGTTGGTAAAGAACCCGAGGTTCTGCGGTCGAAGACCTGCATCTCAATAGCTGTCATGGTAACAGAGAAGGAGGAAGAAGCAGTAGATGCGATTGATGGGGCGGCTGATGGTTGTTGAGGTCCATTGGTCTGCATTTTTGCGCAGTGCACTTTTTATCTCGACTCAGTTTTTTTGCAAAGTTGGCAGATTATGTGCATCCTTTGCAGTGTCAAAAAAGGCCCAGGCTAGGCAACCCTTGCTACACCTACGAGCTGCAGACCCGTGGATGCTGCTGGTCAGAGGCACAGTTGTGGCTGAGGATGCATCGCTCATCATGGCTGCATCACTACTTGTCTGCGACAGACAGCGCAACATAACCTCCTTGCCTTCATCCTCAGATGACCTACTCAGCTGTGTGCCTATATGTTCATGCCAACTGGGATTTAACATCTCATCATCATCATCCTCTGTGTTATCACATTTCTCGCCCTTGGAGTCACCCTCCTCCTCTTCTTTCCCTGACAGCACAGTACAGATATCTGAGTCTCATCAGGATCACCTCCCCCCGTGGTTGACATCTAATGATGAGGATCAGGATGCTGTTCGAACCGTACTTCATCCTGCTCCGGATCCAAGCTAAAATTTTGGGCACCGGTGCAGATTTCCTCCTCTTGACTCTGCAAAGCTTTTGAGTACACTTCTGATGAACATGGCATAGAATATGTGAACAGCTCTTCAGACTCACCCATCTGTGGTTCCGTACAGTCAGTTGAATGGTTGGATAGTTGGGATGCGGGGGAAGCAAGGGGAATTTGGGTGCCACCTTTGTGGACTGTACTGGCTGTGATGTTGAGGTGGAGGAAGAGGAGGAGAGGCCACTTGAAGCTGCACTTGCCATCCAGTCGAGTACATGCTCTTTCTGGGCATCATCTGCAAGGCATACCGCTGTCCATCTGCCAAAGAAAGTTAGTGGTGTAGTCTGTCCAGTAACATAAGTTGTCAGTTGTCTTTGCACAGGATGTGACGTTGCTTCACTAGTGCTTTCACAAACATTACCACCTACCTCACGTGCACCTTGAACACCAAGCCTAATTCCCCTTTCACCACAGCCTCGCTTTTTCCCAGTCATGAAATCACAGTACCCAAAAGAATATTGACTCCAGTACTAAATTCACTAAAAAGAGGACCTGAGTCATCATATATTGTGAAATACAGCTTTATTTGTGCAAAAATAGATTTTTTATATATATAGTACACAAAAAATGTTTACAATTTTTTTGTATATATGGGTACACAAGGTTGATGTGTGTACAAATATATACAAAAATATGTACAAAAAATGTGTTCTTCAGGGGGCATGAAGAAACGACATCAACGCACGTGAAACGCGAGTCGTGGTACGTGGCCACAGTCTGGGCAGGAGTCACTACAATATGGGTAGCTAACCATTTGATCTCTTTACCTTAGCTTTACTGTATAACTCATATTGGAATAACACTATCACTGGACTACACAAGTCTTTATAGCAGCATGGTGGGATCTAAATTAACTTACTCAATCATTCTTAATTTGTATTGGGAGATTGTTTGATCTTGACTTACCATCCTATCATGTCGCTATTTTTATAAAACAGGTTGAGACTGTAATATACCTGTTTTGTCGTTCTTTGTTATGTAATTCTTGCCTTAGTCTCCAGCCATTACTTTATGGTCACCTTTATGGATCATCAACCTTGTGTACCCCTTCATACAAAAATATTTTTAAACATTTTTATGTACTGTATACTGTGTATATATATATATATTGTAACATTTCCAGGGGGTTTAGCTCTAGGATCGCTGTCTGGGTAGACAGAATGGCATGAAAACAGTTCATTCAGACAGCAGTTCTGGTGCAAAACTGGCCGCAACCAGCTTTATTAAAGTCCACAGCAAACAGATTAAAACAAAGCATAAACAGAAAACCTGGGCTTGTCTAGCCTCTAATTACACTTAGATAGATGGCCCTCTCTATACGGGACCCAGACTCTACCAGTCTGTGCCCAAAACAACACATATCACATATGTTACCAGTATGGAGCTTCACAGATACTCCTCCTTGTGTCTGAAGGCACCTTCCATGTCCAGACTTGAGAGAGATCCACTCCTATTCAGCCGCTCTTCACACGGATTCGCACTGAGACTACTCCTATGTCCGGGGTCCTTCCTGCACCCAAACTGAGATAGCTCAAACACTCTTGTAGACTGCTTCCTTGTGCCAGGACACCTCTCTGTGTCCAGGCTAAAGACAGCTCTAACACTCTTGGAGACTGTTTCTTGTGCCGAGACACCTTCCTGTGTCCAGGCTAAACTAGCTCTCTGACTGTGTCCGCAGACACCTATTTCTGGCTTCCTAATTAACAGCTGATTGGCTTCAGGTTTAAGCTGCAAGTGTGCAATGAATGCAAGGTGTAGTGACCTCTCTCTACCACCAGGTCTACAAAGCCACATATTTCCCTTATAGTTAGCAAAGAACCTAGGTGAAATGTACACCCCATTCACCACATATCCTCACTGTCTCACATATCCCCCCCCTCTTCTCCAGACCGGAGGGCTGGTCATCCAGACCGGAGGACTGGTCAACAAACCTAAAGAGACAGTGAACACAGCTCAAGTCATAGCCAACATCAGCTTCATCTTTACCTGAAGTATAACCATCATTAGCTTCATCTATATTTTCCATTAAGCAGGGTTTCTATACCCTTACACACACACACACACACACTGTGTGATGTCACAGTCATGTAACCAGTCAGCTTGAGGGAAGGAACATGGACAGTCAAAACATACACACTGATCCATTAAATGGATGCCAGCCAGCGCTGCATTACCCATCCGTCCCCTCTGCATACAACTTTATCCTAGGTATTTAGACACATACCCCTTGGGTGGGTTTGTAGGTGACTGGACCCGCCCAGCTCTCCAAGTCACCTGGAAGCCTCCCAATGTATAGCACAAGTCTCAGCAGTAGATCTGCTGAACCAAAATATATCCAGGCTTCCATCACAGGGCCACCCACCTCTGCGATACATACCGTCCATCCATCACATGCCTCCATGCATATCCTGAGGGCCATACCCAGTGCCCCCTCTGTTCAAATTTGTGGGGTCGAACACCTGCCACCCAACCAGAGATCCCCCTCGGTAGCCTCTGCCAGTCACCCCGTCTCAGTTGATTTTGGGCACTATGCAATATCACCTCTTTGTTAGGCCTCTCCCGCCCCCAGCGGTCAGAACGTTGGCCTTGTCCTTGTGTCGGTGTCACCTCACCCGACCTTTCTTTCCCGAACTGACTCCTACCGTCGTTGCGGCCACGAGTCCATCGTCCAGTCAAGCTTACTGGTAGCTCTGAGTCTGACTCTCTGTCTTTTCGTCCGCCACCGGGTCTCACACTCAGCCGTGAGCTAACAGAAGCGTCATCTCTACTCCTCATTGTTTTAGCACGTCTACTGCCAATCCCCAGGGAAGCCTCTCGTCTCTCCCTTTCTTGGGCTGGAAGTAGTCGCTCTCTTTGTTCCAACTGTAAAACATCCTCAGATGGCATCTTCTGTCTGGCTGTAAGGTCAGCATCAGCCTTCTTCTCAGGACTCTCAACCTCTTCTGCTACCATGCCTTCCTCATTTGCACTGGTTGCTTTATTGTCATCAGATGATTCATTATCACTCCCACTATCCCTGTCTGACCCCTTTTTCTCAGCCACATCTGGCTCACCTTCAGGGCTAGACACTTCACTTTCATTCACATCCGGCTCACCGTCAGGGTCATACAATTTATTCTCATTCTCATCCTGCTCACTTTCAGGGTTATACAACTCATTCCCATTCACATCTTGATCTGGAACCTTAGTTAACATGTTATCCTCAACATTAACTTCACCATCTGGTCCCTCAAGTATGTGACTATGTGACAACCCCAGCACTATACCTCCATATAGCTCAGGTACCAGGAGCTGACTCACGACCTCTCCCTGGACTTCAGTGTCCCTAAACAATAGGTTATTGTTCATGGCAGCATGAGGAAACCTCTCCTCAGAGCCAGGCTCTTGGGGAACCTCATTCAGAGCAATTACATTTTCCTGTGCCGTTTTAAGAGGGGTCTCGCACCGGCTCTCTCCCAAAATTGTCACAGGACACAGGCAGGTCAGGGACACTCGGTTCCCGAGAACCACCATCCTCGTCTCCCAACATCACCTGCAAAGAAATTTCATCTTTATCACGGTCATCATCAGTATCATCACTATTATGATCAGCATCATCATCATTATCAATATCATCATCACTATCACACAAGATAAACGGCCCACTAACATTGTGTTCCGCCCCTCGGGACTGCGTACCCTCAGTAGGGGCTTCATCACACTGTCCATCAGAATCACCCTTCCCCCAGAGATCCTTAGACCGGGGAAAGTCATTACACAACACAACGGGGTGCACCAGGTTCTTCACTACCCCCACTTCACATGAAACCTCCCCGAGTTTAGGGACCAAGTCCACGGCAGTCTCTGGGTAGACTTTGGTGTCTCCATGGATGCACACCATACTCAAGTGCTTATCAGGGATGAAGTCCCTATCAATCAGGCTGTCACATACGGAAGTCACTGGACTCTCTGAGTCCAAGAGGGCCTGCGCTGAGCAACCATTTGTAACCACCGGGGACACCTGTGGTCCAGTCTCTTCGGTTGCGGTGGTCACACACACAGGTTCTGCGCAGAGAGAGAGGGATCTGCCAACATCACGGCACATAGGCTCCCCCTCTAGTGGACAGTTGGCTGCAATTTCACGACATCTCCAACACTGTCCATCACACTCTTCCACCCACATGTCCCCTCGGGCCTGAACCCGCTTATCAGCATACCCCATGTCCCCAACAGCTGGAACGCTCTTACCGGGAGAGTTCGACGTCCGGGAACTCTGAAGTGACATCCTCTCAGACGGCTGTACCTCAGGAGAACATGCTCGGGTGTAGCGGTTCACTGTAAGACATGCTCGGGTGTAGCGGTTCACTACCACCTTTTCAACTCCATAATCAGGCCTGCTGACTGCAGACTCCCAACTGTATCTCCAGTCATGAACTCCCCTGGCATGGGCTGTCACCGTAACACCCAGCCGGGTACGAATCTCTGCCTTCAAATTGGCATAGTCTTCGCTGTCCTGCTTGCTCAGGTCAGCATAGGCCACCTGGGGCACTCCAATCAGATAGGGTGCGACCATCATGGCCCACTCAGATAGGGGCAGATTCTCCTTCTCTGCCAGTCTCTCAAACCTAGTGAGATATACTTCCACATCATCACGAGGTGTCATCTTTTCCAGGGACCGTCTTACCGCCTTCTTTACATCGGACAAGTCAGGTGCCTTCACAACATTACTCTGAGACGCGGTGCGGAGAGCTGCAATCTGCTCCAACAACCGGTTATTCTCCTGCTGCTGCTGCAGGAATTTCTGCCGGTGCTCCTGCATGCGCTGCTGGTGCTGCAGGCGCTGTTGCTCCATGCTCCGCTGGGCCTGTACCAGGTACTCAACGAACCCCTCCATACTGCCGGACTCATCTGTCTCAATCACAGCAGTCTTATGTTGCACAATAACTTGCGCCATTTGTTCAAACAGCGCCTCCATGCTGTCATCCATGCTGTCAGACTTCTCTGTCTTCACAACGGTAGTCTTCACTCAAGACATACACACACTCTACAGTCTTTTCCATAGAAAAATTTAGCTCTGCTGTGCAAACACCCTTTTTTTTTTCTTTGCAAAGTCTATTAGGGCTACTGTCTCTTTAAGACTGCTTCCAATAGACGTTTCTGCTGACACACTTTTTTTTTCTCTGTTGCTATTTCAATAGACTTCACCTTTAATGCTGTCTCTTGCCACTGTGCTGCATGCACACTCCAGCAACAACTGTACCAGGCCCTGCGCTGCCAGCATTCTCTCGCAATTGTAACATTTCCAGGGGGTTTAGCTCTAGGATCGCTGTCTGGGTAGACAGAATGGCATGAAAACAGTTCATTCAGACAGCAGTTCTGGTGCAAAACTGGCCGCAACCAGCTTTATTAAAGTCCACAGCAAACAGATTAAAACAAAGCATAAACAGAAAACCTGGGCTTGTCTAGCCTCTAATTACACTTAGATAGATGGCCCTCTCTATACGGGACCCAGACTCTACCAGTCTGTGCCCAAAACAACACATATCACATATGTTACCAGTATGGAGCTTCACAGATACTCCTCCTTGTGTCTGAAGGCACCTTCCATGTCCAGACTTGAGAGAGATCCACTCCTATTCAGCCGCTCTTCACACGGATTCGCACTGAGACTACTCCTATGTCCGGGTCCTTCCTGCACCCAAACTGAGATAGCTCAAACACTCTTGTAGACTGCTTCCTTGTGCCAGGACACCTCTCTGTGTCCAGGCTAAAGACAGCTCTAACACTCTTGGAGACTGTTTCTTGTGCCGAGACACCTTCCTGTGTCCAGGCTAAACTAGCTCTCTGACTGTGTCCGCAGACACCTATTTCTGGCTTCCTAATTAACAGCTGATTGGCTTCAGGTTTAAGCTGCAAGTGTGCAATGAATGCAAGGTGTAGTGACCTCTCTCTACCACCAGGTCTACAAAGCCACATATTTCCCTTATAGTTAGCAAAGAACCTAGGTGAAATGTACACCCCATTCACCACATATCCTCACTGTCTCACAATATATATATATATAATATATATAATATATATATAAAAAAGTTTTTTTTTGCACAAATAAACCTGTATTTCATAATATATGATTACTCAGGTCCTCCTTGTTTAGTGTTTTCCCAGTTATGTTGCTCAGATAGTGTGGTAGGAGCACAGTATTAGCAACCAAAAATTAGATTTTAAACTATGCACTACCTCTGCAAACAGCTAAATTTCAGCGACAGTAAATTCCGAGTTGAAATATGGTGTGGTGTGTCGTGTTAGTCACAGAAAAAAGAATTGTTTGAGTGTGGATCAGGCCTTACAACACACTAGATGCTACAAACTATTTTTAAAGTCAGGTCCCTTACTGTATGATGTTAATAACAGAAGACTTTTTTGTGGCCTATGGATCAGGCCTCTATAACACACTAGATTCTACAAACTATTTTTAAAGTCAGGTCCCTTACTGTATAACGTTAATAACAAAACAATTATTTGTGGCCTATGGATCAGGCCTCTACAGCTTAATTTCAACCCAAACAAACGACAAAGTGTGATATGGCGGGTTCTCTAACTTTTTGCAACTGAAAAATTATAATTTTTTTTTAATGTGCCTTAAAGGGAATCTGTCACCCCAAAAATGCCATATCAAGTAAAGATATGGCTGAATAGAGCGTCCCATAACTAAGCTAATGGTGGGTATCATATATCATGATACCCCCGTTTTCATAGCAAAATACCTTTTTAAAGTTGGTGATTGTACGTGTCAATCACTGCAGTCAGGTCAGGAGGGCAGCGGTTTTCATGTCCTCCCCTGCCCCCGCTCCTCGTCATCTGTTGCGTATCGCCGTCTGTGAATACCACAGACGGCGTTAGGTTCCCGCAATTGCGCAATTCAAAATTCTGCCCGGAGCATGTGCAGTATGCTTTGCCCAACAGTGGGCAAAGCATAAAATGACTACAGTGCATGCGCTAGTCTTTCCTTGCCCCGGAAATTACTGCTTGCCTTGGACGACTTCCGGGCAAGGAAAGACTAGCGCATGCGCTGTAGTCATTTTATGCTTTGCCCACTGCTGGGCAAAGAAGACTGCGCATGCGCCGGGGCCCTGCTTCACCGCGCAATCGCGGAAGCATTACGCTGTCTGTGATAATCACAGACAGCGTTACGTGAAGAAATGGAGGAGCGGGGGGGAGAAAGCGAATAACCGCCGCCTTCCTGACCTGACTGCAATGATTGACACCACGAAATACCAAGTTTACAAAGGTATTTTTCTATGAAAACGGGGATATCCAGATAAAATGAAAATGAACATAGCTTAGTTATGGGACGCTCTATTCAGCCATATCTTTACTTGATATGGCATTTTTGGGTTGACAGATTCCCTTTAAGACTGCAGACAGGCTCATATCACCGCCACAAAATGACAAAGTGGGATACAGCAGGCTGTTTCACATTTAGCAACAGAAAAAATTCTAAGTTTTTTAATGTGCCTTAGGTCTGCAGACAGTTTTATATCACCACAGCACTAAATGACAAGGTGGCATACAGCAGGCTGTTTAATATTTTTTTCACTAGCTACATGTGAATTAGAATGCTATACTCATGCATGGACCTTAGTAATGTCCCAAAAAAATGCTGGAAGGTAAATTTAACAGCTACATTGGACAGTAGCTTGCTACACTATCTGATTAATATACAACCACCTAGCTAACTAGCTAAAATGTGGGTTACAGCAGGCTTTTTCACATTTACCTAGTGAAAAAATATTATTTAAAACGCTATACTCGTGCATGGAGCACAATAGAAGCAGTGCACAACACGTGCCCTGCTGGCTTTGTCTGTGGACCTCAGTAATGGCCCAAAAAACCTGGAAGGTAAATTTTACAGCCACACTGGACACTAGCTACACTATCTGACTGATTTTCAACTGCCTAACTAACTAGCTAAAATCTTGCTGTTAACAGTTCCAGCGTCAGGAGCAGCCTCTCTGTTCTGTTACAGTGTCAAAATGGCGCTAAAACAAGATGTCCGCTATTTATATGGAGAGGGACATGTGATTTGAGCAGCCAATGACACAAGCCGTTGTGTCCGGACATTGTGGGCGTTTCCTGCTCCCTGATTGGCTAGCCACAATATGCACACATAAAGTTAGGAAAAATAAATGACTGCTTAAAAGAACGTCGCGCCTCTGAGCTCTGCAATCCCCCTCCCCTCATCAAACATGTGGCAAACGCTTATGATACACTACCATTATCACTGCTAAAGTGCTGAAAATATTTTTGTGGGAACGCAAATATTTTCCTGCACTTTTACCGAATGTTACCGATTTTTACTGATTTTAAAAAATTTTGCCCGGATTTCCGATCACGAATCCGAATGTGCCATATTCATGCCGAATTTATGTTTGGTGATCGTTTTCCTAACAAATTCACTCATCGCTAGTTGAGACCTGGTGAATTACTTAGCTAATCAAGAATATTCCACTTCTTTGCCTTCATTTTCCAACTGTACTGTGGAGTGCCGTCCAATCAACCTTGCTGCATTTGGTTGAATTTGTGCAGAAAGTATCAACCTGTACACTTCAGAATTTATTCAGCTGCTTCTGTCCTCAGTCACATCATCAACACTCATTAGTGACCCAGTGCCATTGGAAGCCATGCATGCCCATGCCATCACACTGACTCCACCATGTTTCAAAGAGGATATGGTGTGCTTTAGATCATGAGCTGTTCCAAGCCTTCTGCATACTTTGTTCTTCCCATCTTTCTGGTACAGCTTAATCTTAGTTTAATCTGTCCAAAGAATGCTTTCAGAACTGGGCTAGCTTCTTTAGATGTTTTTTGGAAAAGTTTAATCCTGCCATTCTATTTTTAAGGCTGATTATTGGTTGCATCATGTGGTGAACCCTCTGCATTAGCTCTCATGAAGTCGTCTCTTTATGGGAGACTTAGATATTAAAACAAATACTTTGTGGAGTCTTCATGGATGTTGTGAATGGATTTTTCTTCAAGGATTCTGCGATCATCCAGCACTATTGTCTTCTGTGATGTCTAGGCCTTTTTGAGTTCCCAAGCTCACCATTGCACTCTTTTTTTGTAGAATACCAAACTGTTGATTTGGCCACTCATAACATTTCTGCTATCTCGCTGATGGATTTATTTATTTATATCAGCCTAATTGTAGCACCAGCGTCCCTGCACCCTTCTCCCCTGCCCTGGCAGGGACTCCGAATCACTCACTGCCGTGGCCCCCATCTTGAACTTCCTCCTCCTTCAGCTGCTGCCCAGGGTCTGCGCATGGCTTGCAGATTCCCGGCACTGTGCTTAGGGCATGCGTGCGTGCGCTCCCTCCTTCTTAAAGCCCCAAGCTGCGGCAACCTCGGCCATGATCCATTAGCCTGCCAGCTATGTTTCTGGTTCCAGACCCTGTCTGTCAACTCCTCAACGTTATTGTGGTGATCCTGCCCTATGTCGGTTTATCAATAAATGCACATTGCACTTTGAACTCGTGGCACATCAGTTTACTTCAGATCGAGCAAAAGTGACTTTCATCATGTCCCATTTGACTGGCAAGGCTCTCGCTTGGCTCAATCCCCAATGGGAGGGGACCCTCTTGTCTCCAACCTTCAGACTTTCTTAGAAGTCTTCCGCAAGGTTTTTGATGAGCTTGGTTATGTTTCCTTCACAGCTTCCTCCCTTATAAGGTTGCGTCAAGGTAACCTCACAGTGGGCCTCCACTTGTCCTCTGAACTCGCCTGGAATAACGATGTACTGGTGGCCACCTTCTGCCTGGATTTTTCTGGAAAAATTAAGTATGAGTTGGTTGGTTGTGATATTTCCACCTCACTGGATGACCTGGTATCCTTAGCTACCAGAATCGACATCAGGCTTCAGGAGCACTCCTTTGAGGTGACACTCGAGAGAGGAGTTTTGCTTTTGGCTCCTACCTTTCAAAGGCTGATCAAGTCTTAAACCTCGACTCTGGCACCTTTCTCTGAGTCCATGTAGATCGACCAGGTGAAGCTGGCCAAGCACCATCAGGAGTATCGTCTGGTCAAAAGGAGGTGTTTCTATCATGGCAGTCTCAAACATATAACCTGTTCCTATCCGAAAAAATGGAAAACTCCTAAGTTCATTGGGAGGATAGCCTGGGCAAGGTCTACTCAGCAACTCTCCTGACTTTATTAGTATCTGTTTCTGGTGGCAATAAATATTTCAGTGAATCGGCATATCTGGACTCTGGTTCCGCAGAAAATTTAATTCAACAGGTAATTGTGGAGCAGTATCATATCCTCCATCCATCATCTGCAGAATACTTTGATGGAATCCTCAGTTCAGGTGAGACCTCTTCCTTTTTGTTACTGGGTGTGTTGAATTTCGAGAAGGAATGCTACACTTGGATAAGATTCCTCTCTATGTGCAGTCATGTTTGTCTCATCTTCTGCTTCTAGGTCTGCCATGGATGACAAAACACAAGCCTGTTTTGGATTGGAAATCTGGAGAAGTGTTCCATTGGGGTCAGGAGAGCCAAAAAAGTTGTCTAGTTTCAATTCGTCCTGCTTCTACATCATATTTACCTGGCTTGTCTTCTGTTTACTGGACGTACACTGATGTCTTCGACAAAAAGAGGCTGTGTCACTATCACCTTATAGGTCATATGACTGCCCTATCGACCTTCTTCCTGTGTCTTCTCCTCCATGTGGCAGAATGTACTCCATCTCAGGTTGAGAACTGGGCCATATCTGAGTATATCAAAGAGAATTTTGCAAGTGCTTTGTTACAGAACCCCCAGCACCCAGAATATGATATGCATGTATGATAGGTGCTGGGGGGTTCTGTAGCAGGCTTTATCTGTAAGTCATCCTACCCGGCTGCAGCAGGATTTTTCTTTGTAAAGACAAAGGATGGCTCACTTCGACCTCTATCAATTATAGGAGACTCAACCAGGTAATGATCAAGAATAAATATCCTCTGCCACTCATATCTGATTTGTTTTATCGTCTCCAAGGTTCCAGAGTAATCACAAAACTTGACCTTTGTGGGCATATAGCATGATCCGAAAACGCCAGGGGGACGACTGGAAGACATTCCACATTTCTTCTCTCCAACTGCTCCTATTTCAGCCCTGTCCCATAAGGGGGCCAACCCTTAGGTATGGACTCAGCAGGCAGAGAACGCCTTTGTCTCCTTAAAACAGGCCTTCTCAGCTCCTGTGCTGCATCAACCAAACAATAATAAGCAATTCTTTATGAAAGTGGATGCTTCATCCTCTTGGTCCAGAGCCGTTGTTACCCAGATGTCTCCTTCCAGACATATAGTGACCTGAGTCTTCTTTTCCAAAATATTTTCAGCTCCAGAACGCAACTACTCGATAGGCAATCAAAAACCGTTGGTGATAAAACTGGCTCAGGAGGAGTGGAGATTTTTCCTTGAAGGACCAATGAATACCGTGGTTATTTACACTGACCACAAGAATCTTGCCTATCTGCATTCACCACAGCAGCTAAATCCATGTCAAGCTAGGTTGTCTCCATTCTTTGCCAGTTTCAATTTTATTCTCCATTTCCGGCAGGTGGATAAGAACATCAAAGCAGATACACTCTCCTTTCTGTCTTCCAACCAGGAGAAAGAGCCACAACACATCATTGAGCCCTCCAAGATAGTTATGGTTCGAGATGAGCGAATATGTTCGGAAAATATTCGCCAAACATAAATTCAGCACGAATATGGTACATTGGGATTCGTGATCGGTAATATGAGCATTTTTCTTAAGTTCGGAAAAAGTCGGTAACATTCAGTAAAAGATAGAATAAATGCCGGCAATTCATGTGCCACGTTCAGTAAAATTACAGCGTGACTGGTTAGAATAGAATAGATAGAATAGATATATTCAGATAGAATACATGGATATATAGATGTCAGTGACACACACACACACATATATGTATCCACTTAGAAGATTAGGCACCAAATATATCGGCTCATGACTGTGCCTCTTTCATTTCAAGGGATACCATCTCACTCCCCTGTCTCCTGTACACCACACCATGCACTTTATTCAGATTCAGATGTTGATATCATCTAATATGGATTAAAGGAATTCAACAAGAAAGACCAGGTGAGTGCTCCATTTCTTATCTTCTTGTCTGTGCAAAATATATGTATATATTACTTAGATAGAAGAAAAGCCGGCAATTCAGCAGCCGTGTAGTGTAAAATCACTGCAGGTGAGGAAAGGTGAAGAATATTGTTTGTTTGTTTTTTACCTCTTTTGCAGATGATGAGGTCATCGGGAAATGGGCAAGGTCATAAGTATGGTTTAATTAAGATTATTAAAGGAGTCTGTGTCTTTCTTTCAATTAAAGGACTTTTTTTTTCTGTGTGTCTGTGTTTTCATACAGTGTGACTATGGGGTTAGTAATGGGGGCATCTTATTGACGCCTCTCCATTACTAACCTCAGGGCTTGATGTCACCTGACAATACAAAAGGTGTCATCAACCCCCCAACTATCATCCTACTTGCCACCGCTACAGGGCAAGTGGGAAGAGCGAGGCTAAGTGGCAGAGTTTGTGCATCTTAGGGATGCGCCTTTTCGGGGGCGGCTGAGAGCTAATGTTTTTAGTCTGGGGGAGCAGTATCCATGGTACCTTCCTAGGCTATTAATATCAACCCACAGCTGTCTGCATAGAGTTTGCTGGTTATTTATTATAGGGGACCCTATGTAATTTTTTTAAAGGTCCCCCATTTTAATAGCCAGTAAAGGCTAAGTATACAGTTGTGAGCTGATATTAATAGCCTGGGAAGCTCCATGGGTATTACCCGCTTCCCAGGCAATAAACATCGGCTCCCAGCCTTCGGCTTTCCCTCTGCTGGTTATGAAAATTGCTCGTGAGCCCACACCTTTTTTTGCCAAAAAATAATCTATTATTAAATACATGTACAGTAAGCTGCACACACACTGTACTAATTGTATTTGTTATAGACATCTGTATATCTACCTATTCTATTTGTATTTACTGTATGTAATCCATCTCTTCTATAGTGTCGGCTCCTGCAGTGATTTTACAGTATACGGCAAATGAATTGCCGGCTTTTCTTCTGTCTATCTATCTAATATACAGTATATACATATATACATATGTGTGTGTGTTCCACTGACATCTAATATATATAAAGGCATCGTGATTACTCGCTAATCTCGCCCCCTGCACAGTAGCTCCACCCCCACCACATTACCACACACAAACACATCACCACACACAATCCCGGCCCCCACCACATGGCCACACAAGGCCCATTCATACAATAAAAACCACGTAGACAGTAAATCCTTTAAATGGCAGAAATGACCGTGATATTTATTTTGGGTTACAGAAATTAATAAATTATTTTAATAAATAAATCCATATTAATTAATAAATTAACAATCCAACAACCAATCCACCCATCACATGGGCGATTTTCCCACAAATTAACATCACGACTGAAAAGAGGGGAGGGCGGGAGGGATCTTCTTTTCTTCTCAGACGCTGACTGAGATCGTATAACACTGCAGGGCTATTTATAGCACACAACAGCTGCCAGAATCAAAGTCCACCAATAAACAACCTTTAAAATTGGGCGCCAAAAACTGGCTCAAACCGATTTAAACCAGCTCATGGTACTTACCACAGCTCACTTACTGGCCCCAAAATTACCTTTATAAATATATACACAGCAAAAATTCAGGGCCTATGTGGCCATGAGTCCCCCACTTTATTAAAATGCCTATTTTACAGGTGAGGGCTAACATTACCGCACATAATCCCGCCCCCCCACCACATTACCACACATAATTCCGTCCCCCACCACATTACCACACACAATCCCGCCCCCTCACCACATTGCCACACACAAACACATCACAACACACAATCCCGGCCCCCCACCACATTATCACACATAATCCTGACCCTCACATTACCACCCATAATCCTGCCCGTCACCACATTACCACACATAATCCCGCCCCCCACCACATCACCACACATAATCCCGCCCCCCACCACATTACCACACATAATCCCGCCCCCACCACATTACCACACATAATCCCACCCGCCACCACATTACCATACATAATCCAACCCCCACCACATTACCACACATAATCCCGCCCCCACCACATTATCACACATAATCCCGCCCCCACCACATTACCACACATAATCCCGCCCGCCACCACATTACCACACATAATCCCGCCCCCCACCACATTACCACACATAATCCTGCCCCCCCACCACATTACCACACATAATCCCGCCCCCCACCACATTACCGCTCATAATCCCACCCCCCCACCACATTACCACACATAATCCCGCCCGCCACCACATTACCGCTCATAATCCCGCACCCCCACCACATTACCACACACAATCCCGCCCCCACCACATCACCACACATAATCCTGGCCCCCACCACATCACCACACATAATCCCGGCCCCCCACCACATCACCTCACATAATCCCGCCCCACCACCACATTACCACACATAATCCCGCCCCCATCACATCACCAAGCATAATCCTGTTGTCATTATTTACTTTAGTTTAATCACCAGCAGCGTTAATTACATAGCAATGAGTGTGCCGAGCGTTAGCTGGCTGGAAAGAGCTAGTCTATATATATGTATTCTATGTGTATATATTTATTCTATCTATTTTATGCTAACCTGTCAGTGTGATTTTACTGTAGGCAGCACATGAATTTGCTGGCTTTTCAAAGGACATCGGTGCGTAAAAATCAGACAGCACTCGCATGGTCAAAGTGCTGTGCGATTTTTTTCTCGCAGCCTTAGGCTTACATTGGCGAGTCTCATTGACAATCGCAGCATGCTGCGATTTTACACGCACGCCGAATAAGGCTGAGAAAATAAACGCTGATGTGAGCTGCCCCATAGATTAACACTGGGCTGAGTGCTATGTGATGTTTTCTCGCATAGCGCTCGCCCATATTCTATGGTAGTGTGACACTGGCCTTTGCCAAGAGTGTGCAAAGCAGTCATCAAAGCAAAAGGTGACTACTTTGAAGAACCTAGAATATAAGACATATTTTCAGTTGTTTCACACTTTTTTGTTAAGTATATAATTCCACATGTGTTAATTCATGGTTTTGATGCCTTCAGTGTGAATGTACAATTTTCATAGTCATGAAAATACAGAAAAATCTTTAAATGAGAAGGTGTGTCCAAACTTTTGGTCTGTACTGTATATACCAAGATGGGCCCATGTTGGTAGACATATACTGTATATATTGTGAGACAGTGAGAGTATGTGTGTTGAATGGGGTGTACATTTCACCTAGATACTTTGCTGACTGGTATAAGGAAATGTATGGCTTTGTAAACCTAGTGGTAGAGAAAGGTCACTACACCTTACATTCAGTACACACTTGCAGCTCAGGCCTGAAACCACTCAGCTGTTAATTAGGAGACCAGAAGTAGGTGTCTGCGAACACAGACAGAGAGCTCGCTTAGTCTGGACAAGGAGTCCAGGCACAAGAAGGAGTCTGCAGGAGTATGAGCTGTCTCAGTCTGGGTGCTCGATGTACCCCGGACACAGGAGTAGTCTCTGTGAGAATCCATGCGGATAGCTGCTGAATAGGAGGGGAGCTCTCTCAAGTCTGGACGTTGAAGGTGCCTTCAGACACAAGGAGGAGACTCTGTGAAACTCCATGCTGGTAAATGCTGAACATATGTGTTGTTTTGGCCCAGGCTGTTAGAGTCTGGTCCCAGGTAGATAGGGAAATCTATCTAAGTGTAGTAAGTGGCTGGACAAGCCCAGGTCTTATGTTTATGATTTGGTTTTGATTATGTTCTGTTTGCTGTAGACTTTAATAAAACTGGTTGCGGCCAGTTTTTACCAGAACTGCTGTCTGTGAATGAACTGTTTCCGTGCCACTCCGTCTACCCGGACGGCGATCCCAGAGCTATATCCCCTGAGAAGCTTACAATTGGTGCTGGAATGTGCGTGCAGCACAGTGGCGAGAGACAGCAATAAAAGGTGAAGTCTGTTGAAGCAGCAGCAGAGAGAGAAAAAAAAAAAGTGTGTCAGAGAAAAAAAAAAAAAAAAGAGAAACGTCTGTTGGAGCAGTCTTAAAGAGACAGTGGCCCTAATAGAGTTTGCAGAGAAAAAAAAAAAAGTGTCTGCACAGCAAGGCTGAATTTTCTGTGGAAAAGACTGTGGAGTGTGTATGTCTTGAGTGAAGACTGCCGTTGTTGAGACAGAGAAGTCTGACAGCATGGATGACAGCATGGAGGCGCTGTTTGAACAAATGGCGCAAGTTAATGTGCAACATAAAACTGCCGTGGTTGAGACAGATAAGTCCGGCAGTATGGAGGAGCTCGTTGAGTACCTGGTCCAGGCCCAGCGGAGCATGCAGCAGAGCATGGAGCGGCAGCGCCTGCAGCACCAGCAGCGCATGCAGCAGGCCCAGCAGCAATTCCTGCAGCAGCAGCAGGAGAATAACCGGTTTTTTTTTGAGCAGGTTGCAGCACTACAAAAGACTTGCAGCGCATCGTCCCAAAGTAATGTTGCAAAGTCACCTGCATTGTCCGCTGTAAAGAAGGCGGTAAGACGGTCCCTGAAAAAGATGACACCTCGTGACGATGTGGAGGTATATCTCACTAGGTTTGAGGGACTGGCAGAGAAGGAGAATCTGCCCCTATCTGAATGGGCCATGATGGTCGCACCCTATCTGATTGGAGAACCCCAAAGGGCCTATGCTGACCTGAGCGAGCAGGACAGCCAAGACTATGCCAAGCTGAAAGCGGAGATTCTTACCCGGCTGGGTGTTACGGTGACAGCCCGTGCCAGGGGAGTTCATGACTGGAGATGCAGTTGGGAGTCTGCAGTCAGCAAACCTGATTATGGAGTTGAAAAGGTGATAGTGGACCGCTACACCCAAGCACGTCCTCCTGAGGTACAGCCAGAGGTCGGACAAGGAGACCACCAGGACACCAATCGTCTGGTCAGCCTGATGGAGAGGGCCTTCGCCACCAAAGACTGCCTCCGTGACCAGCCGTCTGAGAGGTCATCACTTCAGAGTTCCTGGACGCCGAACTCTCCCGGTAAGAGCGTTCCAGCTGTTGGGGTCGTGTGGGTGGGAGAGTGTGATGGACAGTGTTGGAGATGTCGTGAAATTGCAGCCAACTGTCCAATAGAGGGGAGCCTATGTGTTGTGATGTTGGCGGATCCCTCTCTCCCTGCGCAGAGCCTGTGTGTGTGTCCACCTCAGCCGAAGAGACTGGACCACAGGGGTCCCTGGTGGTTGTAAATGACTGCACAGCACAGGCCCTCTTGGACTCAGAGAGTCCAGTGACTTCCGTATGGGACAGCCTGATTGATAGGGACTTTATCCCTGATAAACACCTGAGTGTGGTGTGCGTCCATGGAGACACCAAAGTCTACCCAGAGACTGTCGTGGACTTGATCCCCAAACGCGGGGAGGTTTCATGTGAAGTGGGGGTAGTGAAGAACCTGGTGCCCCCCGTCATATTGGGTAATGACTTTCCCCGGTCTAAGGATCTCTGGGGGAAAAATGTTTCTGATGGACAGTGTGATGAAGCTCCTATTGAGGGTGCGCAGTCCCGAGGGGCGGAACACAATGCTAGTGGGCCGTTAAACTTATGTGATAATGATGATGATGATGATGATAATGATAATGATGATGATGATCATGATAATGATGATGACCATGATAATGATGCTGATGCTGATAATGATAATGATGATGATCATGATAGTGATGATGATACTGATCATAATCATGATAATGATATTGATAATAATGATGACTGTGATAGTGATGAAATTCCTTTGCAGGTGGTGTTGGGAGACGAGGATGGTGGTTCTCGGGAACCGAGTGTCCCTGACTTACCTGTGTCCTGTGACAATTTTGAGAGTGAGCAGTGGCGAGACCCCTCTCTTAAAACTGCCCAGGAAAATATAAATGTTCTAAATGAGGTTTCCCAAGAGCCTGGCTCTGAGGAGAGGTTTCCTCATGTTGCCATAAACACTCACCTGTTGTATAGGGACACTGAAGTCCAGGGAGAGGTCGTGAGCCAGCTCCTAGTACCTGAGCTATATGGAAGTATAGTGCTGGGGTTGTCACATAGTCACACACTTGAGGGACCACCTGAGGGAAACCAGGGACCAGATGGTGAAGTTAATGTTGTGGATGACATGTTAACTAAGGTTCCAGATCAAGATGTGAATGAGAATGAATTGTATAACCCTGAGGCTAAGTGCACACGATCAGGAATAATTGCGTTTTTTTCGCGGTTTTTCCGCGGTTTTCCGCGGTAAAAACGCGATAAAAACGCAAGCATTAAGCATCCTATACATGTTAATTGATTCCGCATGTTTTGGCCACATGTTGCGTTTTTTTTCCGCGAAAAAAAACGCTTCGCGGAAAAATAAGCAACATGTTCATTAATTTTGCGGAATGTAAGCGGTTCATGTGCGGTGGTACCCAGGGTCTGGAGGAGAGGAGACTCTCCTCCAGGCCCTGGGTACCATATCCCTGGTAAAACAATAATTAAAATAAAAAATAATGATATTCTCACCTTCCGGCGGCCCCCGCAGCCTTCCCGCGGCCCCCGCAGCCTTCCCGCCTTCAGCGATGCTCCCGGCAACTTCCGGTCCCAGGAGTGCTTTGCGAGAATCACCCAGATGGCATAGCGGTCTCGCGAGATGTACGTCATCGGTGTGATTTGTCGCAAAGCACTCCTGGGACCGGAGTTGCCGGGAGCGTCACTGAGAGGCGGGAAGGCTGCGGGGGCCGCCGGAAGGTGAGAATATCATTATTTATTATTTTTTTTATTATTTTTACATTAGATCTCTTTACTATTGATGCGGCATAGGCGGCATCAATAGTAAAAAGTTGGTCACACGTGTCAAACACTATGTGTGACTCGTGTGACCAACCTGTCAATCAGTTTTCCAAGCGATGCTACAGATCGCTAGGAAAACGCTAGCATTCTGCAAGCTAATTACGCTTGCAAAACGCTATTATTCTGGCGGGAATCAGCATACAAAAAACGTGCGTATTTCCTGCAGGAGAAGTGCGGGATTGCCGCGGAAATTTCCGCGGCAATTCCGCAACGTGTGAACTTAGCCTGACAGTGAGCAGGATGTGAATGAAAATGAAGTGTATAACCCTGAAAGTGAGCAGGATGTGAATGAGAATGAATTGTATAACCCTGACAGTGAGCAGGATGTGAATGAAAATGAAGTGTATAACCCTGAAAGTGAGCCAGATGTGGCTGAGAAAAAGGGGTCAGACAGGGATAGTGGTAGTGATAGTGAATCATCTGATGACAATCAAGCAACCAGTGCAAATGAGAAAGGCATGGTAGCAGAGGAGGTTGAGAGTCCTGAGAGGAAGGCTGATGCTGACCTTGCAGTCGGACAGAAGATGGCATCTGAAGATGTTTTACAGTTGGCCGGTTCCCTGGCGAAGACTAAGGTGAAAGGAGGAGAGCTGAGCTTTAAAGGCAGGACTCTGAAACTGAACACAGCCCAAGTAGATGCTGTTGGAAATGTGAAGTTACCAAGGTATGGTGTGGATCTGTATCGTGCCAAGGACTCTGAGGGAGATGCTGCAGAGGTGGAAAAAGCCATAGAAGTGGTAGTCACCAAGCCAGATGCCTCATCAGAAGCTGAGGTCTCAAGTGAAGCTGTGAGGAACAAGACTGAAGATATGGGGACTGACTCTGTCCAGGAATCTGTTTCTGCCGAAGACAGCGGCATGGACGGGTTGCGGTTCGGATCAGTAGCTGCAACTCGTGAAGCTCAGGCTGGAAGTTCGGCGCCCGGAGCCCCAGCGGTGTTCCAGAGTGACACCAAGGATCTGGATAAGTCACAAGATGAGATTTTGAGACATCAGGCTGGTGTTGGTGAGCTCAAGCGCACTTTCATGGAGTCTACATCGGAGCCACGTCCCAACAAATGGGAAAAGCAATGTGTCACTCCGTTGCCGCTGCAGACACACGGGAGCTCAGATGGGATGCAGAACGTGGTGGAAGAGAAGAATCCGGCGGGTTCTGAGTATACAGATGCAGCTATCAAGGAGAACTTGAAAGCCGGAATAAATGGAAATATTGGAGACCATAATGATGTGACTGAAGAGGTAGAATGTAAGACTGACGGTAGGGCTTCTGAGCATGTTCTACCAGAAGAGCCTGAAGAAGGGGCCGAAGACATAAAAGACGTCCAACAGGTACCAGATGAATTGATGACTTCTCAGAAAAAACTCCAAACTGTGATGAAGGAGTGTGATGAAAGCCATGAGCATCTTCGTGAGAAGGTCAATGAAGTAAAAGGAAGGATACAGGGAATCTCTTCGTTGCAAGAGCAAATGCTGCTCAATAAGTCTAAGGCTCTATATAAGAATGCTGTTGTTACGGTAGAACATTACAATTCAGCTGGAGACTTAGCGGATGAATTATGTGTACTGCAAAAGAAAAACGATCAGCTCCTTCTACAGTCCTAATCATTTGAACAGTGTAGCTTAAAATGGTCAGAGACCATGGTAGAGGAGCTTAAGGTCTGTGAAATAGACTTTATGAGTCAACCGATATTCAAGAAAATAGATGTGCTAAAGAGGGTTCAAGGGGAACTAGAGAAAAGTGAAAAACCTCCTATACCTTCTGTGATAGTTGGTGACACATGGTCAGTGCACCAGGGACAGGAGGTACGTGAATTTCTGAGGAAGAGTCAGCAGAAGTGTTCTGATGTGCCGGGTCGTACTTCTCTGGCCAGGCACTATATCGAAACTGAGCCCAGCCCTAAGGTCAAGATGAAACCGTGCAGGATACCCGAGGCCCGCAGAGAGCATAGGCCTGGGAGGGTACAGGGTAGTGCGGATGCTTCAGATGAAGAGAAAGCTGATGTTGGCTATGGCTCAGGTGAAGATACAGATGACAGTAGTGAAGATGAAGCTGATGAGGGCCATGACTGGTCCAGAGTTCACTGTCTCTTTTGGATTGTTGACCAGCCCTCCGGTCTGGATGACCAGCCCTCCGATCTGGAGAAGAGGGGGGGGATATGTGAGACAGTGAGAGTATGTGTGTTGAATGGGGTGTACATTTCACCTAGATACTTTGCTGACTGGTATAAGGGAAATGTATGGCTTTGTAAACCTAGTGGTAGAGAAAGGTCACTACACCTTACATTCAGTACACACTTGCAGCTCAGGCCTGAAACCACTCAGCTGTTAATTAGGAGACCAGAAGTAGGTGTCTGCGAACACAGACAGAGAGCTTGCTTAGTCTGGACAAGGAGTCCAGGCACAAGAAGGAGTCTCCAGGAGTATGAGCTGTCTCAGTCTGGGTGCTCGATGTACCCCGGACACAGGAGTAGTCTCTGTGAGAATCCATGCGGATAGCTGCTGAATAGGAGGGGAGCTCTCTCAAATCTGGACGTTGAAGGTGCCTTCAGACACAAGGAGGAGACTCTGTGAAACTCCATGCTGGTAAATGCTGAACATATGTGTTGTTTTGGCCCAGGCTGTTAGAGTCTGGTCCCAGGTAGATAGGGAAATCTATCTAAGTGTAGTAAGTGGCTGGACAAGCCCAGGTCTTATGTTTATGATTTGGTTTTGATTATGTTCTGTTTGCTGTAGACTTTAATAAAACTGGTTGCGGCCAGTTTTTACCAGAACTGCTGTCTGTGAATGAACTGTTTCCGTGCCACTCCGTTTACCCGGACGGCGATCCCAGAGCTATATTCCCCTGAGAAGCTTATAAATATTTTAAATATTTCCACTTCGGTATAGATATATCATGCCATAAAAATAATTTACTCAAGTATCTGCAAAAAAGGCAAACGAATGAAGAAAGAAATAAAAGGTAAAAGGTGTAAACTGAAAACAAAGATTTAGCCTGACAAGCCTAGTTTAAAGTCAGTGAAAGCCTATGGGCAAAAATCTCAGGTGCCTCTTTCTTGGTGATTGTATCTATCATATGATGTATTTCAAATTAAAGGGAATCTGTCACCCTAAATTGGGGGGATATTTAAATGATGGCAGTAAGGTCAGATGGGCGGTGTTTTGGGTACTTGCCTTAACATGTTGTTCGCCGTTGTCTCCATTATTTCTGGGAATTGTAGTCGTTGCCCTCCATATAACGCACCTGCGCATTGCAATCTTGAATTGCGCACGCGCAGTATGCTTTGCCCGCAGATTGCAATGCGCAGGTGCGTTATATAGAGGGCAATGACTACAATTCCCAGAAATAATGGAGATAGCGGCAAACAACATGTTAAGGCAGGTACCCAAAACACCGCCCATCTGACCTGACTGCCATCATTTAAATATCCCGCCAATTTAGGGTGACAGATTCCCTTTAATAATAAGATTATTACTATTTCATCATCATGCTGTAGTCCAAAGTTAATGACAATCTAAAGTGTATGAGATTAATGTTACAGTGAAACCAGATGAAGTGGCTGGCCACACAGCCAATAGTCTGGTCATTCGCAATGAACAACGGCAGCACATTATTGTTTCCAAAGAATGCAGACACTGTGAGTGATTGAAGCTTTGGTTGTGCAGCCAGCCACATCATCTGATCAGTGGTCTACCGTCAATGGCGGCAGGCCACGCAGCTGCTAATGGGCTCATAAGCCATGGGGGCCTGGTGCCAGTGGTGCTGCCCGTCATCACATGTTCAGCTCAATCGACATCCTGGATGGCGATACATTTGAAAGAAGTGATGAAAGGGGGAGCATCAGCGGGCGCGATGACGTTATTGCATGTTGCTCGCTGCACTGAGATGTGCAGCGAGGAGGAAAGGTGAGTATTGTTGTTGTTTTTTTTTTTTAATCAGTGAGTACATTGTGGTGGCTATAATTCTGTATGGAGGATTTGGGGAAGTGCATTATACTATATTGAGGACTATGGGGTGCATTATACTGTCTGGAGGACTATAGAGGGTGTATTATACTATATGGAGGACTATGGGGAGTGCATTATACTATATGGAGGACTATGGTGAATGTATCATACTATATGGAGGACTATGGGATGGCATTGTACTATATGGGGGACTATGTGGTGCAGTATACTATTTGGAAGACCATAGGACCTATTATATGATATGGAGGGCTATGTGGGGACCATTATAATATTTGGAGTGCTATGTGGGGGTCATTATAATATTTGGGGGACTATATGAGGGCCGTTATACTGTATGCAAGCAATTATACAATTTGAAGGTTTGTGTGGGGTACATCATACTGTGTGGGGCCATTATACTGTTTGGAGGACTAATGGGGGCCATTATACAGTGTGGTGAGGTGTGGGGCCATTGAACTATATGTAGACCCGTTATACTGCATCAACACACACTACCTTCAATAATCAATAGAAGGCACAGGAATGTATATACAAGATAAATTTTATTGATACAAATACACTACAATTCCTAAAAGGGATGCCTCATATCCATTAGTGACTCCGGCAATCGACTGCACAAATATTTAAACAAATAAATCCCAGCACAAAATGTTAGGTTATGATAACATATCAATAATCTGAAATTTCATCCATAATATTTTACAAATATGTTACTTAGAATATTATATCATATCATGTGCTAGGATAAATGAATAACAGCATTTTAAATACTCATAGCCAATGTGACATTCATCAATATGTATTAGAATAAATTCCTCAACTTGTGGGGCTAATAAAGGGGAAAAATCAAAATCCTCACTAACACAGTGTTGTTATGGTATGGTCCAGCATAATGCCTGCTTACTTCCCCACATTACACCCTCACTACAGAAATGATTAAACGAAACACGGGTTATAGTGTGAAGTCTGACTTCATAAAGTGCTGATAGTGCATAAAATGCTGAATTGTAATACCTTAGTGATAGCAGCGATGCCGTGTCACCCACCCAACGCACGTTTCGATAGCTCTTCTTCCGGGGGCGTATGTTTGAGGGAGGGATCGTATGTCCTTTTAAACAGCCGCTAACCAATCAGAATTGCATTATGTATAAAAAACATTCAAGCTCACGTTATAGCTAATTGTCTCCATATAATTCATGTAACGCCGCCCTATCCAGCTGGCACGCACAGGATGATCATACATCACATACCAACGTCAGCCCACGGGATGTCTCCACTAATTTATTCAGAGAACTCCTCCTATCCTGCATCAACCAATCAAGTGGCTATACCTCACACAATGACGTCCATCCCACGTGGTGTCCTTGCTCAATATTCCATAACCCCGCCTCATTTGAAGTGGCACCAATGAGATAACGGCGCATCACATCATGACGCTGGAGCCTGAAAAGGACCTTCCTCTCCCGACGTGATGGAAGAAATGCATTCCATCCATGTGCCGGACCATACCATAGCAACACTGTGTTAGTGAGGATTTTGGTTTTTCCGCTTTATTAGCCCCACAAGTTGAGGAATTTATTCTAATACATATTGATGAATGTCACATTGGCTATGAGTATTTAAAATGCTGTTATTCATTTATCCTAGCACATGATATGATATAATATTCTAAGTAACATATTTGTAAAATATTATGGATGAAATTTCAGATTATTGATATGTTATCATAACCTAACATTTTGTGCTGGGATTTATTTGTTTAAATATTTGTGCAGTCGATTGCCGGAGTCACTAATGGATATGAGGCATCCCTTTTAGGAATTGTAGTCTATTTGTATCAATAAAATTTATCTTGTATATACATTCCTGTGCCTTCTATTGATTATTGAAGGTAGTGTGTGTTGATATGTTTACATGGAATGTGACCTCTTGTTGAAGTTTTTTTGTGGACTAATATGTATGTGCCGTTATACTGCATGTAGGGCTGTGTGGGAGTCAAAGTTGAAGGATCATACTGTATTGGGGTCATCATACTTTGACGGTGGTGTTGAGGTGGGGTACAGTAGAATCATCACACTGTGATTGTGGAGGGTACTGTGGGGGAAATCACAGTGAGGGTATCATACAGTGTTTGTTTGACACTTTTGTTGGCATAATACTTTATGCGTGCAATGAAAGAAAAGGGAATCTAGGGCTTCAGTAGGAGGAAAATTACCGTACTTTGTTTGGCTGCAAAGTTGTGAGATATGCTCTTCTCTGACCCGCCAAAAATTAATTATTTTTTTTTGTTGGGGGCCTAATTAGAACTTGTTCTTTGGGGCCCCATGATTTCTTTGTACTCCCTGCATCTGATCTCAATCTTCGTGTCCTTCAATATCTACTACAAGGGTAAACAGGGCGGATATAGTGATTTTTATAATACAAAATGCTTTTTTAAACACAGAGGTAATATTGTGGAAAAAAAAGTGCATTTTCCGTGCTGATGATGAAATGATGAGTGGGTCCAGGATACACAGAACTATATGAAAATCTGATTTTATTATCGATGCAATTCAACCTAGACAATTCTTCTCAGGATACAACCACATGTAGGCACATTAACAGGTAGCTTTAAAGGAGTGGAATTCAAATATTGGCACCAAAGGAGTACATAATATGTGAAAATTCATCTTTTACTGTTAAACTAATAAAAAAAAAATAGTGTTTTGTATAAAAACATAAAATTACACCTTTATACAGAGGGGCGTATGTAAAACAAGGCTATTTTGGCTTGACAAGTTTGAAGAACAAAAATTATTTACGGTATATTGTAAAAATATATATAACACCAATAACAAAGCTTTACAAAAATGCCAAATAAATTGATTAAAAAATTGTAAATTTATTGAACACAATATATAAAAGAATTAATATAAAAGCAGCAAAATAACAACCACAAGTACAACCATCAGTAGGTGGGTACGCCCGTGAAACTGTATAATATAATAGGCATTATAATTCGATATCCATGCAACGAATAAAATATATTAAAAAATTCAGTCTTAGATCCTATTGTGCACTTACATTACTCAACAGTATGAGGGATCAAAAATGTGTACATATATAGCATACAATAAGCATCCACAACCGTGTTTGCAGAGCCGAACCAAGCAAGGAGTAAAAAGTAAACAACAATAATAATAACAATGTTGCGATCAAATGATGGGGCACATAAGAACAAATAATGTCCAAGTGGCAGAGTCATGTTCAGCTCTGATAGTAGGTACAAGCACTTTAGGAGCATATAGTGTCACATAATCATTGTGAATAAATACATGGCATAATTACCTTAAAAAGAAGAGCCCGGGGGACCCACCACACCTGACGCGCGTTTCGCAATGAAATGCTTTGTCCTGGTTTTTGTTCTGATACATCCATTTAAAATATTTCCTATCTAATCTGGTGACCTGAGGATCTGCAGCAGTTGAGCTTTAAGGGAATGTGTCACATACATTTTTTAAAATGATCAATAATACCACATACAATGGACAAATACCATCACACCATGGCTGGACTACATATTACCACCAGATAGTGACCAGAAATGCTCACTTGCTATGAGCATCGACCACTGGGCAGCTTTAATAGCAATCCGGCAGTGACAACCATAGAGATCTGCTGGAGACCTCTGGTTGTCATGTCAACAAATCGGTGACCTGCGATCACTTGACGGTGTCACTGATGGGTGGGATTTCCGGCAGAGATTGACAGCAGCATTTAACAGGTTAATAGCCGGGGTGGAGCGTGATTCCACCCGCGGCTGTAAGAGGCCCATGTCAGCTGTTCAAAACAGCTGACATGTGCCAGAAAAGATGTGGGCTCAGCGCCGGAGCCCACATCAAAGGAAGGGATTCTGACATGGGCGTACTATTACACCTAACGCCGGAAAGGGGTTAAAGTGTATGGTGTATTGACTCACAAAGCTCCCGTAGATTTTAGGATCTCCATCAAAATGGGCAGTAGTAGGTATAAGTAACTGTAAGCAGGATGTCCAGAGTAAGGATTAGGTTCTGGCAGGTGTTGAAAACCTCTTGGTGACACCGCACGACTCTGAGGCAGTGCAGTACATCTATATGGGCTGAGCGGTCTTGCACGGCCTGGACAAGCTCCTATGGACTCACATCAAGTTGAAAAACCAGTCCAGATAAGTCCTCCTTATCCAACGGCAATGGTATTGTTGCCGCTGTACCTTTGTAATTCATGATATGAGAATTCTGTTTGGCTCACCTGGTGATATGAATTCACAAAGCCACAGATCAGGGTGGACAGACAAATCTAGGTCAGGGGCAAAGCAGGCTGGAAGGTACGAAGAACAGCAAAGACTTGGACTGCTGGATGGCAGACAAACAAGCAAAGCAGGACACAACAAAAGCAACAGAACAAGGAGGGAAGATAAAGAGGAAAACAGCACGTCTGATGGAGTAAACAGATGTAGTTAGCAGGATCCATAGCAAATAGTAGCTTAATGTGAACAGTTCGTTAACAGCAAATTACAGGTTGACAATCAAGCGGAGAGTTAATCAGTAGGTCTGAATTTTCGTAGAAATGACAGGAATTTGCAAAGATGAACACAACAAAAAACAATGTATGGTAGCAAACTCCAAAAGATCTAAATCTGAACACATTACAGACTCCAAATGGGCCTCATAGTGGTTGTCTGCTACTTGGAAAATCCCTTTTTAATTGAAGAAGTCTCTGATGTAAAATAACAGATACTTACCTTCTGCACCGGCACCGTTCCAGCAATGTCAGTGACAGCTTTTTCTGGGCTCATGTGACATTGTTATACCAAGTGAGCCCTGCAGCCAATCAGAGGATGTTATTGCATTATCTGTTATTTTTGTTTTACAAGTAGGAGAGCTACATTCACAAAAGGTTTGTCCAAAATTTCATTGGGGAAAGCTGGGCAACTTGTGAGACCCAACTTGGAGCACAACAGAAGACAGTGCCCTAGGAAAAAAGGGAGCAGAGCTCAGACCTGAAGATGAAACAGGTGAGTAGCAGTATAAAAAATTGGCAACTATGTGCTTCCAACTTCCTCATCAACGATTTGTATCCATACACAATGTATCATTGAACAATCAGTGCTAACAGTGTCAGACGGTGTAGGGACACACTATATTGATGAAAGGAATGGTAGTGCCCACTTCTTATTTAATTCATTCTCCAATTAGACTAAGAGAGAAATGGCACGACTCATAACTGTTCTAATAAATGGTACACCAGCATTTTTAGATCAAGTGGAATACCAGCATTTACTAAAACAGACATGGCACAATAGCTGTCTAGTTCCCTTCATATTAAATTCATGCTATACTAATTATAGGCCCAATCTCTTGTGTCCAGCACAATAAAAGTGCTTCCAGAGCATAGATTAAATGTTGCTGGTTAAGAGTAAAACGAGTGGATATACAAGCTCTTCCATGTAAACTTGATGTTTGAGTTTTCTTTTGACCTAAAAAGAGGTCACTAATGACTTAGCCCTCTGAATAGGTAACCAGAACTAAGCGTGAAACGAAACTTACGTCTTATATTTCACATGGGTGTAACAAGGAATAAAACCCTTTGCATAACAGCTAATTTGGGACCTAGTATTACCCCTTAGCAGTCATAAACAGTTGTGGCTGACTAATTATTGTACAGATTTTTTTTTCAATAGGAAAACCATAGCGAGCACAGGATTCAGAGCATAGAGCAAATCATTTTAAATCACACATATGCAAATGCTGCATTTACAGTTCTGGCTCATTGTCCAAATGTTGCCATTTCAGTTTCCTCTATTTCCAAGCGTACATTAAATGCATTGGATGCATAATGCTCGTATGCATTCCAGACCAGTATTTCACTGGGAAGTCATTATTGTTTCCGCATTCTCGTTTTTAGTTCTTAATTGTAGCCACAGGAACACACAGCTCTGAGCCACATTAGAATGGTTAAATCACTTCTTAAGTACTGACTCTTCTAGATTCAACAAAAGTGCTTGTTTTGGCAACATAGATCGCTGTTCCAGCCCTTAAACTACTCCTGAGCATTTGTAATGATTCTGAAATTAAGGAGGAAGGAACACTTAGTCAATACCATCTAAAGTGGCTGTTAAATATTTCCCATCAAATCACTGTTATATGCAATATTTTGCAATTCTTGGCGCATTAAAATCAGATATTCAGACAAAGATTAAAATGTATAATTTTGCTGAGACTAAGAAACTTCATCATGGGTTTAAATACCAGTAATACCAGTATGTATCATTAACCTCACCGAAAGCTAAATCCATCTCTCCATCCATTACTGTCTCTGCTACGCTATAGTGAGAAATTAAATGGATATTGTGCAGAATAGAGTTCAGCACAGGAGCCAGAGGCCATTTGGCCAAGCAGAGATTGTGTTAAAATTCTGGTCTGTCACGTTTCATTTCCATCCATTTACTTGGCTCTAACATACATATGTATTCTTTATAGTGCAGTTCTAAAATCATTACCTAGGCTAGAAGTGCCACACTGTTATATTGTTTGTGAAACTTTATAAATCACTTGGCCTTGGCTTCGGAGTTTGCTAAGTAGCATTTTACAGACATATGCATTCCAAACTGCAAACCCACCGAGGTACGGTCAATTAACAAATCATAATTATCAGTGATCATCACACAATATGAATCTTCTAGTCTGTTCACAAATAATTATTCCAGAAAGATCTTACTACATAGCTATTAGGAATTTTTACACATTAACGTCCATCTATAATACTAGTGCAACTTCACTAACATCATAATATAAAAAAAACACTTTCAAAGTATCACAAGGGGGAAAGAGGTATAAGCGTGAATATAATAAAATATAATATTTTATTGAAAATTTATTAAAACAATTATTTTTAAAAGAATTTAAAACAAGGGAATTTTCTCAAGGGTGGCAGGGTGTGGGGCTGTTGATGGAAAAGGATCACAGCAGCAGCAAATATAATTTGAAAAATTCACAAAAAGTGCGTAAATGGAGGAAGTATTCCTTATAAAAAATAAAGTGCAAAGTGCCCAAATATTAAGGAAAATGAACTTCCAAGAGAGAGCAAGAGGAAAGCATACAGAAGTGAAAATCGAAAAAGGTTAAAGTGCTTACCATATTTTGCGGACTATAAGACGCACTTTTTTCCCCAAAAATTTTGGGGGAAAATGGGGGTGCGTCTTATAGTCGCAACATACCTAAAAATCCGGTGGCGGCGGCGGCGGTCCCAAATCATCCTCCTGTGCGGTGGTGGTGTCGGGGCAGCAGTGGGCCTCTGTGCAGCGTGGGGGGCTCCGCCGGCGTTTCATCCCAGCCAGAAAGCCCCCGCAGCAGCGACGTGGTGGCCCCTCCTGTGGCGGTCCCGATCAGCCTCCCCGTGCGGTGGTGGTGTCGGGTCAGCAGCGGGCCTCTGTGCAGCGTGGGGGCTCCGCCGGCATTTAGTCCTTGCCGGAAAGCCCCCCGCAGCTGCGACGCGGTGCCGTCCGGAAAGAAGTCCTCCGGAAAGATGGCCGCCGCTTGCTGAAGTTCAAATCCCGCCAACGAGATCTCGGGAGACGAGATCTCGGGAAGAGATCTCGTTGGCGAGATTTGAACTTCAGCAAGCAGCGGCCATCTTTCCAGAGGACTTCTTTCCGGATGGCATCGCGTCGCAGCTGCAGGGGGCTTTGCGGCTGGGACGAAACGCCGGCGGAGCCCCCCACGCTGCACAGAGGCCCACTGCAGCCCCGACACCACCACCACACAGGGAGGATGAATTGGGACCGCCACCGGAGGGGCCACCGCGTCGCAGCTGCGGGGGCTTTCCGGCTAGGACGAAATGCCGGCATAGCCCCCCATGCTGCACAGAGCCCCGCTGCTGCCCCGACACCACCACCGGCACCGCAGGGAAGCTGCATTGGGAGCGCCGCCGCCACCGGATTTGTGAGTATATGGCCACCCTGGCCACCCCACAGTGCCCAACCACCCCACAGAACACAGCCACCCCACAGAGCACCACTACCACACCAAACGACCCCAGTGACCACTCCTCTACCTGTGCTGATCCGTTCGCTGGTAAGCTAAATTCAGACTGTAAGACGGACCCCCATTTGACACATTATTTTTTTTCCCAATTTTCCTTCTGAAAATTTGGGGTGCGTCGTATGGTCCGGTGCGTCTTATAGTCCGAAAAATACGGTATATGCATACATATAGAGCTACCACATGAATCAAGATCTTGTGTAAACTTACATCAGTATGAATTCCAACAGCAGAAACACCACAGCCACAGTGCCGTTTCAACCTTTCTGGCTTCTTCCAATGGGGGCATTTGTGTGAAGAGTGTAATGTTCACGTTTAAATAGAGAAGAAATCAGGTGTGAACACAGCATAGTTGCACATGCGCAGTTCGCCGGACCGCCTCTCTGCAAACAGTGACTTCCGGATCCCTGTGCTTGGAACGCAAGCGTGGAACGCTGATGTCACCCAGTGAGCAGGGCCAGAAGTCACAACGCCATCCTTCAGCAACATTCCGGGAGCCGGCACAGGGGCTGACAGCCCCTCTGCCTTTGGATCGGAGACCCCGCGGCGTGACGTGGGGTCCCGATCATTGCCATGGTGAGCCGGATGTCGTCATGACAGCATCGGGCTCACTACAGCTAAGTAAACTTGCTGATCATGCACAGTGCATGATCAGCTGGTCTCCCTGTCAGTGCAGCGCTGACAGTTTCTACAGCAATGCTGATGCTGTTTCATCTGCATGCTATAGACGCGATCAGCCTGCAAAAAATGATTGTCCCATAGTGGGACTAAGTAAAAAAGTTAGGAAAAAGTTAAAAAAAAAAAATTTTTTAAATAATTGAAAAAATACTTAAAAAAAATAATAGTAATAAAAAATCAATATATACTCTATCTATAAATAAATATTTGAATGAAAAAAAACAATAAAAGTACACATATTTGGTATCACTGTGTCCACAACGACCCGACCTATAAAACTGTCCCACTAGTTAACCCCTTAAGTGAACACCATAAAAAAAAACAATGCAAAAAAACAATGCCTTAGGATCATACCTCCGAACAAAAAGTGGAATAACACACAATCAAAAAAGACGGATATAAATAAACATGATACCGCTGAAAACGTCATCTTGTCCCTCAAAAAACGGGCTGCCATACAGCTCCATCAGCGGAAAAATAAAAAAGTTATAGCTCTCAGAATATAATGAAGCAAAAACAATTATTTTTTCCATAAAATAGTTTTACTACATAAAAGCGCCAAAACATAAAAAATAAATGATGTATCACTGTCATCATACTGACCCGAAGAATAAAACTGCCTTATCAATTTTACCACAAACGGAATGGTATAAAACCCCCCAAAAAGAAATTCATGAATTGCAGGTTTTTGCTCATTCTGTCTCCCAAAAATCGGAATAGAAAGCAATCATGTGCCCGAAAATGGTACAAATAAAAACGTCAGCTCGTCCCGCAAAAAACAAGACCTCACATGACTCTGTGGGCCAAAATATGGAAATATTATAGCTCTCAAAATGTGGTGATGCAAAAACTATTTTTTTCAATAAAAAGCATCTTTTAGCGTGTGACAGCTGCCAAACATAAAACCATTAGTTTTCAACCTGGATGGTGCCAAGATGCAACTGTCCACTCTGAGAACCTCTGGTGAATGAGCTGCTTGGAACGCAGCGTCAGTAACCGGGAGTGATGTCATAGAGGTTACCTACAGTCACTGAGCTCCGTTCCCAGCTGGGCTGAGCTGCGGTCAGATCCGGTGAGATCCCTGCTAGCACCATGAGCACTCACAGTGCTAGCGGAGATCTCACCGAAGTCACCGCAGTTACATCCGGTCACTGGGCTCTGTTCCCAGCCGGGCTGAGCTGCGGTGAGATCCGGTGTCACTTATAAAATTCACATTCCAGGAAACAGTAGATTAGTTCCAAAAAGGGGGCGCTTGTTGGGCATTGCCACTGTTAAGACACATCTAGATAAATTCCTTGGGGGTATAATTTCCAAAATGGGGTCACTTGTGGGGTTTTTCCACTGCTTAGGCACATCAGGGGTTCTCCAAACGCGACATGATGCCCGCAGACCATTCCATCAAAGTTTACATTTCAAAACGTCACTGCTTCCCTTCCGAGCCCTGACGTGTGCACAAACAGTAGTTTTCTCCCACATATGGGGTATCAGCATACTCAGGACAAATTGGTCAACTTTTGGGGTCCAATTTCTTCTGTTACCCTTGGGAAAATTAAAAATTTGGGACTAAGTTCATTTTTGTGTGAAAAAAATGATTTTTTATTTTCACGACCAAGCGTTATAAACTTTAGTGAAACACTTGGAGGTTCAAAGTTCTCACCACACATCTAGATAAGTTCCTTGGGGGATCTAGTTTCCAAAATGTGGTCACTCGTCGGGGGCTTCCAGTGTTAAGGCACATCAGGGGCTCTCCAAATAGGACATGGTGTCCGATCTCAATTCCAGCCAATTTTGCGTTAAAGAAGTCAAACTGCACTCCTTCCCTTCCGAGCTCTGCCATGCACCCAAATAGCGGTTTAGCCCCACATATGGGGTATCAGCGTACTCAGGACAAATTGCACAATAACTTTTGGGGTCCAATTTCTTCTGTTAGCCTTGGGAAAATTAAAAATTGGGAGTGAAAAGATCATTTTTGTGGAAAAAATATGATTTTTTTATGGCTCTAAGTTATAAACTTCTGTGAAGCCCTTGGGGGTTCAAAGTGCTCACCACACATCTAGAAAAGTTCCTTGGGGGGTCTAGTTTCCAAATGGTATAGCAAAAACTGGGCACACTCAGAAATTGTGTAAATGAAATTTAATACGTACAACTGATCACTAGTAACAGACGTTTCGGTCTATATTGACCTTCATCAGTGTACTAAAAAAACAAAATAAGTGATCAATATTTATAAAACAGAAATGAGGTATATACACTAATATAAAGGGTCATAGGAAATCTAGAATGCTCCCAACAGAGTGCATCCAACATCATAGCTGTCCAAGATATTCAGTGAGAGAAATACAAAGTAAAACATTGAATAAGCGGCAGACATACCTAGTGGCAGTGTGTAACCCATATAGTGAGACATATAGGTTCTATCTGTGGATCAAAAACCGTAAGATGAATTTGTGAAGTTTAATAATTGTTTATAGAAACAATGCAGAATATAACATACCCGTTATGAGGAGTGTTGTTGTGAACGGCTGAAAGGAAGTATGTGATAGTGGTAAGTGAACACATACAGTGTCCATAGTATTAATTCTCATGAGTAGGAAATAACATACCGCTCAGAAGGTGAAATTCCTGTTAAGGTAGTCAGCAATAGGGATAAACTGTAGAGATACATTTGAGCGCTACTGAGTAGTGATACCAGGCTTTGGTGATAATGGTCACAGCTTTGTCATATATAGTGCACTTACCCCAAAAGAACTAAGTATTAATTGCGGTCCCAGTGACGCGGCATCCACCGCTAGTCTCGTGGTGGCAGGGAGTGGAAGAAATGGCTAGGTTTAAGTAGGAGTGTAATCTCTAACTGGCGCCCAGCGCCAAACCGGAAGTGCCCAGTCGGAAGTGACGTCAGCGCAATTGTGCAGAGCGTGGAGGAAGAGCTCTGTGTTCCAAGGACTGTGCTTGCGTTCCAGCTATAGTGCGCATGACAGGAAGTTGGTGGTGGGGCAGTGAAAAGTGAAAACAGAAATGACCATCTTGCACAGGATATTTAATAGCGGTTCTGTGAAAAAAGCAAACAACAGAATAAGTCAGCGAAATTTAGTGAAGACGATATAGTATATGTCTGTGATCCATATCAAAATTATAGAAAAGCATGAAGGTCATAATCCTTATTTAACCCCTTGGGGTGTAAGGTATCCAATTCATGGATCCAAAATGCCTCCCTTTTTTTAAGTTGGGTTATACGATCACCCCCTCGTCGAGGTGCTGGTATATGTTCCAGCACTTGATAGCGCAGTTGGGCAATATTATGGCCTTGTGAAATAAAATGATGGGGAATTGGTAACAAAGTGTCTTGACCCTTTATATTAGTGTATATACCTCATTTCTGTTTTATAAATATTGATCACTTATTTTGTTTTTTTAGTACACTGATGAAGGTCAATATAGACCGAAACGTCTGTTACTAGTGATCAGTTGTACGTATTAAATTTCATTTACACAATTTCTGAGTGTGCCCAGTTTTTGCTATATGATTCTACGGTTTGGGAACCTACTGGTAGCACCTCCTTTCGGACTGTGCCAATATTTATCTCTATATAATCCCTTATATTGTGCACGTTCTACTTCAGGGTCATGTCCTCTCTAACATTTTCATACAACACCGAAGAAGCTTCTAGTATCATAGCTCTGTCCAAGGTATCTAGTGACTTTCTAAAAACTCCCCCAAGTGAAACAAGGGGACGAGATTGGGAACGGGAACTTCGACATCATACGAATTTAGAGCTCCATGGAGCCACTTTGTCTGAATATCTGAAGGCACAGAGAATCCCACGAGGTTTGAGGGTTTCACTCCGCCCTACTCTTTTCTCTGATTCACCTGATTTCTGTACCAAATTTGAACTCATCCTTAACAAATGCTCTTTTGATCTTATGGTCCTAACCTTGGAGCACCTGCACAAAGAAATCTCATCTTGTGAAGCAAGACTTAAGAACATAGAGGATCAACTGACATCTACTAATTCCGCTGAAGATTTCAACTCTCTCAAATCGAAGATTGAGACCAACATCCTGCAACATCGCCGTGACATAGAACAACGTAAACGGGCCAAATTTCAGCGGGACCAGGAAGACTACGAGCAGGACAAAGTATATAAATGGCGCGACAGACCCTCCTCACGACAGTTTTCCACCAGAACCAACTACCGCTCTTCCCCAGACGTCTCCACATCAGGTTCGGACTTGGAGAGGCCCGAAAGATCATCATATCAGGATCGTTTTTTAGGCCGCCAGCGACGATCCCAACGAAGAAGAGGCCCAGGAGGGGGAAACGACACCCAACGGACCATGGACCCAACCCGAGTGACACGCTCTCAGGTAACAAGTCACTTGTGGTAAACATTTCATCAAAATCTATGGGCATAGCAGAACATAGACTCCTCCAGCGAGGTCTATCTTTCTGCCCGAGTTACAGGAACAGCACATTTAAGCTGGACATGGACCTCCAGAGGTTTTTTAGGTTATTACGCCTTAAATTACATTTTTCCAATCCAGCAAATGTTCCTGTACCTGCCATACCACCACCCAATTGCCTCACAGCAGAGAGCCTGCACTTACGATCCAAAAGTACGTATCGTCCACCCATGGGTTCACATGCGTTGGAGACTTTTATCCAGTTTATCTATACAACCTTTCAGAACTTACGTCGTGATACCAATCAAGGTAAAATTCACTTTCCATCCAATTGCTCCCCTCTTGACAGACAGGCCCTAGCCACACTACAACACAACAAAGAAGTGGTTGTCAAACCAGCTGACAAAGGAGGAGCAATTGTTATAATGGACAGAACAGCATATATTGACGAAATACAGCGTCAATTAAATGATGTTGCAACATACACCAAGCTATCAGGCAACCCCACAACCCATATTGAGTCTAGAATCACCTCCATCCTTAATCATTATCACGATTTAGGTACTATAGACAGCAAGACTGTTGATTTCTTGACTAAAAAATGTCCCATCATACCTGTCTTCTATATCTTACCTAAGATACATAAGAATCTGAATAATCCACCGGGACGCCCTATAGTTGCCTCCACTGAATCTGTTCTGTCCCCACTTTCTATTTACCTGGAGAAAGTCATGACTCCTCTGATTAAGAAAATCCCCTCATTTCTTCTGGATACTGGATCATTTCTTAGAAACATCCAAGCTGTCACCCCAATCCCACCGAATGCCATTTTGGTCTCATTCGATGTACGGGACTTATACACATCCATCCCACACACAGAAGGAATAGCTTCCACACGACGTCTCCTCACACTTTCTGGAATGCATCCAGACCAAATCGACCTTTGCAGCGACCTACTATCCATAGTCCTAACGGAAAACTTTTTTCTTTTTCAAGATGACTTCTACTTGCAGATCAAAGGCACCGCGATGGGTAGTAACGTCGCGCCCCCGTATGCCAATGCTTACATGGCACATTATGAGGAAACACTCATCTATAAACATCATCTTTTCCAGCACCATGTTCTGGTCTGGAAAAGGTATATAGATGACATCTTCTGTGTATGGGTAGGCGACCTGATTACATTAAATACCTTTTTCAATTTCCTTAGAACATCTTGGCCGGGCTTAGACTTTACCATGACCAATGACCCCAAACAAATAAGCTTTCTAGACACCCTAGTGACTAAAGACTCCCATGGCAACCTGACAACTGATATATTTTCCAAATCCACCGACAGAAATAGCCTCCTCCATTTTTCAAGTTTCCACCCCCTCAAAATGAAATGCTCTATTCCGCAATCTCAGTTACAAAGAGTGAAAAGGATCGTAACTGATCCATCCTTACAACAGACAAGGATAACAGAGATGCAATCCAAATTTCTAGACAGAGGATATCCTCCTCACACAATAATACCTAAACCCTCCGACAGGGACCAACGTAGGGACAAAGGGACAAGGATACCATTCGTACACGACTATCACCCATCAGCCTATAAAATCCATACAGCCATACGGCAACACTGGCATATTCTCCAATCGGCCCATCCTGAAGTTCTGGCCTTTAGAGAACCCTTTATGCCATGTTTCAGGCGACCACGGAATCTTAAAGATAGTCTAATCAGAGCAGATATTGGCCCAAAGAAACCTAGTACTACCCAAAGATTTTTACAACATCCCAAGATGGGTACCTTCCCATGTCTTTGTTGCCAACAATGCAATAATGTCCTTAGGGGCAATGTCGTACATCATCCCTATACTGGGAAGAGGTATACCATCAAGGACTATTTTACATGCAATTCCAATTATGTGGTGTACTTAATAAAATGTCCCTGTGGTCTACTGTATATAGGCGAAACTATACAAAGTGTGAAGAATAGGATATCGAAACACAAATCTACCATAAGATGCAAAGACACTTTGTTACCAATTCCCCATCATTTTATTTCACAAGGCCATAATATTGCCCAACTGCGCTATCAAGTGCTGGAACATATACCAGCACCTCGACGAGGGGGTGATCGTATAACCCAACTTAAAAAAAGGGAGGCATTTTGGATCCATGAATTGGATACCTTACACCCCAAGGGGTTAAATAAGGATTATGACCTTCATGCTTTTCTATAATTTTGATATGGATCACAGACATATACTATATCGTCTTCACTAAATTTCGCTGACTTATTCTGTTGTTTGCTTTTTTCACAGAACCGCTATTAAATATCCTGTGCAAGATGGTCATTTCTGTTTTCACTTTTCACTGCCCCACCACCAACTTCCTGTCATGCGCACTATAGCTGAAACGCAAGCACAGTCCTTGGAACACAGAGCTCTTCCTCCACGCTCTGCACAATTGCGCTGACGTCACTTCCGACTGGGCACTTCCGGTTTGGCGCTGGGCGCCAGTTAGAGATTACACTCCTACTTAAACCTAGCCATTTCTTCCACTCCCTGCCACCACGAGACTAGCGGTGGATGCCGCGTCACTGGGACCGCAATTAATACTTAGTTCTTTTGGGGTAAGTGCACTATATATGACAAAGCTATGACCATTATCACCAAAGCCTGGTATCACTACTCAGTAGCGCTCAAATGTATCTCTACAGTTTATCCCTATTGCTGACTACCTTAACAGGAATTTCACCTTCTGAGCGGTATGTTATTTCCTACTCATGAGAATTAATACTATGGACACTGTATGTGTTCACTTACCACTATCACATACTTCCTTTCAGCCGTTCACAACAACACTCCTCATAACGGGTATGTTATATTCTGCATTGTTTCTATAAACAATTATTAAACTTCACAAATTCATCTTACGGTTTTTGATCCACAGATAGAACCTATATGTCTCACTATATGGGTTACACACTGCCACTAGGTATGTCTGCCGCTTATTCAATGTTTTACTTTGTATTTCTCTCACTGAATATCTTGGACAGCTATGATGTTGGATGCACTCTGTTGGGAGCATTCTAGATTTCCTATGACCCTTTATATTAGTGTATATACCTCATTTCTGTTTTATAAATATTGATCACTTATTTTGTTTTTTTAGTACACTGATGAAGGTCAATATAGACCGAAACGTCTGTTACTAGTGATCAGTTGTACGTATTAAATTTCATTTACACAATTTCTGAGTGTGCCCAGTTTTTGCTATATGATTCTACGGTTTGGGAACCTACTGGTAGCACCTCCTTTCGGACTGTGCCAATATTTATCTCTATAGTTTCCAAATGGTGTCATTTGTGTGGGGTTTCCACTGTTTAGGCACATCAGGGGCTCTCCAAACGCGACACGGAATCATGGCCAATTTTCAATTTTGCATTGAAAAGTCAAATGACGCTCCTTACCTTCCGAGCTCTGCCATGCGCCCAAACAGTGGTTTCCCGCCACAGAGTACTCAGGACAAATTGCATAATAATTTTTGGGGTCAAATTGCACCTGTTCCCCTTGGGAAAATAAAAAAATTTGGGTCTGAAGTAAATTTTTTGTGAAAAAAAAGTTACATGTTCATTTTTTTTTAAAACATTACAAAAATTCCTGTGAAGCACCAGAAGGGTTAACACAAACTTCTTGAATATGGTCTTGAGCACCTTGAGGGGTGCAGTTTTTAAAATGGTGTCACTTTTGGGTATTTTCTATCATATAGACACCTCAAAGTGACTTCAAATGTGATGTGGTCCCTAAAAAAAATGGTGTTGTAAAAATGAGAAATGGCTGTTTAACTTTTAACCCTAATAACTTCCTTACATAATAAAAATTTTGGTTCCAAAATTGTGCTGCTGTAACGTAAGCATGTGGAAAATGTTACCTATTAAGTATTTTGAGCAAAAAACGCTGCTGTAACTAAATAAGTAAAAAGCAAGTGCATTTAAATAACTCAGGGTTCTTAGTAATACTGTTTTTGATCAAAAATAGCATAAAAGCCATCCCACCAACGTCAAGGTGCCCTGATTGGGACAGTCCTACACTGTCTAATATTAAAAACCTTACCATGTGTCAGAGTTGACCTCAGTATGTGAATAAGGGCAGACAAAAGGACCGGGTCCCAATCATGGACACCAGTCTGGGGAAGCTTTTAAATGTGATTAGAAGCTCAGAAAATGGAGTCCACGCCCTGGCTTGCACAAAATGCAAAAATACAAAGAAAAACACAAAACTTGAGCTTGGATTAAGTTGGCACCCGATCAAGGCACCTTGACGATGGTGGGATGGCTTTTATGCTATTTTGATCAAAAACAGTATTACTAAGAACCCTGAGTTATTTAAATGCACTTGCTTTTTACTTATTTAGTTACAGCAGGGTTTTTTACTCATTTTGTTTCTTGTAGGTTTTGTGCTCTTTATAGCTAATGTGAACATGCGTTTATGTGCTGCATGTATACCAACTTAATCCAAGCTCAATTTTTGTGTTTTTCTTTATTGAGTATTTTGTGTGACATATGTCTGTGATTTAAGGACATGAAAATTCAAAGTGGGAAAATTGCAAAATTTTCTAAATTTTCACCACCAAATTTCCATTTTTTTCACAAATAAACGCAAGTTGTATGAAAGAAATTTTACCACTGTCATGAAGTACAATATGTCATGAGAAAACAATGTCAGAATCGTGAAGATCCATTGAAGCGTTCCAGAGTTATTACCTCATAAAGGGACAGTGGTCAGAATTGTAAAAATTGGCCTGGTCAGGGCCGGCGTCAGCACCTGACGCACCCGGGCAAGTGTCGGGGCCCTGAGCAGGCGGGGGGCCCCACTCACAGTCGGGGACACCGGTATGCTATGGGGGCCCAATGCCTGTGCTACTATCGGGGGCCGGTGCCTCGAGCAGAGCAGCGGCCAGTGAGGAGAGGTGAGTATTTCATTTTTTATTATTTTTATGTTTGACGCAATATATGGAGACCATCATATAGGGCCCATCATACACTGGAGTATCATATATGGGGCCTATCATACACTGGAGCATCATATATGAGGCCCATTATATATGGAGCAATATATGGGACCCATAATATACTGGAGCATCATATATAGGTCCATTATATATGAAGCATTATATGGTGCCCATGATGCACTGAAGCATCATATATGGGGCCCATCATATACTGGAGCATCATATTGGGCCCATTATATATGGAACATCATATGGGGCCCAATATATATGGAACATCATATGGGGCCCATTATAAATGGAGCATCATTTGGGGCCTATTATATATGGAGCATCTTATAGGGTCCATTATATATGGAGCATTATATGGGGCCCATTATATATGGAGCATTATATGGCGCTCATTATTCTGCATGGAGCTCTATGTGGTGACCATAATACTGTATGAAGCAATATATGGAGCTCATTATTCTGCATGGAGCACTATGGGGTGCCCATAATACTGTATGGAGCAATATATGGAGCTCATTATTCTATATGGAGCACTATATGGTGCCCATAATACTGAATGGATGACTATACTGTTTGTCTTTTGAGCTATTGTAGAATTTACAATATATATCACTCATGTAATGTATGAAGTAAGTGAAATCTTTGGCATTGTACCATACCTATATTTCTCTGCCGTATCTGTGCATCATGAATTGTGGTATGCGTTAAAGGGGCCCATTGAGACTCTTTCGCCCGGGGCCCATGAAAACCTGGAGCCGACCCTGGGCCCGGTTATTAACATGCAAACCACCCTTGGGGGTTAAGGGGTTAATATTTGGGAACTTTGCACATACAGAAAAAGTATAAATGAAAAATTATTATTATTATTATTTATTATAATGCCGTTTATTCCATGGTGCTTTACAATTGAAAAGGGGTATACATACTAAAAGATTGACACCTATTCTATGTTTTGGAGACAGTCCTAGTTTTTGCATAGAAACACTGATGTCTGAATGAGCCCTCAAACGGGTAATTAAACGGGAACTAATCAACCTGTAAACAGTCAATTGCGCTCGTGTATGGACAGAAATCAGCCTGTTTAAATAGACCTTTATTCAAGAGGGATCATTAATACCAGGATTTTTTTGCAAAAGTAGTTTCTATGAAGTTGATGAAATTATATTGAGGTCAATGTCAAACTAAATAGACGAGGCTTTTCATATGGTAGTAATAATTGTGTATGCCATGACAACAAAAATACAATAACAGCACACTTAATGCTAATAAAGAAAATTAAGTGTCCTGTCTATACTATGCCATGTAGAGAAAAACCTAGTATAACAGACACATAATGATGACCCCGTTAAAGTTTAAATCTGCAAAAAGATTTATTCATGCATTCGCAATAAATTAAAAAACATTGTTATAAAACCTAGATAGCGGGCATTGTGAATGATGAAACTACTTTACCCCAATCCTGATTAGACAAGCAGCTTACATACAAATATGTAGTTATGGCTGAGCCCTCAGTTGTATCAGGACCCTGGCCTCCTCTTACATGAAAAGAGTATCCACTCAGCAGTGTACCTGTGTCTTCTTTTACTGCACCATCAAGAACTCCTCTGTGGATCTGGGGACCTTCTGTAGCCGGTTCCGGAATAACTGAGACACAGCCTGTTTCCAATGCACTTTGCAGCACATTCTTGTCAGATACAGGGACAGCATTGGATGCCACCCAGTTCTATTCCTGCACTTTCCCTGTGCTTCCTTCTATGTCCTACGGTACATTACGGGGTAATAGCGCCTTAGGAGGTACCGCAGAGTTCTTCTTGTCCAGACTCACTACTTCTGGGGACTACCTCATTCGTTTTGCCCCGGATCTGAGTGCGTCTGCCCATGCAATGATCTGCCAAATCTTGAACAATCTGCGGCCTGTACTTTCTGGACCATTTCCTTGTTCCCACTTCAAATTGCTGAAACTCGGCTGCTGCACACTGTCCTTCTGTCTCTAAGGGACTCTGAATGGCTGAACTTCTTCTTGACAATGTTACGTGGCTGCTGCGGTATCCAGGGCCCATCGCCCGTCTGGCCCGTCGGTCACTAAGCCCTAACTAACTACACTACGAAAACTTTCCTGGCTTACCACACAGCAGTCCCTCCTATGTTTAACTATTTCCTGTTCTATACTCTAACTAACCATATAATATTCTATAATACCCCATCTAGTGGCCGAAACAAACTACTACGCTTACCCTAAGTCTAAGCACAGATACATTACATAAGATATACTTTACAGAATAAATAAAATATAAAACAAAAAGAACATATCATATTACACATATCTACAAGAAGAAAAATATACAGTTTACAACATGGTAATACACATTTAAGTGTAACAATACAAGTGCAGAATAATAGTTACACTTTTAAGTGTAGCAGTACCATTTGTAATAATAGACATTATTCACTCCCCTTACAAATAAACCACTGATTTCTGTTCTGGATGTACGGAGATAATATTTCTCTGTTGTATTCATGCATTCAAAGCTGAAAAGTATCATGAGCTCATCTGCTCCGTTATTAATACAGAGAATGGCACAAGATGCTCATCCAGAGAGTTGGAGAAAGCGAAATTAAATAACTTTCATAAATCTCAGTCATTTCTACATCTAGTGCAATAAAACAATGTTGTAGATTGAGGCTGGAGAAATCTTTACAAATGATAAGTGGTATATGATGAACAACATTTTTTCTTGACTACAGTGAATAGTGAGCTAATGAAATGCAGAAATATTCTGCTCCATCCAATGCTGTTTGCTTGACATTACAGGATGCAAAAATAACAGCGCAGATATAATGTATTTATGAATTCATTCATTGAATTATACTATACAAATTGTATCAGAGTTACATATCGGTACATAACCCAAATTATCATATAAATTGGATAGTATTAGAAAAGAAAAACTCAAAGTTTTTCATTGCAAAAGTTTAATATGAAAACAAAAGTGTTGAGCTAGTTCCATCTAGATTCTGAACTTGTTAAAAAAATGGACACCATATGGCAAACTATGGAAACACAGGGTCTTCAGAACTACTGTACTAGTATATAAAGCAGGTCATACACTTTAGACAACTTTTGGCTGAATATTCATTTGGACAGCGTCTCTCTCTTCTGACTCCTTCATATATATACATTCCAGACTCAATCATGTGTCTACACTGGGGAGCGGGAAGTAAGACACAGGTAGATACCCCCAATGGAAGCTTACTTCTTCTAAGAATAAAAGGATATAGAATTCCTTCTTTCCCAAGTCTTCAGGGGAGAGTCAGGGATGCTTCATTCATTAGATAGTAGACTACATCGACTGAAATCAGTGTATTCAGCTGACATTAATCTAACAGCCTCATACGCAGAATAAAGTTGGTTGAATCTACAGTCATCGTTGGAATTAGATGACAATCTACTTTGTATGAGGACATCTCATCCTCCCCGACTAATGATATTAGGGGAGAAAATGTTTGTCAGTTGTCACATTAAAATTAGATTGCTTTGTTCAGGGCAAAGTTAAGCTGCTGCCAAAGAAGATTGGCAGCAAATCTCATGAAGAACACGAGTGCTCACCTGAGCCAAGTCATCTTGTGTATGGGGGAGTCAGGGAAGATAGCTGTTGGCTGAAAGACTGTTGGCCAACTTAAAAGGCATTGCTTCAAAGCTGCTTCATATGACATTAGGGGAAATTGAAAAGATAATGTAACACTGAACCCGGTAACAAAAATCAAGTGTGAACATCTTCATTGACTATGAAATTGATGGAAGTAGCTGAACTCTATAACCAGCTCTCTGTCAGTCCCATACACAATGAAATGGAGAAATGATGAGCATGCAAGAACAGGACGCCATTCAAGCAGAGGACTCCTGAACTTCATTATTGAGATCAGAAGGAGTCGCAGTGGTTGGATCCCCATTTCCCACCTAACAGCAACGTATCTCTTATCCTGTACATAGCTGATAAATAGATTGATCTACTATACAGCTGAAGTAAGTTTTCTCTTCCTTTCTATGAACCATAGAATCATAGAATCATAGAATCATAGAATAGTAGAGTTGGAAGGGACCTCCTGGGTCATCTGGTCCAACCCCCTGCTCAAAGCAGGATTCTCTAAATCATCCCAGCCTCTGTTTGAAGACTTCCATTGAATGAGAACTCACCACCTCTCGTGGCAGCCTGTTCCACTCATTGATCACCCTAACTGTCAAAAAGTTTTTTCTAATATCTAATCTGTGTCTCCTCCCATTCAGTTTCATCCATTGCTTCTAGTCTTCCTCGTGCAAATGAGAATAAAGATGATCCATCTACAATGTGACAGCCCTTGAGATATTTGTAGACAGCTATTAAGTCTCCTCTCAGTCTTCTTTTTTGCAAGCTAAACCCACTAACTTGTGTGCCTGTATCACCTCCATCTCCATTCTCAAACTGACATGACTGTACAAGATATGAGAAAATGCAGATTGGATAACGCCCAAGAGATTTATCATATTAATGTGAATGCTGTCCTGTCTCAACTACAGATGATGCTACAGTTTTCAAAAGCAGGCTCGAAAAGAAGCACATAAGTAACTCCTATCTTCCAGATCAGAGTCCAGAGTTTGTTAAGCCTAACAATGGCCGAACTTGACGATATTGAGGGGTTCAGCTGAAAGTCTAGTGTGTATTAGGGCTCAAAGCAGATGATTGTTGGGGGAGTTAAGGATCCAACATGTCCTATTTTAGACTGCAGATCCTTTTGTAATACCTCAGATAATACGCAGCCAAATCTCTCTCATAGAGAACTCAGGAGTGCCTGGCAGAGCGAGGGCTCTTGCATTTGGGAAAGACAGCCAAGATAAATGGGGGCTGAGCGATCAGCCCATCCATTTTTTGGCCAAGAGCCATCTGAAGTGTATGGGTGGACTTTAGAAGCGAACATGTAGCTGCAATTAACTTCATCAACAAATTTCTGCATAGGATCTGTATACATAAAACTGTAAGTAGGGGCAGACTAAGAGCCGCTAAACAGGTGCCATGGTGACTTTTAGGAAAGGAGGAAGGTAGGTGCTGGTCCAGACAAATGGTTTCTTATGATCATGTTCAGTCTAAGGCCAAACTGCCGAAGCCAGTTTTACTTTCCTAAAAGAGCCCAATTTTTCAACTCTGACATGAGTCACTTTATGTGGTAATAATTTTGGAATACTTTGTCTGATACCTGTGATACTGAGATGTCTTTCATGACACATTGTACTTTAACCCCTTCCCGACATGCACCGTACTAGTACTGCTCTGAGGGAGATGCGTTCCCGCAAATAACAGTACTAGTGCGATCGGGTGTAAGTGTCAGCTGTATGTGACAGCTGACACCCCACAGCAACACCCACGATCGATGCTACCACCAATCACGGGCACTTAACCACTCTGATGCCGCTGTCAGTAGTGACAGCAACATAGAGGGGCATCGCGCAGGGAGGGGGCTCCCTGTACGCTTCCATCAGAAAAACGCGATGTGATCGCATTGTCCTGATGATCTCCATGGAGACCCCTGACACCAAGATTGTCGCGGAGTCCTTCAGGGTCCTGCATGGAAGGTGGCTTGCGCCGGCATGCTTCCTTCCCTGCCTGTCAGATCCTGATCTGAGACTCTGCAGGGCAGAGTGTCAGATCAGCGATCTGATATAACATATTAATGTCCCATCCTGAGACAATGTAAAAAAGTAAAAAAAAAACTACAAGGTGTAAAAATATTTTTTTAAAAATCCCTAAAGAAAAAAAAGAAATAAATATTTTTCCAATAAATACATTTACTTATGTAAATAAAAAAGAAAATAAAAGTACACATATTTGGTATGGCCGCATCTGTAACGACCTGCTCTATAAAACTCTCACTAGTTAACCCCTTCAGTGAACACTGTAAAAAATAAATAAAAAACGAGGCAAAAAACAATGCTTTATCATCATACTGCTGAACAAAAAGTGCAATAAAACGCGATCAAAAAGACAGATATAAATAAAAATGGTAACGCTGAAAATACCATCTTGCTCTGCAAAAAACAAGCCACTATACATCTACATCAGCAGAAAAATAAAAAAGTTAAAGCTCTCAGAATAAAGCGATGCAAAAATAATTATTTTTTCTATAAAATATTTTTTATTGTGTAAAAGTGCAAAAGCATAAAAAACTATATAAATGAGGGATCGCTGTAATCGTACTGACCCAAAGAATAAAGTGGTCTTACCAATTTTACTACACACGGAATGGTATAAAAAATAAAAAGCAATTCCTGAACTGCTGGTTTTTGTTCATTCTGCCTCCCAAAAATCAGAATAGAATGCGGTCAAAAATGTCAAGTGGTACCAATAAAAAAGTCAGATCATCCCGCAAAAAACAAGCCATCACATGACTGTCGGCTGAAATATAAAAAAATTATAGCTCTCAAAATATGGTGATGCAACAACTAGTTTTCGCAATAAAAAGCATATTTTAGTGTGTGACAGCAGCCAAACATAAAAATCCGATATGAATCTGGTATCGCTGTAATCACACCGGCCCGAAGACTAAAATCGTCTAATCACTTATGCCGCACGAGAAACGGTGTAAAAAATAAATAAAACCAATTCTTTACCTGCTGTTGATTTTTTCATTCTGCCTCCCAAAGATCGCAGTAAGGCTTGACGCACATTTATCCTGCGCTCTGCGCTGAGCGCTTACATCAGGGTTTCTGTGTAAGTCTCTGAAATATGTGATTCAGACAGAACCCCGGCAGAAAACTCCCTAAATTGAGGCAGATGGAGGCACTGTGGACGCCATGGGACCTGTGACCCGGCGGTGTCTGTCTTTTTAGGGTTGCATAAAAGTGCCGTTGGCCACATTTTTGTGTACTTCTGAAAAGGACACCGCTGAACAGAGGCTAGACGGAGTCCAGAGTAAATCTGCTGCCTCATTATAGTGAATGGATCCCTCGGGGGTTTCATTTGTCACGTCACTTGAGATTTAGATGGAAACTCCAAAGTAAGTGCTCAGCATAGAGCGCCAGATACATATGATCCCAAACATTATGTAAAATGTTTCCAATAAAAGCTTCAACTCAATCCACAAAAAAGCAAGTCCCCACTCAGGTCTGCCCTCTGTTAACAGAAATATAGGGGGCTTCCACGTTACTGGTAGCACAAAGGCTCTTGAAATTCAGCAAATTCTCTGCTCCCAAATCCAAATGACCCCCTCCATTCTGAGCACCAGTGTGCCTAAACCTCATTTAGTGCCCACATGTTTGGCATTTCTGTAATGATGAGAGCCCACCTAATTTACAGGTGCGTGTATCCAGAAGCTCGGACTGAGTATAATGTACTGGTGACTGCAACGTACTGGTCACTAGAATGGCAGTTTGCAATTTTCACTCAGCAACATCCACTGCTGCCTGTTTCTGGAAAACACCCATGGAGTCAAAATCATCACTATATCTGTACATAAATTCCCAAAGGATTATAAATTTCCAAAATGTGGTCACTTGAGGGGGATTCTGCTTTTCTAGCACTTAGCGGCTCTTTATATGGAATACGCAAACTAGACTAGGAAAATCTTCGCTCCAGGAGGCAAATAGCGCTCCGTCCCTCCGTATGGCAAAGTAGTACTGTACAGCTACATATGGGGTATTTCTACATTCAGCAGAAATTGCAGGACAAATTCTGGTGCCATTTTTACCCATTTCCCAGTGTGAAAATGTTAAACTTGGAGCTAACATACCATCTTGGTGGTAAAACTGTAAATTATTTTTTCTTTACTGCCCAATGATATAAAAGTCTGTGACACACCTGTGGTGTCAATATAATCACTGCACCCCTAGATGAATTCATTGAGAGGTTTAATTGGTAAAATGGGGTCACTTATGGAGGGTTATGCTGTTCTTTCACCTGAGGGGCTCTGCCAGTGTTACATGTCACCCTCAAACAAGTGTAGCAAAATCTGCACTGTAATATGGTGCTACTCGCCTTCTGAGCTTTGCACTGTGCCTCAAAAGTAGTTTTCAACCACATATGGTGTATCGGTGAACTCAAGAGAAATTGCACAACAAACTTTGGGGCCCATTTTCTCCTTTTGCCCTTGTGAAAATACAAAATTTGTAGCTAAAAAATATTTTTGTGGGAAAAATGTGATTATTTTTATTTTCACGGCTTAACGTTATAAACTTTTGTGATGCACCTTGGGGTTCAAGGTGCTCAATACACATCTAGATAAGTTCCCTGAAGGGTCTAGTTTCCAAAGTGGTGTCACTTGTGGGGAGTTTTCACTGTTTAGGCACATCAGGGGCTCTCCAAACGCAATATGGCAACCGTAATTATTACAGCATATTTTACATTCAAAAAGTTAAATGGCGCTCCTTTCCTTCCAGACTGCCGTGCACACAAACAGTTGTTTTCCTCCACATATTGGGCATCTGCGCTCTCAAATTGTATAGAGCACTTTCTCTTATTACCCTTATGAAAATGCAAAATTTGGAGCCGGAAAAGATTTATCTGGGAAAAATGCTTTTTTATTTTCACGGCTTAATGTTATAAACGTCTGTGAAGCACCTGGGGGTTCAAAGTGCTCAATACACATCTAGATAAGTTCCTTAAGGGGTCTAGTTTGCAAAATGGTGTCACTTATGGGGGGTTTCCACTGTTTAGGCACATCAGGGGCATTGCACATGTGGGGAATTGGCATGCTCAGGAGAAATTGCTCAACAAAATGTATGGTGCATTTTCTCCTGTTACCCTTGCGAAAGTAAAAAACAATTAGATCTAAAGGAAAATTTTTGTTAATGAAAAGTACATTTTTTTCTTCCACATTCTAAAAATTCCTGTGAAGCACCTGAAGGGTTAATAAACTTCCTGAATGTAGATTTGAGTACCTTGAGGGGTACAGTTTTTAGAATTGTGTCATTTTTGGGTATTTTCTGTCATATAGGCCCCTCAAAGTCACTTCAAATGTGAGGTGGTCCCTAAAAAAAATGGTTTTGCAAATTTTATTGTAAAAATGAGAAATTGCTGGTCAAATTTTAACCCTTATATCTTCCTAACAAAAAAAAGTTATGTTTCCAAAATTGGGCTGATGTAAAGTATAAATGTGGGAGAGTTTATTTATTAGCTATTTTGTGCGATATGACTCTCTGATTTAAGGGAATAAAAATTAAAAGTTTGAAAATTGCAAAATTTTCTAAATTTTTGCCAAATTTTCATTTTTTTCACAAATAAACAAATCATAGCAAAGAAATTTTACCACTTTCATAAAGTACAATATGTCATGAGAAAACATTCTCAGACTCACCAGGATCCGTTGAAGAGTTCCAGAGTTATGACTTCATAAAGTGACAGTGATCAGAATTGTAAAAATTGGCCTGGTCAGGAAGGTGAAATAGAGCTTCAGGGTGAAGGGGTTAAGTTACTGTGAAATTAGGTCGATAATATTTCAGATATTTTCATAAATAAACTCAAATTTGCCAAAAATGTTGAAAATTTGCAGTTTTCAAACTTTTAAAATTTATAGCCTGTGGTGCAGCAAAGGGTGTAGTGCTGGATGGAAGATATATTTCTCCCAGCAGGATAAAATTTGGCCGGGATTTTCCCTAAAGTTGAGGACCTGCAATGATGTCACGATCACGTGATCAGCCCATGTGATGTGTACCTCACCTGTGGGTGTGGTTATGGGCTACGTAATGGAGATTGTTGTTTGACACATGGTCTGTGTGCAAGGTGTGAGGATCTAGCCTGGTGTCAGCCTGAACTGTTCAGTTGGACTACACGTGCTGCAAAGATTTTGCGACCAGACTCATAGCAACCCTGGGAATGGCACCTGGCGGACGCCGCTGACCAGGCAGCCGCTTAGTTAAGCCCGTCCCGTGCAAGGTAGCTGAGACCAGTAGTTCTCCAATTGGAGTATGTTTGTGTTTGTCCTTACTTTCTGCTACCTACTGTTGAAGTTCATTAAGTCACTGAAGTTTGGACTCTAAGGTGAGTTTCCACGTCAGGAAACGCTGCGTGTTTGGCGCTGTGCCTGGCAGCGCCAAACACGCACGTCAGATGTTACAGCATAGTGGAGGGGATTTCAAGAATCCGTCTCCATCATGCGTAACAATTCGCAGGTGGCAACCTGCGTAAACGGACATGCGCGCTCTTTTTAGACCGCAGCATGTCCTCGCTATTGCGCGACGTGTCGCCGCAACAGAATTAAACAGGCTTGTAGCCTGCGCTCTTTCCGGAGTGTTCCGGAGTGTCCTGAACACCTCCGGAAGATGCACGTCATAAAGGGGCGGGCTTAGACGGAGCGGAATTTCCTCGTCCAAAGCGCTAGTTCCGGACCGTGGAACCATAGCTAAGCCTGTGTTGCCTCATTACTGCGGCCCTCCCACTGCACACCAGAGCCAATCCCTACAAGCCTTATAACAGATTGTCATGCTAGACAAAAATAGTTAAAAACTAATATTTACCATATGTCTGCTTTGCATTGCATCATGGGATTTTTTAGCACATATCTTTTTTGATTACCTTTAAGGTTACGTTCACATTTATCATGTGCTATATGCTGAGTACTTACATTGGGATTTCCATCTAAATCCAAGACTGAAACCCACGATGGTACCATTCACTATAATGAGTTACTTTGTACTCCATTTGGCCACTGTTTTGGCAGTGTCCCATATTTTGAGACATACACAAAAAGCTTAGTAGACCATGCTTTCGCGTAACAGCAAAAAAAAGATGAACACTAACGCAAAAAAACAGCAATTCAGGGATCTGTTTTTATTTTAATTTCTTTTAATTTCTTTTTCACAATTCACTATGCAATACAATAGTAAGATATATTTATTCTTCAAGTCAGTATGGATATAGTTATTTTTACATTGTCATATTCTTAAAGCTTTAACTTTTTTAGTTTTTTTTTTGCCAACAAAGTCATATAACAGCCTTTTTTTGCAGGCTGAGTGGACACTTTTAGTAAAAGCTCTGCTTTTAATACTAAAACACTTTTGTATGATTTTTTTTTCAATGGGGTGAGAGAGATGGACACCTCTCTCCCATTAGCAACTGAAGTATCTAGGGGGTTAAACAGGAATGACCTGTGCTGACACATACCTTGGCTGCTGCTGCAGTAGCTTAGCTCTCAGTTAAGCCCCTAGCAGTGATTGTGCAGGCACTGCTACTGTTCCTGCATAATCACCATGACACACCTATACAATATGTTGTGGGAACTTGTTAAAGGTAACTTGTCATGGTGAGCATCTTGTCTGATCTTTAGGAAGCAAAGCAGAAGTAGCTGAGAATATATGACTGCCCACCTTTCTAAGAATTGAAATGCACAAGTTATACTAATTGTTAGTTTCCTACAACACTACAGTTTAAATCAAAATTATTCAACCTCCTTTGCAACTTAGATTTACTAACAAAATTTACATATAGGAGTTAGCAAAAAAAACAGACCAATTAAAATACTGTAGCTCCACATGACTAGTATAACAAATGTTTTCTCCAAATTCAGCATAAAATGCCACTTTTAGTTCTTAGTAGATTATCCTTTGAATGTTATGATTTGCTGCAAACATGATGCATAGCCAGACACGAACTTCTGGCAGCATTCTTGAGCAGTGTTAGCCCTTTCCTCATCAGCAATGACTTCCAGTTCACTAAATTATTGGTTGTGAAGTCGGCAACCGCCTTCTTCAAATTACACAACCATTTTCCATAAGTTACAAATCAGGTGATTTTGTCGGCACCTCCAGAATCTTCCAGAACTTCATCTGCAAGTGAGTCTTGTTGGACTTTGAAGAATATTTTGGATTACTGTCATGTGGGAATTTCCAATGACACCAATCTTCAGCTTCTTTACAGAAGGCATGATGTTTTCTCCTAAGAATTCCTGATACTTGACTAAATCCATCTTGCACACCACACACTACAGGTTTCCAGCGCCAGAGGAAGCAAAGCAGCTATACAGCATCACCAAGGCACTGGCATGCTTCACATTAGTCAGGCAAGAGATTAAGGAAAGTGGCACTCACTAAGTCGATGAAAATAAGCGTCACACCGACCCGTGATGTGCAGTTGTGGCTCCGTAACCCCGCGTATGTCCCCTGCACTCGCTCGACAATCTTTACCTTTTCCTTCTCTCTATGGTCAGTGTATTTAGTGCTCTTGTGTGCCGGTGAATGCGCACAAGAACACTGAATACACGGACTATAGAAAGAAGGACTAGATTAACATTTCTATTACCTGTATGCCCATAGCAATAGCTGAAAAGTGTTCCAGGGTTGACAGATTCCCTTTAACTTTGAACTTGCAAGCTATGTTTTCAATTGTATCTCTATTAACCCCTTCACCCCCAAGGGTGGTTTGCACGTTAATGACCGCACCAATTTTTACAATTCTGACCACTGTCTCTTTATTAGGTTATAACTCTGGAACGCTTAAACGGATCTTCACGATTCTGAGATTGTTTTCTCGAGACATATTGTACTTCATCATAGTGGTAAAATTTCTTCGATATACCTTGCGTTTATTTATGAAAAAAACGCAAATATGGCAAAAATTTAGAAAATTTTGCAATTTTCAAACTTTGAATTTTTATTCCCTTAAAACAGAGAAATATGTCACACAAAATAGTTAACAAATAACATTTCCCACATGTCTACTTTACATCAGCACAATTTTGGAAACAAAATTTTTTTTTGTTAGGAAATTATAAGGGTTAAAAGTTGACCAGCGATTTCTCATTTTTACAACAAAATGTACAAAGCCATTTTTTTTAGGGACCACCTCATATTTGAAGTCACTTTGAGGGGTCTATATAGCAGAAAATACCCAAAAGTGACACCATTCTAAAAACTACACCCCTCAAGGTACTCAAAACCACATTCAAGAAATTTATTAACCCTTCAGGTGCTTCACAGGAGCTGAAGCAACGTGGAAGGAAAAAATGAACATTTTACTTTTTAGTCACAAAAATGATCTTTTACAAACATTTTTTTTATTTTCACAAGGGAAAAAGGAGAAAAAGGACTGATAATGTTGTTGTGCAATTTCTCCTGAGTACGCCGATACCCCATATGTGAGGGAAAACCACTGTTTGGGCACACGGCAGGGCTCGGAACGGAAGGAGCGCAGTTTGACTTTTCCAAACCAAAATTGGCTGGAATTGAGAACGGACGCCATGTCGCGTTTGGAGAGGCTCTGATGTGCCTAAACAGTGGAAACCCCCCACATGTGACCCCATTTTGGAAACTAGACCCCTAAGGAACTTATCTAGATGTGTGGTGAGCACTTTGAACCCTCAAGTGCTTCACGCAAGTTTGTAATGTAGAGCCGTGAAGAAAAAAAATCATATTTTTTCCACAAGCATGATGTTTTAGTCCCCAAATTTTTATTTTCGCAAAGGTAAGAGGAGAAATTGAACCACAAAAGTTGTTGTCCAACATGTCCTGAGTACGCTGATACTCCATATGTTGGGGGGATCCACTGTTTGGGCGCACGGCAGGGCTCGGAAGGGAAGCAGTGACGTTTTGGAATGCAGACTTTGATGGAATGGTCTGCGGGCGTCATGTTCCGTTAGCAGAGCCCCTGATGTGCCTAAACAGTGGAAACCCACACATGTGACCCATTTTGGAAACTAGACCCCTAAGGAACTTATCTAGAGTGTGGTGAGCACTTTGAACCCCCAAGTGTTTCCTAACGTTTATAATGCCCTGGCGTGAAAAAAAAATCCTCTTTTTACCTCACAAAAATGAGTTTTAGTCCAATTTTTTATTTTCCCAATTTTAGAGGAGAAATTGGACACAAAATTGATGTCAATTTGCCCTGAGTATGCTGTACCCATATGTTGGGATTCCACTGTTTGGGGCACGGCAGGGCTCGGAAGGAAGCAGTGATGTTTTGGAATGCAGACTTTGATGGAATGGTCTGCGGGCGTCATGTTCCGTTTGCAGAGCCCCTGATGTGCCTAAACAGTAAAAAAAAAAACACAAGTGACATAATTTTGGAAAGTAGACTCCCAAGGAACTTTTCTAAATGTGCCCCCCTTCTGGAACTAATCTTTCCTGTAAAGTAAATTAGTAGTGCATGGAGGTGTGGTACAATTTGAAACAATCCTTCATACACAGGCCAGGTTTTTCGGGGCAGGTGTCGCATTGGTAAGTGGTGTCCTTGCGTATTCCCCTTTTGTAACACACTCGGCACCTTTTTTGCGGCTTACCTTTTTTTCCAGTTGGCGGGACCACCCCCGGGAAATGCTGACCTGTATGATACGAGCACCTTCAGTTCCGGAAGTACTGGGGCCCGCTCTTTCCTGAGCGCCAAACATCAGGGCCTTAACCACTACCTCCTGAAACTGAAGGTACGTCGTATCGTTGTTGCGTGCACATCGTGACAGCAGGAAAGCGTTGAGCATTGCCATTTGGACGATGTGCACGGACAGCTTCTTGTACCACACCTTGGCCTTTCTCAAAGCACTGTACGGTTGGAGGAGTTGATCAGAGAGATCAACACCCCCCATGTATTTATTGTACCCCAGTACACAGTCCGGTTTGCGGACCTGTGTAGAGGTACCCCGTACAGTGCTGAGGGCGCTGCCATCACCATGTATGGTGGTCAAGAAAAGGACATCCCTCTTGTCCTTGTACTTGACCACCAACAGGTGGTCGCTACATTGGGCTCTGCTCTCACCCTTTCTGAGCATCAGCCCAAGTAGCGTCTTTGGGAGGCCTCTCTGATTTTTGCGGACGGTACCACAGGCTGCGGTACCTCACGCAGGAGGGATTTGTAGAGTGGGATGCTGGAATAAAAGTTATCAGTGTAAAGGTGATAACCTTTATCCAGCAGTGGGTGCACCAAATCCCACACAATTTTCCCACTCACTCCCAGGACGGGGGGACACTCAGGGGGTACAATCCTGGTGTCCTTTCCTTCGTAAACTCTAAAGCTGTGGGTGTACCCTGAGGTACTCTCACACAGCTTGTAGAGTTTGATTCCGTACCTTGCCCTCTTGCTGGGCAGGTACTGGCGGAATGCGAGCCGTCCCTTAAAATGAACCAAGGACTCATCCACGCAGATGTCCCTTTGGGGCACGTACACTTCAGCAAACTTTTTGTTGAAGTGTTCGATGACCGGCCGAACTTTGAACAGGCGGTCAAAGTTGGGGTCATCTCGTGGGGGACACTGCATTATCATTATAATGCAGGAATTTGTGGATGGCCTCAAAACGCGTCCGAGCCATGACCATTCGGAACAGTGGAGTGTTGTATAAAATATCAACACTCCAATATTGCCGAATTTCTGGCTTCTTCAGGATCCCCATATGGAGGACCAGGCCCCAAAACTGCATCATTTCAACTGCATCTACAGGAGACCAGTTGGAAAATGATGAACGGGGGTTTTGCGCCAAAAATTGCCGAGCGTACAAATTTGTTTGCTCCACCATGAGGTTAATTAAATCCTCAGAGAAAAAGACTTTGAAAAAGTCTATTTCTGTGAAGCCGGTGGAGTCAAACCTGATTCCTGATTCTGCCACAAAATCAGGAATCAGTGGCTCGTAATTTTCGGGGGCCGGGGTCCATACGGGTCCCAAGAGGGGTCGCTGGTTCATTTCAGGGCGGGCGCTGCCTCATGTTCTGTCTGGGGCGTCTGCGTGGCGGTTCCGCAGGACCCGAGGAGGAAGATGAGGAGGAGGAGGAAGAAGAATCATCATCTGAAAAATAAAGAAATGTGGGATCCTCTCCCTCGCTATAAGTGTCGGAGGCAAGGAAAGCGTATGCCTCCTCCACTGAATAGCGCTGTTGGGATGAGCGTGAAGAGCGGGACATTTTTTTTGTGAATGTGGTGCTTTGTGTGAACTTTATTTATAACTGTGTGTGTGTGGGGGGGGGATAGTGATTGGTGTAAACTAAGCTGAAAAGAAAAAGCTAAAAGAAAAGAAAGCGAATAGGGAAAAAAAAGGCCTGTGAAAAAAAGTCTAAACCAGCAGGCACGAGCTCTGATAAGTGACCGGTTGTCATGTGTGCATCGCCACGAAGATCGTCGCGGTTGCACATTCTGACTTCTCACAGCTGAGTTGCTGTTTCTTTGTGTTTGGCAGTGAGGGAGTTAATTCTGTCTGTGCTCGGTTCTGGGACTGGGTTCAGTTTCTCCCGGCTGCAATTGATTATTTGTTGATTGGTTTCCTGTTAAATCCATGGTTGTCTGTTTTGGGAGTTGCCAGTGAAATTCTTCATGCAGACCACAGATAGGATTGAATCTGTATAGACTTAAGTTAAAGAGCTCCTTAGTTGTTTTAAGCTCAACTTGCTCAGAGTTTTATATCCCAGACCATTTATGTTCCTTCTGTGTTTGAGTGTGTATGCGAGTCTGTGTTTTCTCCAGTCTGTCCTATATGTCTAATCTGTGTATTTAGCAGAGATCAGCCCATATCCCTTTGGTGGTAGTCAGGGTCCTTCTTAGGACTGATTACAGGGTTCAGGGACTGATAGGAGACTAGGTTAGGCTGGAGACTTGGACCTCTGAACCATTATCAGTACCTCCAAGGTGAGGGATTAGTTAGGACCCCAGTTTTAGGGTCAGGTTAGACCCGGTCTCCTCTTTCCTGTGACAGCGTATCAAGTCCTCAAGATTAACCCTGAGTTCAACGGATATCGTGTCAGGTAAATCTATTCTATATTTACATGCTGATGTTGCTAAACTATATGTTGTATAGAGTGTTGTTTCTGTAAGAATAGTTTACTGACATCGTACACATATCATTAGACAGCGTGACATTTTCACTGGCCAATAAAATTATCCCCAGTTGCCATGGATCCAGTAGCCCAGCTGGCTCTGCAGTTGCAGGGATTATCCATGGATCTGACGGACATTAAGTCCAAAGTTTTGTCTCCCTGGAGCAAACCAGATTTGAACCTAAAGTAGCTCTCCCGGACAGGTTCACTGGTGGGCGAGACAAATTTTTCACCTTCCGGGAAGCATGTAAATTGTATTTTCGGCTTCGGCCTCGATCATCAGGGAGTGATGAGCAGAGAGTGGGAATTATTATCTCGCTCCTACAAGGGGACCTCAATCCTGGGCATTCTCCCTTCCTCCGGGATCCCCGGCTCTACAGTCTGTAGATCGATTTTTTACTGCCCTGGGTTTGGTATATGATGACCCAGATCGGGTATCTCTTGCTGAGACAAAATTACGTAAGATACAGCAGGGAGATCGTCCGGCGGAGGAATTTGCTTCTGAGTTCCGTAGATGGGCCACAGATACTCAGTGGAATGACCCAGCTCTTAGGAGTCAGTTTTGTCATGGGCTTTCTGACAAATTAAAGGACGTTTTGGCTCAGTATGATTCTCCTCCATCACTGGAGGCTGCTATGGCCCTAGCTATCCGTACTGATAGACGGCTTCGGGAGAGGGGTGAGGTAACTCCGCCCCCGGTAGTTGCTCCACCTACTACAAAAGTCCCTTATGTTGAGGTTCCCTTGTCTGTTCAGAGGAGCCTATGCAGTTGGGAGGGACATCATTTCGTAGGAGGGGATTGGTGGTACGCAGCAGGACTAGAAGGTGTTTCTTCTGCGGGAAAGAGGGACATTTTGTTGGGGGATGTCCATCCCGTGCCTTGTTGAGCAAAAAGTTGCCGGAAAACTGTTAATCCCAGGTTGTGTGGTGGACGACAACCTGGGAGTATGTATTTCGTCCGCTAGTTCTTCTCAGTTCCTTGTACCAGTGGAGATGGTGGTTGGTACGAGAGTGGAGAGATTTTCTGTTCTTCTTGATAGTGGGTCCGGGGCTAATCTGGTTGACGCTCAGTTTGCTCAGGCTCAAGGTATGCCTCTGAGTGTATTGGCCAAACCAATCCATATATTCTCCATTGACGCCAGGCCTCTCGGCCAAGGTAGCTTTGTTCATGAGGTCCATAACATTGATATTCGGGTAGGGGCGATACATAGGGAACAATTATCTTGTTATGTGTTGGAGGGTCTACCTACTCCCATTGTGTTGGGACTTCCTTGGTTGGTTAAACATAACCCTGTGATTAATTGGCAGTCCAGAGAGATAAGCCAATGGGGTGAGTTTTGCAAAAGTAACTGCATGAACACAGTCATCAGTGCGGTTGTGCCTAGTACATTGCCTCCTTTTTTGGAGGACTTTGGGGATGTGTTCTCTGAGGAGGGGTGTCAGGAGTTGCCTCCTCATCGCGTGTATGACTGCTCTATTAATTTACTTCCTGATGCTAAGTTACCTAAAGCTAGGTTATATAACCTTTCTGGTCCTGAGAGGCAGGCTATGAAAGACTATATTTCGGAAAGTCTGGCCAAAGGGCATATTAGACCTTCATCTTCCCCAGTGGCCGCGGGGTTCTTCTTTGTGAAGAAAAAAGATGGAGGCCTACGCCCTTGCTTGGATTTCCGCGAACTTAATCGGATTACTGTTCGAGATCCGTATCCTCTCCCTCTTATTCCTGATCTCTTCAATCAAATTGTTGGCGCCAAATGGTTCTCTAAATTGGATCTCAGGGGGCGTATAATTTGATTAGGATAAAAGAGGGGGATGAGTGGAAAACGGCGTTTAACACGCCGGAGGGACATTATGAGAACCTTGTCATGCCTTTTGGTCTGACTACTGCACCAGCAGTATTCCAACATTTTGTTAATGACATTTTTTGTCACCTTGTGGGGCTGTTTGTGGTCGTATATTTGGATGACATTTTAATTTACTCGCCAGATCTTGTGTCTCACCAGGAGCATGTGAGACAGGTGTTGCAGATCTTGCGAGACAATAAACTATACGCCAAACTGGAAAAGTGTGTATTTGCTGTACAGGAACTTCAGTTTTTGGGTTTCTTGGTGTCAGCCTCCGGTTTCCGTATGGACCCTGAAAAAGTGAGAGCAGTGCTTGAATGGGATCAGCCAGAGGATCTTAAGGCTCTGCAGCGTTTTCTGGGGTTTGCTAACTACTACCGGAAATTTATTTGTAATTTCTCATCTGTTGTCAAACCTCTCACTGACATGACAAGAAAAGGGATGGATTTTTCTAAATGGTCGGACAAAGCTTGCCAAGCTTTTTCCTCTTTGAAAAAATGTTTTGCTTCGGCACCCGTTCTCATCCAACCAGATGCATCACAGCCGTTCATTGTGGAGGTGGACGCGTCTGACGTAGGGGTGGGTGCAATATTGTCCCAGGGTCCGTCCCCTGGTAAATGGCATCCGTGCGCTTTCTTTTCTAAGAAGTTGTCGTCCGCCGAAAGGAATTATGATATCGGCAATAGGGAACTTTTGGCCATTAAGTTGGCTTTTGAAGAATGGCGTCACTTTTTGGAGGGGGCAGTCCACCCGGTCACCGTCATTACTGATCACAAAAACCTGCTGTATTTGGAATCCGCTAAGCGTCTGAATTCCAGACAAGCTCGATGGTCGTTGTTTTTTACCAGGTTTAATTTTGTCGTCACATATCGCCCTGGGTCTAAGAATGTTAAGGCTGATGCCTTGTCTCGCAGTTTCCCAGGGGCCGGGAAAACGGATGACCCGATTCCTATCCTTCAGGAGGGGGTGGTAGTGTCGGCTGTATGTTCTGAGCTTGAGGAGGAGGTATTAGAGGCTCAGGGGGACGCCCCTGCAGGACCTTCAGGGAGACTGTTTGTCCCAAATCAGTTGAGACAAAAGGTTATTGAGGCACATCATAATTCTGCTTTAGCAGGACATCCAGGGAGTAAGGCTACTTTAGATCTCCTTTCTCGCCGGTTTTGGTGGCCTAACGTTAATAAAGATGTTATAACTTTTGTCGCGTCCTGTGGGGTTTGTGCTCGCTCTAAGACCCCGCATACCCGTCCGTCTGGGACCCTCTTACCCTTGAAACTTCCGGAGCGTCCATGGACTCATTTGTCTATGGACTTCATTACGGATCTTCCTCCTCGTCAGGGAAAACTGTCATACTGGTGGTTGTTGACAGGTTCAGTAAGATGGCACATTTCATTGCTCTTCCTGCCCTCCCTAATGCTAAAACTCTGGCGCAGGTGTTCATTGGGGAGATTGTGAGACTTCATGGGTTGCCTTCTGATGTGGTGTCAGATAGGGGGTCTCAGTTTGTGTCTAAATTTTGGAGGGCATTTTGTTTACGTCGGGGGATGCAATTGTCATTTTCCTCGGCTTTTCATCCGCAGACCAATGGTCAGACAGAGCTCTGAATCAAAGCCTTGATACTTATCTTCGGTGTTTTGTCTCAGAGAACCAGGAGGACTGGTCTTCTTTCTTGCCTCTGGCAGAGTTCGCTCTTAACAACAGGCGGAGCGAGTCCACTGGTAAATCCCCGTTTTTTGGGGCATATGGTTTTCATCCCCAGTTTTGTACTTTCAATGGGGGGGGCCCTTCTGGGGTTCCTGAGGAGGAGCGTTTCTCGTCGTCACTTGCTTCAGTGTGGAGAGGTGTATTGAATAATCTGAGTGCTATGGGGAACCGTTATAAACGTATGGCTGATAGGAGGAGAGTTTCTGGTCCAGATCTGAATGTGAACGATCTGGTATGGTTGTCTACCAGGAATATAAAACTTAAAGTTCCCTCCTGGAAACTGGGTCCCAGATTCATCGGGCCGTACAGGATCAGTTCCATAATTAATCCTGTGGCATTTCGTCTGGACCTCCCTCCTACGTTTAAAATCCACAATGTGTTCCACAAGTCATTACTTAAGAGGTACGTGGCACCAGTCATACCGTCACCTCTACCTCCTCCTCCAGTGGTGGTCAATGGTAACTTGGAGTTTCAAGTGTCAAAGATCATTGACTCACGTCTGAATCGCCGGTCCCTTCAGTACTTGGTGCATTGGAAGGGGTATGGTCCAGAGGAGAGGACGTGGGTTCCTGCGTCTGACATTAACGCAGATCGTTTGGTTCGGACCTTCCACAGAACTCACCCGGGCAGACCTGGCCCTGAGGGTCCGGAGGCCCCTCGTAGAAGGGGGGGTACTGTCATGTGTGCATCGCCACGAAGATCGTCGCGGTTGCACATTCTGACTTCTCACAGCTGAGTTGCTGTTTCTTTGTGTTTGGCAGTGAGGGAGTTAATTCTGTCTGTGCTCGGTTCTGGGACTGGGTTCAGTTTCTCCCGGCTGCAATTGATTATTTGTTGATTGGTTTCCTTTAAATCCATGGTTGTCTGTTTTGGGAGTTGCCAGTGAAATTCTTCATGCAGACCACAGATAGGATTGAATCTGTATAGACTTAAGTTAAAGAGCTCCTTAGTTGTTTTAAGCTCAACTTGCTCAGAGTTTTATATCCCAGACCATTTATGTTCCTTCTGTGTTTGAGTGTGTATGCGAGTCTGTGTTTTCTCCAGTCTGTCCTATATGTCTAATCTGTGTATTTAGCAGAGATCAGCCCATATCCCTTTGGTGGTAGTCAGGGTCCTTCTTAGGACTGATTACAGGGTTCAGGGACTGATAGGAGACTAGGTTAGGCTGGAGACTTGGACCTCTGAACCATTATCAGTACCTCCAAGGTGAGGGATTAGTTAGGACCCCAGTTTTAGGGTCAGGTTAGACCCCGGTCTCCTCTTTCCTGTGACAGCGTATCAAGTCCTCAAGATTAACCCTGAGTTCAACGGATATCGTGTCAGGTAAATCTATTCTATATTTACATGCTGATGTTGCTAAACTATATGTTGTATAGAGTGTTGTTTCTGTAAGAATAGTTTACTGACATCGTACACATATCATTAGACAGCGTGACACCGGTGTCACTTATCAAAGTTCCGTGGCTGCTGGATGTGCACACGGGAGTGGCGGAAAGGGGGGTGAAAAAAAAACTGGCAGGCACGAGCTCTGATAAGTGACCGGTGTCACTTATCAAAGTTCCGCGGCTGCTGGATGTGCGCACGGGAGTGGTGGAAAGGGGGGTGAAAAAAAAAAACTGGCAGGCACGAGCTCTGATAAGTGACCGCTGTCACTTATCAAAGTTCCGCGGCTGCTGGATGTGCGCACGGGAGTGGCGGAAAGGGGGGTGAAAAAAAAATGGCAGGCACGAGCTCTGATAAGTGACCGCTGTCACTTATCAAAGTTCCGCGGCTGCTGGATGTGCGCATGGGAGTGGCGGAAAGGGAGGTGAAAAAAAAAAAATGGCAGGCACGAGCTCTGATAAGTGACCGCTGTCACTTATCAAAGTTCCGCGGCTGCTGGATGTGCGCACGGGAGTGGCGGAAAAGTTGGTGAAAAAAAAAAAGGCAGGAACGAGCTCTGATAAGTGACCGTGTCACTTATCAAAGTTCCGGGCTGCTGGATGTGCGCACGGGAGTGGCGGAAAAGTGGTGAAAAAAAAAAAGAGCAGGCACGAGCTCTGATAAGTGACAGTGTCACTTATCAAAGTTCCGCGGCTGCTGGATGTGCGCACGGGAGTGGCGGAAAAGTTGGTGAAAAAAAAAAAAAAACGCAGGAACGAGCTCTGATAAGTGACTGTGTCACTTATCAAAGTTCCGGGCTGCTGGATGTGCGCACGGGAGTGGCGGAAAGGTGGTGAAAAAAAAAAAAAAAGCAGGAGCGAGCTCTGATAAGTGACTAGTGTCACTTATCAAAGTTTGCGGCTGCTGGATGTGCGCACGGAGTGGGTGCGAAAGTTGGTTGAATAAAACAAAAAACGGCAGGAACGAGCTCTGATAAGTGACTGGTGTCACTTATCAAAGTTCCGCGGCTGCTGGATGTGCGCACGGGAGTGGCGGAAAGGGGGGGTGAAAAAAAAATGGCAGGCACGAGCTCTGATAAGTGACCGCTGTCACTTATCAAAGTTTGCGGCTGCTGGATGTGCGCACGGAGGGGGGTGCGAAAGTGTTGATCGGTGAACTGCGTCACAATCAACGCTCGGCGGTGCAAAGGGGGGGTAAAAAGAGGGGGAAAGGGAAGGGGGAGGGGGAAATGGGGGGATTGGGGTGGATCGGGCAGGGATCGGGGCTCAAAAACTCACGTTTGTAGTCTTCTTTCTTTTCTCTTCTTTCTTTCTCTCTTCTTCTTCTCTCTTCTTTCTTCTTTCTTCAGCAGGAGTTGTGGTGTCACAGGCTACTGTGGCACCACAATGCCCAGCACAGGAGGAGATCTGGCAGTGTGACCGCACAGCAGGAATCCTCAGCAAGTGTGAGGACCCCTGCAGTGCGGTCAGACAGGTCAGATCTAGTTTGCAGACAGGTCACAGAGCGGTCACATCGCTGCTGTGACCTGTCATTGTGGGATCGATGATCACATAAATCCCACCAATCAAATGAGACCCCTGCATTGCCGGTTGCTAGGCACCGGCCTAGTAATCGGAGCTCACAGCTCCGATTCCTAGGCAGGTCACCGGCAGGTCAACAAGCAGGGCACAGAGCGGTCACATCGCTGCTGTGCCCTGTGATTGGCGCGATCGTCGATGACATCGATCGCGCCAATCAGCTCCTTCATGCCCTACAGGCCCTGGCTTAGGATTGGTGCTATTACTGCACCGATCCAGGCAGGTACAGGCAGGGCACAGCGCGGATATACCGCGGCTGTGCCCTGCGATTGGCGCGATCGATGTGATCGGCGATTGCGCCAATCCGGGGGGGTCTGGACCTTCCTAGGCCCAGGCCTAGGATCGAGTACATCGGTACTCGATCCTAGCCTGCGATCTCACTGTTTCAGCCGCTCTGATTGGCTGAAACAGTGAGAAAGGCTGTGATTGGCTGTTCAGAATTCAACAGCCAATCACAGCGATCGGGAGGCCTGAGGGTGGAGGACGCAGACCGGGATGCCGAAGCCAACTTCCAAGAGGTAAGCTGGCGTCGGAATTTTAATGCGATCACCGCTACTTAAGTCGCGATGTCGCATTAAAGGGCATGACGTACTATCCCGTCCATGGTCAGATTGGCACGGGTTTCATGGACGGGATAGTACGTCTGATGTCAGAGAGGGGTTAATATGCAATATTTTTGCTATCTTTGATATCCATTTCCATGTTTGTGCAAGTCAATGATCTATTCTCTTAACTTTTTAGATCACTCTTGTGACCTAGTGAGACTTCTAAATTATAACCCAGTCACCAAACTCCTAGCCTTGCATTTGATATGTTCAATCTCAACAAAACCTGATGTAATTAATGAAGTCCTTGATTGGAACAAGATATGATTTTCAAATTTGTGTTCTTATGAGAGATTCTATTGAGTGGGTGAAATAATTCTTTGAATGCAATAGTGTTTAAAAATTCTGTTAAGTTATTTAAACAATTTGATTTATTGCTAACAGCAGAACGTTTGTAAATTTTGGTAAGGAACCTAATTTGCAATGGGAGTTGAATACTTTTGATTGCTACTATATGCATGAACCTGGGGGAGTCGTAGCAAATTAAATTTTTGCTCTGGGTGAAGATAAGTCTACTAATGCCTCTTCTATAAGGTTGTTTAAGTTAATGATAATTGAAAACTTATTTCATTTTTATATTTTAGATGCATTAGAGCAAAGAATATCCCCAGACAAAAGAATAGAACTAATTTGCAAAATAGGTCAAAATTACTTTAATTCTAGCAAATATACATGTAACTTAGTGAACGTATCACGAAAAATAGATGCTTGCTCAGAGAAAAAAATGTTGATTGTACAGAACTTGATTGTACAAAGTAAAAGAAAAAAAAAAAAAAACGAGAGAGTGTTTTTATCAGATTAAGGGGGCCTTTTGCCCTACCCCAAAATTTAAAAAAAAAAAAAAAAGTCGATTTTTGACAAAAGGTTGAATTATGTTTCCCCCCTGGTGAAAAACCCCCTTTTTTTTCACAAAATTTTTAATTATTTATTGAACGACTTTCACCCTCTCCCCCCCCCCCTTTACTTCCTAAATTGTGGGAAAACAAAAGTACCCCCCAAATTTTTAAAAATTTCCCTTTTCCATGCCAAAGAAATCAAAGTTTTTGGGTAGTTCCTTGTTTTTTTTTTTTTAGTTTTTTTTAAATTTTTAAACTTTAAATTTTCATTTAATTTCGCATAAAGTTTTGGGGTTTTTAAAAAAAAAAGCCAAAAAAAAAAAAAATTTAACATCTAATTTAATGTTGACTTTGAATCTTTCTTTTTCAAAAGAGAACAAAGACCCCCCCAAAAATTTAACTTGGGGTTACCACCATATCTAAGCTTTTAAAAATGAGAAAATTATTCCCAAGTTTTGATACATTTCAAATTTAAAATTTTTTATTGCAAATTTTACAAAAACCTTTCCCTTTAGTATTTTTATCTAAAAATTTAAAAAAAAATTTTTGTTTTGGTTCTTTTTTCCCCGATTTTTAAATGTGTTTTTCATCAAACAAAATTTGGGTTTTATCTTTTATCTGG
>JARQOD010000004.1:405469540-405495307 GCA_033576555.1 Oophaga sylvatica
GAGGAGATCCCTCAGGAGACCATCCGCCGCCTCATCAGGAGCATGCCCGGGCATTGTAGGGAGGTCATACAGGCACAGGGAGGTCATACAGGCACGTGGAGGCCACACACACTACTGAGCATCATTTTGACTTGTTTTAAGGACAATACATTCTACTTTAATTTTGTGTGTGACTGCAAATCCAGTCCTCCATTGGTTAATAAATTTGATTACCATTGATGATTTTTGTGTGATTTTGTTGTCAGCACATTCAACTTTGTACAGAACAAAGTATTCAATGAGAATATGTCATTCATTCAGATCTAGGATGTGTTATTTGAGTGTTCCCTTTATTTTTTTGAGTAGTGTGTATATTTATATATCTATATATCTATATAGATATACATATATATATATACAGTACAGACCAAAAGTTTGGACACACCTTCTCATTCAAAGATTTTTTTGTATTTTCATGACTATGAAAATTGTACATTCACACTGAAGGCATCAAAACTATGAATTAACACATGTGGAATTATATACTCAACAAAAAAGTGTGAAACAACTGAAAATATGTCTTATATTCTAGGTTCTTCAAAGTAACCACCTTTTGCTTTGATTACTGCTTTGCACACTCTTGGCATTCTCTTGATGAGCTTCAAGAGGTAGTCACTGGAAATGGTTTTCGTTTCACAGGTGTGCCCTGTCAGGTTTAATAAGTGTGATTTCTGGCCTTATAAATTGGGTTGGGACCATTAGTTGTGTTGTGCAGAAGTCTGGTAGATACACAGCTGATAGTCCTACTGAGTAGACTGTTAGAATGTGTATTATGGCAAGAAAAAAGCAGCTAAGTAAAGAAAAATGAGTGGCCATCATTACTTTAAGAAATGAAGATCAGCCAGTCCGAAAAATTGGGAAAACTTTGAAAGTGTCCCCAAGTGCAGTTGCAAAAACCATCAAGCACTACAAAGAAACTGGCTCACATGAGGACCGCCCCAGGAAAGGAAGACCAAGCGTCACCTCTGCTTCTGAGGATAAGTTTATCCGAGTCACCAGCCTCAGAAATCGCAGGTTAACAGCAGCTCAGATTAGAGACCAGGTCAATGCCACACAGAGTTCTAGCAGCAGACACATCTCTACAACAACTGTCAAGAGGAGACTTTGGGCAGCAGGACTTCAAGGTAAAATAGCTGCTAGGAAACCACTGCTAAGGACAGGCAACAAGCAGAAGAGACTTTTTTTGGGCTAAAGAACACAAGGAATGGACATTAGACCAGTGGAAATCGGTGCTTTGGTCTGATGATTCCAAATTTGAGATCTTTGGTTCCAACCACCATGTCTTTGTGCGATGCAGAAAAGGTGAACGGATGGACTCTACATGCATGATTCCCACCTTGAAGCATGGAGGAGGAGGTGTGATGGTGTGGGGGTGCTTTGCTGGTGACACTGTTGGGGATTTATTCAAAATTGAAGGAATACTGAACCAGAACCAGCATGGCTACCACAGCATCTTGCAGCGGCATGCTATTCCATCCGGTTTGCGTGTAGTTGGACCATCATTTATTTTTCAACAGGACAATGACCCCAAACACACCTCCAGGCTGTGTAAGGGCTATTTGACCAAGCAGGAGAGCGATGGGGTGCTACGCCAGATGATTGCTTTTTGGAAGTGCATTTGAGCAGCAGGGTGATTTGCTGTTGAAGGAAAAAAAAAAAAAAAATCTCTTTAAATCTTCTGCTTCAGCGAGTGTGAGCGAGCTGAGTGTGACCGGTGCGCAAGTGTGAACGGTGGTAAGTGTGACTTGAGATTCAGTGAAGAAGTATTTGAAAAACCTTTAATCAAATACCTGTGTGAATTGGTGTGAGTGGCTGAATTGTGGATTGCTGAGTGCCTTTCTACCTGTTCTATCTTTTGGGGGCTTTTTTAACCTATTTTTTCTCTCTAAAGGATTAATCTCTTATTTTACTATCTGTGTGTTTAAAGGTTTAAAGGTTAACTATATTGCATTTAAATCTTGGTGTACCTATATTCACAAGGGGTTATATTAAGGGTGGGGGTTCATAATTAAGGGTTTATAAGGGCCAGCTGGTTGGGGCTCAAGTCTTTTTGGAAGTGCATTTGAGCAGTAGGGTGATTTGCTGTTGAAGGAGAAAAAAAAAAAAATCTCTTTAAATCTTCTGCTTCAGCGAGTGTGACCGGTGCGCAAGTGCGAACGGTGGTAAGTGTGACTTGAGATTCAGTGAAGAAGTATTTGAAAAACCTTTAATCAAATACCTGTGTAAATTGGTGTGAGTGGCTGAATTGTGGATTGCTGAGTGCCTTTCTACCTGTTCTATCTTTTGGGGGCTTTTTTAACCTATTTTATCTCTCTAAAGGATTAATCTCTTATTTTACTATCTGTGTGTTTAAAGGTTTAAAGGTTAACTATATTGCATTTAAATCTTGGTGTACCTATATTCACAAGGGGTTAATTAAGGGTGGGGGTTCATAATTAAGGGTTTATAAGGGCCAGCTGGTTGGGGCTCAAGTCTTTTTGGAAGTGCATTTGAGCAGTAGGGTATTTGCTGTTGAAGGAGAAAAAAAAAAATCTCTTTAAATCTTCTGCTTCAGCGAGTGTGACCGGGCGCAAGTGCGAACGGTGGTAAGTGTGACTTGAGATTCAGTGAAGAAGTATTGAAACCTTAAGTCAAACTTGTAAATTGGGTGAGTGCCGAAGTGGGATTCTGAAGTGCCTTTTACTTTCTATTTTTGGGCTTTTTTACCTATTTTTCTTCTAAGTTATCTTTTACTATCTGTGTGAAAGTTCAAAGTTAACTATTGCATTACATCTATGGTGTACCATATTCACAAGGGTTAATTAAGGTGGGGTTCATAATTAAGGGTTATAAGGGCCAGCTGGTTGGGGCTCAAGTCTTTTTGGAAGTGCATTTGAGCAGCAGGTCATTTGTTGTTGAAGGAGAAAAAAAAAAATCTCTTAAATCTTCTGCTTCAGCGAGTGTGAGCGAGCTGAGTGTGACCGTGCGTAAGTGCGAACGTGTGTGCTTGAATTCAGTGACTTTGGATTCAGGGAGTTTCCAAGGGAGGAATTACTGAATTGCTGTTATATTTTATTAATACTTTTATTTATTTTTACTTATCTTTGCTGTCTGGTGAAATCCCCATTAGATATGTGCTCCACTATGCCAATGCCATCCAGTGTACATCTTGCCACATTATACAGTCCTTGAACAGCCGTCGAGGTGCATACTGCTGTGTGAGATGTGAGCACGTTGTGCATTTGAAGCCAATACTGGATCTAAATGTGCAGCTGGCAACACTGATCCATAGACAATATGGAAAGGAGTCTCTGCTCACTGAGCAGACGCTCAATGGAAGATGAGGGGGGGGATGCTAGGATGAGCTGCAGGACACTGAAGTAGAAGCTGGGTGACAGTTAGAAGCGGGTAGAGGAAGAGCGCCAGGGAGGCTATCCTGATCTGCACAACCCAATAAGTTTGCAAAGTTGGCAGATGAGGGGTTGTCAGTACAGGGGTAGCACTGCTGCAGCCAGCATGTCCTCTGAAAGCCGGGGAGGTGTCTGCTCCAGTAAGGGGGAATTAGGAGAGCAGGGCAGCCAGACAGTGCTGGTAGTGGGGACTCAATTATTAGGGAACAGATAGGGCAATCTGTCACAAAGACAGGGATCGTCGAACAGTGTGCGCCTAAACTGGCGCTCGAGTCCGACACATCGCTGATCGGTTGACAGATTACTGGAGGGCTATTGAGGACCCAGCGTCATGACACATGCACAAATGACAAGTTAGAGGTAGGTGAAGGTCCTTAAAGACGATTTCAGGAATTAGCTGCAAGCTTAAAGCAAGGACCTCCAACATAGTATTTTCTGAAATACTGCCTGTACCACTGCCACACCAGATAGGCAATAGGAGATTAGGGAGGTTAATAAGTGGCTCAAGAATTGGTGTAGGAAGGAGGGGTTTGGGTTCCTGGAGAACTGGGCCGACTTCTCAGTTGGCTACAGGTTCTATGCTAGGGACGGGCTGCACCTCAATGGGGAGGGTGCAGCTGTGCTGGGGGAGAAAATGGCTAGAAGGTTGGAGGAGTCTTTAAACTAGGGACTAGGGGGGAGGGTATTCATTTTATAGGAGGGGAAGGCAGTGCAGATAGAAACCTGGGCACAAATAATGAAATTGGGGGTGGGGGTGGCATGGGGGGGGGTTAGAACAGTTAATAATTTAAGAAATAATAGAAGTTCAGAGAGATACATAAAGTGCATGTATACTAATGCCAGAAGCCTCACCAACAAAATGGCGGAATTAGAATTAATTTTGTTGGAACATAATTATGACATGGTGGGGATATCTGAGACTTGGCTGGATGAGAGCCACGATTGGGCGGTTAATTTACAGGGCTATAGTCTGTTTAGGAATGACCGTAAAAATAAGCGAGGTGGGGGTGTGTGTTTATATGTAAAATCATCCTTAAAACCCATCCTGCGTGATAATATCTGTGAATCTAATGAAGATGTAGAGTCTCTGTGGGTGGAGATTAGGGGAGGGGGGAAAAATAATAAATTACTGATAGGGGTTTGTTATAAGTCTCCTAAAATAATGGAAGCAACAGAGAATATCCTCATAAAGCAAATAGATGAAGCAGCGACTCAAGTCATTATTATGGGGGACTTCAACTACCCTGAAATACATTGGGGAACAGAAACCTGTAGTTCCAGCAAAGGTAATAAGTTTTTGGCAACTATGAGAGACAATTACCTTTCACAACTAGTTCAGGACCCAACAAGAGGGGGGCACTGCTAGACCTAATATTATCCAACAGGCCAGACCGCATATCAAATTTAAGGGTTGGGGGTCACTTGGGTAATAGTGATCACAAAATAATAAGCTTTCATGTATCCTTTAATAAGATGTGTAGTCAAGGGGTTACAAGAACACTAAACTTCAGAAAGGCAAATTTCCAACGGATGAGAGATAATCTTGGTGCAATAAACTGGGACGATATCCTGAGACATAAAAATACACAAAGAAAATGGGAGACATTTATTAGCATCCTGAATAGGACCTGTGCACAGTATATACCCTATGGGAATAAACATGCTAGAATTAGGAGGAAACCACTATGGCTAAATAAAGCTGTAAGGGGCGCAATAAGGGACAAAAAGAAAGCGTTTAGGGAATTAAAGCAAGTAGGTAGTGATGAGGCATTAAATAAATACAGAAGACTGAATAAATTCGTGTTCGTAGTGACACTCCTGTTTTCTCTACCTCTCCCCAGTCTCAGGATGTCCCTGACTATTTGGCTGATTTTTCTGATGTGTTTAGTGAGAGTAAGTCTGCATCCTTACCTCCCCATAGGAGTTATGATTGCGCGATTGAGTTAGTACCCGGTTGTAAATTTCCCAAGGGTGGGCTCTTCAATTTGTCGGTACCTGAGCATGATGCTATGCGATCTTATATCAAAGAGTCTTTGGAAAAGGGTCATATCAGACCATCCTCTTCACCCTTGGGCGCCGGCTTTTTTTTTGTGGCCAAAAAAGGATGGTTCATTGAGTCCATGTACTGACTATCATCTCCTTAATAAGATCACTGTTAAATATCAATATCCGTTACACCCTGATTTCTGATTTATTTTCCAGGGTGAAAGGTGCTATTTGGTTTACCAAGCTTGACCTAAGTGGGGGCGTATAATCTTATTTGTATCAAGCACCGTGATGAATGGAAGACGGCGTTTAATACCCCTGAGGGGCATTTTGAGTACCTAGTGATGCCTTTTGGGCTCACTAATGCCCCTTCCGTCTTCCAATCTTTCATGAACGATATTTTCTGGAATTTGTGGATACATTTTTGATCGTTTATTTGGACGATATCTTGATATTTTCCAATGACTGGGATTCTCATGTCGAACATGTTTGGATGGTATTCCGGATTTTGAGAGAAAATGCCTTGTATGTTAAGGGATCAAAATGTCTCTTTGGCATACAGAAAATTTCATTTTTGGGATTCATTTTGTCTCCGTCTGCTGCTGAAATGGACCCGGTCAAGGTTCAGGCCATTTGTTATTGGGTTCAACCCACGTCATTGAAGGATCTACAGAGATTTTTGTGTTTTGCTAATTTTTACCGTAAATTTATAAGTAATTTCTCTGGTATTGTGAAACCACTGACTGATTTGACCAAAAAGGGTTCTGATATAGTGAATTGGTCTTCTGAGGCAGTGTCTGCATTTCAGGAGCTTAAGCGGAGATTCACTTCTGCTCTTGTTCTACGGCAACCTGATGTTTCTCTACCATTTCAGGTGGAGATAGATGCTTCTGAGATTGGTGCAGGAGCCGTTTTGTCCCAAAGGGATCCTGAGACCTCTAAGAGTAATCCTTGTGCCTACTTCTCTCGAAAATTTTCCCCAGCTGAACGTAATTATGATATGGGAAATCGGGAGTTATTGGCTATGAAGTGGGCTTTTTAAGAGTGGAGACATTGGCTGGAAGGAGCCAAACATCAAGTGGTGGTCCTCACGGACCATAAGAACCTGATCTATCTTGAATCAGCCAAGCGACTTAATCCTAGACAAGCCAGGTGGGCCTTGTTTTTCACGCATTTTAATTTTGTGGGCTCCTTTCTCCCAGGCACTAAGAATGTTAAGGTGGTTGCCCTCTCTAGGAGTTTTTTGGCGGATTCTCCTGATGTGACTGAGCCTGCTGTCATTCTGAAGGAGGGTGTGGATTTTTCCGCTATCTCGCCTGATCTGAGACTGGCTCTGGAGGAATTTCAGGTGGATAAACCTGAACGCTGCCCTGTTGGGAAATTGTTTGTCCCAGACCAATGAAGGAAGAATGTGATGTCTGAGATTCATTGCTCCGTGTTGGCTGGTCATCCCGATATTTTTGGTACCAGAGACTTAGTGAGTCGGTCCTTTTGGTGGCCCACTTTATCTCGTGATGCCAGGAATTTTGTGCAGGCCTGTGGGACTTGTTCTCGGTCCAAACCCGGTTCTCGCTCTAGTGGATTGTTAATGCCACTGCCGATGCCCAGGAGGCCATGGACCCATATCTCTGTGGATTTTATCTCCAACTTCCTTGTCTCTCAGAGAATGACTGTCATTTGGTTGATCTGTGATAGATTCTCCAAGATGGTCCATCTTGTGCCACTGCCGAAGTTACCATCCTCTTCCGAGTTGGTACCCTTGTTTTTTCAGCAGGTAGTTCGTTTGCACGGCATTCTGGAGAACATTGTGTCTGACAGGGGAGTCCAGTTTGTTTCCAGATTTTGGAGAGCCTTTTGTTCTAAACTGGGAATTCAGTTGTCGTTCTCCTCGTGTTTCATCCTCAGACCAATGGGCAGACTGAGAGAACAAACCAGACTTTGGAAACTTATCTGAGATGTTTTGTGTCTGCTGATCAAGATGACTGGGTCTCTTTTTTGCCCTTGGCTGAATTCGCTCTAAATAATAGGGCCAGTTCTGCCACTTTGATGTTCCCTTTTTTCTGCAGTTTCAGGTTTCATCCTCGGTTTTCTTCGGGACAGGTGGAGGCTTCTGTCTGTCCGGGTGTTGATTCTATCGTAGAGAGAATGCAGCAGATTTGGGATCAAGTAGTGGATAAGTTGTCTCTCTCTCAGGAGAGGGCCCAGTGGTTTTCCAACTGGCATAGGACTGATGGTCCTCGGTTTAAAGTGGGTGACTTGGTTTGATTGTCCTCAAAAAATATCCCTATGAAAGTTGTGTCTCCAAAGTTTAAACCAAGGTTCATTGGACCTTATAAGATCTTGGAAGTCCTTAATCCAGTTTCTTTCCGTTTGGCTCTTCCAGGGACGTTTAAGATTCACAACGTCTTTCATAAATCTTGGTTGACAAAGGTTTGTTGAGCCAGTAGTTCCTATGGCTAGCCTCTTGAGCCTGTTTTGGTTGAGAGCAATCTGGAGTATTGACTCCAGTACTTGGTCAAGTGAAAGGTTATGGTCAGGAGGACAATTCTTGGTTGTTTGCTTCTGACATTCATGCTAAGAGATTGGTTCGCGCCTTTCACAGAGCTCATCCTGATCAGCCTGGTGGTGCAGGTGAGGGTTCGGTGACCCATCCTCAAGGGGGGGTACTGTTGTGAACACTTTGGAGATGACTTCTGAGCTGGGCTTGATCTGGTGGTTGCTGATGGTATTGAAGCTGTGTTGAATAACAGAGGTTCATCACCTGGGAGCGAGGAGTGGCAATCAGGTGAGACAGACTGGGCAGATATAAGTGAGCTGCCTTCCCATGATCCCAGCCGGTGATTAGTTTCTCTTCCTGGTCCAGTTTGGAAGTCAGCTGGTTTTCTTCTGTCTCCTGCAAAAATTCAGATAAGTTATTTTCAGCTTGCTTCTGTGGTTTTGCTTTTCTTTGTGTTTGCTGCCCTTTTTGTGAGGTCAGCCGGGTCCCTTTGCTGGGGCCGGCACTGGTCTCTGTTTCTCATTTATTTCTGTTCATTTGCTCTGTCCCTGTTATTTCAATGGCTGCTGGGTAGCTGCTTGTTCACACCAGAGTTCTGATTTAGAGGGTCGAGATTGTGTGGTCTCAGCATTTTTGGAATCAGAAGTGTTGGAATTTTTCCTAGGGTTTTGTTGGGTTGCAGACAGTATTCTGTCCTGTCCTATCTAGACAGTTTTGGAACCCAGCGATTGCTTACTCTATTTTTTGCCTGCGTTTGTATTTCATCTTGTCTAACCGCCATTATATGTGTGGGGGCTACCTATTCCTTTGGGGCGCTACTCCGGGGCAGTTAGCGTTCCACCTTTCTATCTTTAGGATTAGTTAACTCTCCGGCTGTGTCGAGGCATCTAGGTCAACGTAGGTACATCCCACGGCTGCTTCTAGTTGTGCGGTTAGTTTAGGGGTCTGCAACCCATTAGTTCCCAACCTCTCTGTGTGACTGGCTGCCTTGGCTATTTTTGTTACCATACTCCTCGGCCACCAAATCATAACAGTGCTCCTTCCCTTCTGAGCTCTGCCATGTGCCCAAACAGTAGTTTACCCCCACATATGGGGTATCAGCGTACTCAGGACAAATTGCACAATAACTCTTGGGGTCTAATTTCTTCTGTTACCCTTGGAAAAATAAAAAATTGGGGGCGAAAATATCATTTTTGTTGCAAAAAATTATGATTTTTTTTTTTATGGCTCTATGTTATAAACTTCTGTGAAGCACTTAGGGGTTCAAAGTTCTCCCCACACATCTAGATAAGTTTCCTGGGTGGTCTAGTTTCCAAAATGGGGTCACTTGTGGGGGGTTTCCAATTTTTAGGCACATCAGGGGCTCTCCAAAAGCGAGATGACACCCGCAGACCATTCCATCAAAGTCTGCAATCCAAAACGTCACTACTTCCTTTACAAGCCTCGACATGTGCCCATACAGTAGTTTTCTCCCACATATAGGGTATCAGCGTACTCAGGACAAATTGGAAAACAACTTTTGGGGTCCAATTTCTCCTGTTACCCTTGGGAAAATAAAAAGTTGGGGACTAAAAGATCATGTTTGTTGAAAAAATATGATTTTTTTATTTTCATGCTTGGGCGTTATAAACTTTAGTGAAACACCTGGGGTTCAAAGTTCTCACCACACATCTAGATAAGTTCATTGAGGGATCTAGTTTACAAAATGGTGTCATTTGTGGGGGGTTTCCACTGTTTAGGCACATCAGGGGCTTTCCAAACACGACATGGCGTCCAGCCAATTCTGCGTTGAAAAAGTCAAACGGCGCTCCTTCCCTTCCGAGCTCTGCCGTGCACCCAAACAGTGGTTTACCCCCACATATGGGTTATCAGCGTACTCAGGACAAATTGCACAATAACTTTTGGGGTCTTGTTACCCTTTGGAAAATAAAAAAATTGGGGTAAAAAGATCATTTTTGTGGAAAAAATATGATTTTTTAATTTTACTGCTCTACGTTGTGTGAAGCTCTTGGGGTTCAAATTGCTCAACATAGATCTAGATAAGTTCTTTAGGGGTCTAGTTTCCAAAATGGGTTCCCTTGTGGGATGTTTCCATTGTTTAGGCACATCAGGGGCTCTCCAAATGCAACATGGCGTCCAATCTCAATTCCAGCCAATTTTGGTTTGAAAAAGTCAAATGGCGCTCCTTCCATTCCGAGCTCTGCGTGCGCCCAAACAGTGGTTCCCCCCACATATGGGTATCAGCGTACTCAGGAGAAATTGCACAACAACTTTATCTGTCAATTTTCTCCTTTTACCCTTGTGAAAATAAAAAAAAGTTTGTAAAAAATCATTTTTGTGACTAAAAAGTTAAATGTTCATTTTTCCTTCCACGTTGCTTCAGCTCCTGTGAGGCACCTGACGGGTTAATAAACTTCTTGAATGTGGTTTTGAGTACCTTGAGGGGTGCAGTTTTAAGAATCGTGTCACTTTTGGGTATTTTCTGCCATATAGACCCCCCAAAGTGACTTCAAATGTGAGGCGGTCCCTAAAAAAAATGGCTTTGTAAATTTTGTTGTAAAAATGAAAATCGCTGGTCAACTTTTAACCCTTATAGTTTCGTAACAAAAAAATTTTGGTTCCAAAATTGTGCTGATGTAAAGTAGACATGTGGGAAATGTTATTTATTAACTATTTTGTGTGACATATATCTCTGTTTTAAGGGAATAAAAATTCAAAGTTTAAAAATTTTCAAAATTTTCGCCATATTTGTTTTTTTTTTCAAAAATAAACGCAAGTTATATTGAAGAAATTTTACCACTAACGTGAAGTACAATATGTCACGAGAAAACAATCTCAGAATCGCGAAGATCCGTTGAAGCGTTACAGAGTTATAACCTCATAAAGAGAATTGTAAAAATTGGTCAGAATTGTAAAAATTGACCTGGTCATTAACATGCAAACCACCCTTGGGGATAAAGGGGTCACTATTACTTGTTGACAAGACACAATTTGGTAAGTTTTTTTTTTTACTTTCATTGTGTTTGTTGTTTGAGCTAGAGCCTCTAGGTGGCAGTATGTTCTTGTTGTGAAGGAGCTAAGAAGTAACAGGTTTGTTTATGTGTTCATTTCCGTATTATAAACCGCCATGTTAAGTATTCCTGACATTTACTGTACTTGATTTATCTCATCATTTACTTGAATAGAAGAGAAAGAAAGGCTAGAAATAGAAAGATCATTTACCTTTCAGTTTAGCAGCCCACGTTGCTGTATTTTGAAAGGGAAAACTGCAATGCTTGTGTGTGGGAATATCTTAAGCTGCCTCTTTAAACAAACGTGCAAAAATTATACTAAATCACAATCATTGCTATCATACTTATTACTTAGTACATGGTGCAGCCTTTCAGGTAATTCTTAAAATTTTGTTTCTTCGAACAATTCTAATTTCATCATTCATGACAATTCAATGTCTCAATTTTTATTCTTCATATTTTTCCCAAATACATAAATTGGTCAGTAATACAATTGATGCGGGTGGAAATTATTTTGTGTTGACAGATTCCCATTTACAGGTACCATTGCTTAATATGGTAGGTTTACACTAGTCATTGAAATCTGATGGAAAATAAATTTATGGGGACGCAATCTATATATATATATATATATATATATATGAAGTTGAGAATATGTGTGTGTGTGTATGTATGTATCGAGCCATGCCCACTCCACATAGTCCCGCCCCACTCTGCATAGCCACACTCACTCCACATGCAGAGCCCCGTATAAAAAATATCTAATTTTATTTATATATATATATATATATATATATAAACATACAGCTCTAGCAAAAATTAAGAGACACTGCACAGTTTTATAAAAATCAGTTTCTCTACATGTCTGACAGCCATTCCATTCCAGTCTCAGTTGAATTCCAACCAGAGTACACCTCATTCTACTTAATGTGCTTCTGATTAGGTGATCACCTGAACCAAATCTTATTTAATGAAGGAAACTTTAAAAAAACACAGCTGTGGTGTTCACAATCCTCTTGCAATAGGACAAGCTGGATGGCAAAACAAGTGCTAGTAATATCCCAAAAGTAATAGGAATGAAAAAATAACTTTTAACCATGCTAAAGGAGTTGAAAAGAAAAGTCTTGAGTGAGGCAAAGAAGGGCTCAATTCTGGCTTTACTAGCAGAGGGATACAGTGAGCATCATGTTGCCTCCATCCTTAAAATTTCTAAGATGACTGCCCACTACAACGAGGTCAAGCAGCAGACATTGGGACAACAAAGCTACAGACCGGCAGAGGGCGAAAACGACTCTCCACTGATTGGGATGACCGTCATATTATTCAAATGTCACTCAGCAACCGCAGGATGACATCAAGAGACGTTCAAAAGGAATGGCAAATGGCAGCTGGGGTGAAGTGCACGGCAAATACAGTTCGTAACAGGCTCCTAGAGTCAGGGCTCAAGTCATGTAAAGCTAGAAAAAATCCTTTCATCAATGAGAATCAAAGGAGAGCCAAGCTAAAGTTTGCCAAAGACAATAAGGATTGGACCATAGAGGACTGGAGCAAGGTAATCTCTGATGAGTCTAATTTTCAGCTTTGCCGAACACCTGGTCATGTAATGGTTAGACGGAGACCTGGAGAGGCATACAAGTCACAGTGTCTTGCACCCACTGTGAAATTTGGTGGAGGATCGTGATGATCTCGGAATGCTTCATCAAGGCTGAAATTGGGCAGATTAATCTTTGCGAAGGACGTATGAATCAAGCCTTCTGCTCAGGTAATGTTCCCCAACTCTGAGGACTGTTTTTTTTTCAGCAGGACAATGCGACACGACAGCTAGGTCAATCAATGTGTGGATGAAGGACAACTACATAAAATCTCTGTCATGGCCAGCCCAATCTCCATGCCTGAACCCCATTGAAAACCTCTGGAATGTAATCAAGAGTAAGATGGATAGTCACAAGCCATCAAAGAAGAACTGCTTAATTTTGTACCAGGAGTGGCATAAGGTCACCCAAAAGCAGTGTGAAAGACTGGTGGAAAGCATGCCAAGACGCATGAAAGGTGTGATTAAAAATCATGGTTATTCCACAAAATATTGATTTCTGAACTCTTCCTGAGTTAAAACATTAGTATAGTTTATAAATGAACTGCAAACACTGAATCACTAAGCATCTTTCATTTCACCAAAGCTGTTTAAAAGATGATGGTTGAGCTGTGATTGGTTGCTATGAGCAACAGTTTTCCCACTCCACAACACCTCAGCAGACACTGACCGGGTGGGATGTTGTGAATGTGCTAGAAATGAATTCTGAGCAGAAGCTCCCTCTGGTGGTTACAAACAGTACTGTACTATCCAATGAAGATTGTGAAGATTGGCGATCAGGTGTTACTGACTGGTCTTATATAAGGGAGTTTCCCTCCCATCAGGGTTGCCGGTGATCAATTGTTCTGGTCTCATCTTTGATTCCTGTTCACTTTGTAGCTTGCTGTTTCGTGCCTGCATCTTCTGCTAACAGATAAGACATTTTCTTCTTTTAGTTTTTTGTGCTTGCTTTTTGCATTTTGTCCTGCACTTCTGTGGGGGTCTGCCGGGTCCCCTCCGGGGGCTTGTGCTCCTCTCAGTTTAGTTCAGCCACTGTTGTTTGTTCATTTACCTTTTCCAGTTTTTTCAGTGGCTGCTGTTTAGTTTTGTTACACCAGAGAACTAATTTAGGTGGCAGAGGTCGTGTGATCTCAGGTGTTTTTGTAATTAGTAGAGTTGGTACTTTTCAGGGTTTTTTGGGATTGCAGTAAGTGTCCTTCCTATCCTTTTCTATTTAGGAAGTTTGGGCCCCAACGTTTGCTCATACTATTTTCTGTCTGTGTCTGTATTTTCCTTTTGTCTAACCGCCATTACATGTTTGGGGGCTTTCTATGTTCTTTGGGGATCTGCTCCGGGGCAGATAGTTTTCCTCTTTCTGTCTTTAGGTGTAGTTAGCTTCTCAGGCTGTGACGAGGCGTCTAGGACCAACGTAGGTACGCTCCACGGCTGCCTTTAGTTGTGGTGGTTAGTCAGGGTACTGCAATCCCATAGATTCCAACCTCTCTGGTGTATTTCCTTTTTTGCCTGCTCACATCAGCTACCAAATCATAACAGTATCACCGGCCCTAAAACTGATATTTGTATGGTACTCACAGAAGGGAAAAATAGTGTTAAAGAAAGAAGATTGTCAGAGTTGTCAGAGATTTATTTATTTTTTTCCCTCTGTTTCTCTGAATGCTGAGGAGGATTTTTTTTTCTCTCAATGGAGTTTGCACAGTTGTCTGGCCGTGTGGATCAGCTTGCCACTGAGGTTCGGAGTATTGCTACCTATCTTGCAGGGTTGCCTGTTGTGGAACCTAGGATTCCCATGCCAGATTTGTTTTTAGGGGATCGAGCTAAATTTCTGAATTTCAAAAATAACTGTGTTGTTTTTTGCCTTAAAACCTGAGTCCTCAGGGAACGCAGCACAGCAGGTTCAAATTGTCATCTCTCTCCTGCGTGGCGATCCTCAGAATTGGGCTTTTTCCCTGACACCTGGGGATCCTGTTTTGAGTAATGTTGATGCATTTTTTCGGGCTCTGGGGTTATTGTACGATGAGCCTAATGTCACTGATCAAGCTGAAAAAGCCTTGTTGGCATTAAATCAGGGCTTGAGGACGCTGAGTTGTACTGTCAGAGATTCCGAAGGTGGGCAGTCCTGACCAAATGGAATGACGATGCTTTGGCAGCCCTTTTTCGGAAGGGTCTGTCAGAGAATGTAAAGGATGTTATGGTGGGATTCCCTGTCCCCTCTGGTCTCAATGATTCTATGTCATTAGCGATTCAAATTGACAGACGTTTGCATGAGCGTAGAGGTATGCGTGGAATAGTGTTGCCTTGTGAACCAGCTTCTGAACCCATGCAGTGTGATAGAGTGGCTTCTGGGGCACAGCGTCATGCGTTTCGAAAACGCAATGGGTTATGTTTCTACTGTGGTGATGCCTCTCATGCTATTTCAGTCTGCCCTAAGCGGGGAAGACGTTTTGCACCTTCAGTTGTCTTGGGTAGTGTTCAGACTAAATTTTTGTTGACTGTTACCCTGATTTGCTCCCTATCCACATTTTCTGCTCAGGCTTTCGTTGATTCGGGAGCAGCTATTAACCTGATGGATTTTGATTTTGCTAAACGTTGTGGGTTTCCCTTGATACCCTTACGGAAGTCTATTCCCCTACTGGGGATCGATTCTACCCCTTTGGCTGAGAATAAACCTCAGTTCTCTACTCAGGTGATAATGAGGGTTGAACCTGATCATCAGGAGAGTTGCAAATGTTTGGTGCTGTATAATCTGCATGACATTATCGTACTGGGTTTCCCTTGGTTACAGTCTCATAATCCTGTTTTGGATTGGAAATCTGTGTCTGTAACCAGTTGGGGCTGCCAATGTCTTAATACCAACACTCCTGTTTTTTCTGCCTCCCCCCAGGCTCAGGATGTTCCTGACTTTTTGACTGATTTTTCTGATGTATTTAGCGAAAGTAAATCTGCATCCTTGCCCCCCCATAGGAGCTATGACTGCGCTATTGAATTAGTGACTGGTAGTAAATTCCCTAAAGGTCGCCTTTTTAACTTGTCTGTACCTGAACATGACGCTATGCGGTCTTATATCAAGGAGTCATTGGAGAAGGGTCATATCAGACCATCCTCTTCACCCTTGGGTGCCGGTTTTTTCTTTGTGGCCAAAAAGGATGGTTCATTAAGGCCGTGTATTGATTATCGTCTCTTGAACAATATCACTGTGAAATATCAATATCCGTTACCCTTGATTTCTGACCTGTTTTCCAGGGTGAAAAGTGCTACTTGGTTTACCAAGCTTGACCTCAGGGGGGCATATAACCTTATTCGCATTAAGCACGGGATGAATGGAAGACGGCATTTAATACCCCAGAGGGGCATTTTGAGTACCTAGTGATGCCCTTTGGGCTCACTAATGCTCCTTCTGTCTTCCAGTCCTTCATGAATGACATTTTCAGGGATTTTGTGGATAAATTTCTGATTGTTTATTTGGATGATATCTTGATTTTTTCCAATGACTGGGACTCTCATGTGAAACATGTTCGGACTGTGTTCCAGATTTTGAGAGAGAATGCTCTGTATGTGAAGGGATCAAAGTGTCTTTTTGGCGTACAGAGGATCTCATTTCTGGGATTCATTTTGTGCCCATCTGTTATTGAAATGGACCCGGTCAAGGTTCAGGCCATCTGTGATTGGGTCCAACCTACTTCATTAAAGGCTCTTCAAAGATTCTTGGATTTTGCCAATTTTTATCGTAAATTTATTGGTAATTTCTCTGTTATTGTTAAACCATTGACTGATTTGACTAAAAAGGGTTCTGATGTGGTGAATTGGCCTCCTGAGGCAGTCTCTGCGTTTCAGGAACTTAAGCAGACATTCACTTCTGCTCCTGTTCTACGGCAGCCTGATGTTTCTCTGCCATTTCAGGTGGAGGTTGATGCCTCTGAAATTGGGGCAGGTGCCGTTTTGTCCCAAAGAGATCCAGAGACCTCTAAAAGTAACCCTTGTGCCTTTTTCTTTCGAAAATTTTCTCCAACTGAACGTAATTATGACGTGGGTAATCGGGAGTTATTGGCCATGAAGTGGGCTTTTGAAGAGTGGAGACATTGGCTGGAGGGAGCCAAACATCAGGTGGTGGTCCTCACGGACAATAAGAATCTGGTTTATCTGGAATCAGCCAAGCGACTTAATCCTAGAAGGGCCAGGTGGGCCTTGTTTTTCACACGTTTTAATTTCATGGTTTCCTTTCTTCCTGGCACTAAGAATGTTAAGGCGGATGCCCTCTCGAGGAGTTTCCTTGCGGACTCTCCTGAGTTATCTGATCCTGCTGTTATTTTGAAAGAGGGTGTAGTTCTTTCCGCCATCTCGCCCAATTTGAGACTGGCTCTGAAGGGTCTCAGGAGGATAAACCCGAGCGCTGCCCTATTGGGAAATTGTTTGTCCCAGACCTGTGGAAAAAGAGTGTGATGTCTGAGATTCATTGTTCCGCGTTGGCCGGTCATCCCGGAATTTTTGGTACCAGAGACTTGGTTAGTCGGTCCTTTTGGTGGCCTACTTTGTCTCGTGACGTCAGGGAATTTGTGCAGTCCTGTGGGACTTGCTCTCGCTCCAAGCCTTGCTCTCGCTCTAGTGGTTTGTTGATGCCATTGCCTGTGCCCAAGAGACCATGGACCCATATCTCTATGGATTTCATTTCCGACCTCCCTGTTTCTCAGAGAATGACCGTTATCTGGGTGATTTGTGATAGGTTTTCCAAAATGATACATCTTGTGCCATTACCTAAGTTGCCTTCCTCCTCTGAATTGGTGCCTTTGTTCCTTCAGCACGTGGTTCGGTTACACGGCATTCCTGAGAACATTGTGTCTGACAGAGGAGTCCAGTTTGTTTCCAGATTTTGGAGGACTTTTTGTTCTAAACTTGGTGTTCAATTGTCTTTCTCCTTGGCTTTTCATCCTCAGACCAATGGACAAACTGAGAGAACAAACCAGACATCGGAGACTTATCTGAGATGCTTTGTGTCTGCTGATCAGGATGACTGGGTCTCTTTTTTGCCTTTGGCTGAGTTTGCTCTTAATAATAGGGCTAGCTCTGCCACTTTGATGTCTCCATTTTTCTGCAATTTTGGGTTTCACCCTCGATTTTCTTCAGGACAGACGGAGGCTTCTGTCTGTCCAGGTGTTGACTCTGTTGTGGAGCGTATGCAGCAGATTTGGGACCAGGTAGTGGAGAGGTTGTCCCTCTCTCAGGAGAGGGCCCAGCGGTTTGCCAACTGGCATAGGACTGATGGTCCTCGTTTTGAAGTGGGGGACTTGGTCTGGTTGTCCTCAAGAAATATCCCTATGAGAGTTGCATCTCCTAAGTTTAAGCCTAGGTTCATTGGACCTTATAAGATCATGGAGATTCTTAATCCTGTTTCCTTTCGTTTACTTCTTCCAGGGACATTTAAGATCCATAACGTGTTCCACAAGTCCTTATTGAAGAGGTTTGTCGAGCCAGTGGTTCCTATGGCTGTGCCTCCTGACCCTGTTTTGGTTGAGGGCAATCTGGAGTATGTGGTTGAGAAAATATTGAATTCTCGTTTTTCTAGACGGAAACTCCAGTATTTGGTTAAGTGGAGAGGTTATGGTCAGGAGGACAATTCTTGGGTGTTTGCTTCGGACATCCATGCTAGGAGACTCATCCGTGCGTATCACAGAGCTCATCCTGACCGACCTGGTTGCTCAAATGAGGGTTCGGTGACCCCTCCTCAAGGGGGGGTACTGTTGTGAATGTGCTAGAAATGAATTCTGAGCAGAAGCTCCCTCTGGTGGTTACAAACAGTACTGAACTATCCAATGAAGATTGTGAAGATTGGCGATCAGGTGTTACTGACTGGTCTTATATAAGGGAGTTTCCCTCCCATCAGGGTTGCCGGTGATCAATTGTTTTGTTCTCATCTTTGATTCCTGTTCACTTTATAGCTTGCTGTTTCGTGCCTGCATCTTCTGCTAACAGATAAGACATTTTCTTCTTTTAGTTTTTTGTGCTTGCTTTTTGCATTTTGTCCTGCACTTCTGTGGGGGTCTGCCGGGTCCCCTCCGGGGCTTGTGCTCCTCTCAGTTTAGTTCAGCCACTGTTGTTTGTTCATTTGCCTTTTCCAGTTTTTTCAGTGGCTGCTGTTTAGTTTTGTTACACCAGAGAACTAATTTAGGTGGTAGAGGTCGTGTGATCTCAGGTGTTTTTTAATTAGTAGAGTTGGTACTTTTCAGGGTTTTTTGGGATTGCAGTAAGTGTCCTTCCTATCCTTTTCTATTTAGGAAGTTTGGGCCCCAACGTTTGCTCATACTATTTTCTGTCTGTGTCTGTATTTTCCTCTTGTCTAACCGCCATTACATGTTTGGGGGCTTTCTATGTTCTTTGGGGATCTGCTCCGGGGCAGATAGTTTTCCTCTTTCTGTCTTTAGGTGTAGTTAGCTTCTCAGGCTGTGACGAGGCGTCTAGGACCAACATAGGTACGCTCCACGGCTGCCTTTAGTTGTGGTGGTTAGTCAGGGTACTGCAATCCGATAGATTCCAACCTCTCTGGTGTATTTCCTTTTTTGCCTGCTCTCCTCAGCTACCAAATCATAACAGTGGGAGAAATCTAGCATCCCATGCTCAGCGCCTCCCGACTCGGGCTATGAGATGGAGGATGTGTGATGCGTATATGGACACGGGACTATGGGATGGATGATATGTACTTATTTATTTATTTTACTCACTTATATAGCACCATTAATTCCACAGCTCTTTACATACATTATTGTATGATGGGTATACGGACACTGGACTATGGGATGGAGGGTGTGTGATGGGAATATGGCCACGGGACTATGGGAGGGAAAATATGTATGATGGGTATATGGGCACTTGAGTATAGGATAGAGGATGTGTGATGGGTATATTGACACGGGACTATGGGATGGAGAATATGCATCATGTGTATATGGACACAGGACTATGGGATGGAGGATATGTATGATGGGTATATTGGCACTGGACTATGGGATGGAGGATGTGTGATGGGTATATGGGCACTGGACTATAGGATGGAGGATATGTATGTTGAATATATGGGCACTGGTCTATGGGATGGAATATGTGTGATCGGTATATGGGCACTGGACTATGGGATGGAGGATAATCATTATAATTTGTTATAACTAACCCCGGTTAGTTACTATGCCAGGGCAATGCTGGGCTCTTCAGCTAGTATTCAAATAAAGGTACTGCCACACTTAGCGATCTCGTTAGCGATCACGATAACGACGCAAGCTAACGAGATCGTTGGTGTGATCTCTTTTAGGTCGCTATTAGCTGCCAAACAGGAGATCTCATAAACGACTCATCAGCGGTCAGTAGTGTTGAGCGATACGATAATGTAAATATCGGCTATCGGCCGATATTAGCTCTATCGGCCTTTCGATAATTCGTTTCGATATTTTCGTCTTATCGAATACCGGAATCGGATTTGTCACTGTCACTGTGAGTGTCCGTCGGTCGGGTCTGTCAGGAGTCAGCGGCACTTACCTGGCAGAAGATCTCCGGCGGTCACGGCCTGGACTGCTTCATGGCCGCCATCATCTTTCCCCGGCGGTCACATGAAGTTTCTCCGATAACTGCAGTGACTGCAGGGTAATCCCGGCCGTAAAGCAGTCAGTCCGATGACGTCACCGCCGGGGAAGCAGGTAATCAGCTGTGCTGCGCCGGGATGACAGGCTCTGCCTGTCATTCTGATGTAGAGAGCTGGATCGTCGTGGGACACTCGTTACTATGGACTGCGTCGGTCAGGTGGTATACTTTTTTTCATTTTTTTTCAGGAGATCGATGGCGTCGCAGGATGAGACTGTAATAAAAGTAATGAAAACTGTGTTTTTTTTTTTTTATTAAATTAAAAAACTTTTTTATGAACATTCACCCGTCCGGGTACATAAACAATTTAACTATTTACATACAGTGACCCTGCCTGGGTTATTTATAATTCTTTGGCAGGGGTGTTCCAGGTACCACCTGGTACTCTTCTGATGCTTGCCAAACATCCGAGGCACCAAGGACCACCAGGACCTGATGACGTCGTGTGGCCTGTACAGTCAAGTCGTGACCCGCTATCTGGGTCTGTGTGGCCACCTCTTTCATCTCCCTCCGGGTCTGGAACCCTATGTCCCAGACTGAACGAACCCCAGGGGGCCTAACAGGCGCCGGGTACGGGCCAGCTATACTTATCATGTCCATAGCTGGGGCTGCTGAGGAGACCACTGAGGGAGGCTGGGGAGATTTACGGCGTGGGGTGGGCACTTTTGCAGAGGCCTGGATGTGGGAGGCTGAAGGCTCCGAGGGTCTCACAGGTTCCTGACACTCTGGGAAGTAGGGGTCGCACCTGGTAACATTTAGGGCGTACCATCCATTGTAACCCCAGTGTCGGGTGTAAGTCACCAAGTCTCCTGGCAACAGGTCCCTCCCCGGGTGTCCTTCTGGGAGGTGAGCCTCCACGTCCCGCCGGTTCACAAAAACTTCTAAATAAAGTCCAGGCTCCTGGATGAAGCCCCAACCACCTTTCAATTTAAAGCTCCGTACTGCACCCTTACGCCGTGGCTCCCTCACCGTACTTTTATCTTTTCTCATCCGGTCCTTATCTGCCCGGTCCTTCTCCAGCTGACGTTGGCGAAGTTTTTGGGATTCTCGCTGCTCCCTTTGTCGCTCTGCTTCCTTCTCCCAACGTCTCCACTCTTCCTCCTGACGCCGGTTGAAATTCTCCTCCACCAGCAGCTCCATGTCTCCACCATCAAACTGCAGCTTACAGTGTCCGGTTTGCGGCAGCTCTCTGGCGCCCCCCAGTCCTGGCGGCGCTCACCTGCGGAGGAAGCAGCCGGCTCTGGAACAGATGACAGTCGGGGCTCCGGTACAGGCAGGTAGTGCTCTGGTGCCTGCGCGGCCTCCTCCATGAGGACGGGTGTCGCTTCTTCTGTCTCAGCGACGGGGCAGACAGCGGGATCTGGGGTGCTGCCGGTGCAGCGTTTTTTGCACGAACGGGTGCCTCCACTGCGACAACGTCAACCGGATCACATTGCAAGGGCTGGGATGCCCGCACGGACTCCTCTACTAGAACGGGTGCCTCAACTTCCGGTACAGACACTTCAGGTAAGAGGGATTGGCGCCGCTCCAAGTTTAGTTTTAGGACACGCCAGCTGGCTTCCATCCTGGCGACCTCCTCCCGGTGCCGGGCCAGGCCTCTTAGGGTATCCTCCGCTTCTTGCAGCGTAGGAGGGTTTCCAGGCCGGGTGCCCAACGGTGGTTCCGTGGCGATCGGGTCGCTTCCGTGGGGGGAGAGCTCTGACTGCTCCATCCCTTCACACTTCTGCTCGTGTCCATTAGCCATCTCTGCCAAGTCACATGTGTCATTAGCATCTGGAGAGGGCCCCTCTTTAGTAGTGAGGCGGGACCTTCGTGTTAGTTTCCGCACACTGAGGAGGATGAGGAGGCGGAACTGAAGAGCTGTGGGGCACGATCTTACATTGCAGTACCATTTAGAGCCATCGTTTTCGCGTCACTGAGTGAGTGTGTACACCCATGAAGAGCACGCCCTTCTTCTTCACCAGTGCCTCGTCGTGACGCAGATATGGCGGAAAAATGGCAAATACATTCTCTGATGATTTTAGCAATTCTCAAGCACAAAACCAGTTCAATTCAGGCACACAGGACTCGCTTATAGCGAGCTACAGAATCCTGTTCGTGACGCCCAAGTTGAGTCGCACAGAGCCAGAGGTTTTTGGGGTACTCGGCACCGAGCCCGTCGACTTCTATGGGGTATGTCACGGCTTTACCCGGCAATTGAATCAGAGTCTATTTTACTATGTAGAAGTGTATAAACTATAAATATATGTATATATATATATGTCACAATGACATGTATATATATATATATGTATTCTATGTGTGTATATTTAGTGTTTACAAGGAAATAAAGGTTTTTTTTAGTTGCGATATTTTGTTCCCATAGACTTACATTGGACTTCCGGTATCGAAATCGGATATCGACGATATTTAGCGCTATCGGCGATACAATTTCGATACGATATTTTTAGATATCGAGCACTATCGCTCAACACTAGCGGTCAGCGATCTCTTTAACGACTTTGGCGGTCGTTAGGATGTCATTAGCATGTACTGAGCGCTTCTGATTCATAGGAATTTCCAGCATCGCTCCTGCTCTCTGCGTCCTGCTAGCCTGCTTTGCAACTTCTGCGATCCTCTCTGTGATGCAAAAGAGAACTTACAGATATTGTGATCCACTTCTGTGACGCTAAAAAAACCCTAGTCCCGCCTGCGCCGCTGTCATATGCGTCACAAACGAGGTCGCTCGCCGTTCGCAAAAGGTGCCAAACAGCGATATAGGCTCACCAGTGGGACGCCAACGATCAAAAAACGGTCCAGAATGCTAGATCAGCGACATCACAGCAGGGGCCACATCGTTGCTACATGCCACACACAACGAGGTCGCTAACGAGATCGCTAAATAGTGACGTTTTAGCGATCTCGTTAGCGATCTCGTTTAGTGTGGCATACCCTTAAGACCAGAATACCCACAAATCTATTGACTAATGGCTGCATGTTAGTTCACACGTTCAGTATTTGGTCAGTATTTTTCATCAGTATCTGTATGCCAAAACCAGGAGTGAAAAATGCAGACGTGATGACGTGTTTCTATTATATTTTTCCATTGATTGTTCCACTCCTGGTTTTGTCTTACAAATACTCATGTTAAATACTGACCAAATACTGAACGTATGAATGTGGCCTTACAAGACAAACTACAGTCATGGCCAAAAGTTTTGAGAATGACACAAATATTATATTTTCACATGATCTGCTGCCCTCTGGTTTTTATGTGTGTTTGACAGATGTTTTTATCACAGACAGAAATATAATAATTGCAAACATATGAGTAACAAAAGCTTATATTGACAGTTAGAATGAGTTAATATACTTGAGAAAGGCCACAATATGGCCGAAACGTTGCTACCTTTGATGGCAGAATAAAGATTTTGTACTTTCTTCACCTGGATGGATGCTGCTCTTTTTCTTGATTTTGTGGTTTCCAAAGTCAACTACCCCAATCAGTGGCACCCCGCTTTGGAGGGCACTGACAGAGGCAAGTTAGAGACAAGCTTAGGAAGCTGACAGAGTCCATTGTGGTATGTGGCCAGGTGACCTGATTGTCCCAACTTGCATTCTCCAAATGTCTACATGGGTTAAGTGATGGGCAGAGGATCAAATCTGTGTTCCTCTGGTTGGAGCCATGGTGCCTTGGCTGCTGTCCTCTAGAGGCTCTGTATAGAAAAAGAGAGGTTCTTTTTATACCCACAGCTGTCCTTCAGGCCATTATCCACAGGTTTGGGGGGATCTGGGAGGAGAATTCTCTCATTGTTCGAGTGTTCAACTAACCAACGTGTTTTGTCCTTCAATGTTTGTAGAACAACAAGCTGCAGGAACTGATACAATAGGTAGTCAGGAAGCATTCAACAAATCAACAAGCATTAATTCAACTTACAACAAGAGTCAATGATCAGGCTCATACGAACAATAGCTCATGACCCTGGTCCTACTGAATAATATGTCTGGCATAAGTAAAAGTAAACACGGTGTCCTCACATTCCTCCCCCTTCTTAATTAGCTAGAGATTTGATAGGCTTCCGATCATCCTTCTCCACTTGTCGGGTACAGTCCGTCAGTATTTCTTTCAGTACAGGCAAGAATGTAAGAGGTTGCACCTTCATGAGAATGAACCTTTACAGAATCTAATTTCCCCAAAACACTTTCCACATCTTCCTTGCGAATAAACTCCACAATCCCCATTCCATCCTTGTGCAAATCAGCATAGCAGACATCTCCAACTTCTCTCATATCACCTTTCAGATCTTGCCAACTCCCTGATGGGGGAATCCCTGAGACGAGGTCTCTGTATTCAATTCACCAGGAAGGGTTCTTCCTCCTACGGGGTCCTTCATATCCTCCCCTTGGTCCCCGGCTTAACCGGGGATACTCCACATGTAATCTATGCGAACTGAACTCGTATCCATTGCATCCAAACACAGCATCCTTCGCATCCCAAGGGTCCTGGAAGTTGATGAAGGTGAACAGTGTGGCACTGCCTCCCCATTGATTTTTCAGCTCGATGTTACGGATTTGCCCATACCCATGGAACCACTCCTTTAGCACCTTCTATGGCTTGAGGCTCTGGGTCCCAATGCGACCAACTCCTGGATTCGGACTGCTTCGGACTGGGTATTTGATTCCAGACTGTCACTGGATCCTTGATTTGGCAGGCAGTTCAATTCCTCTTAAACTCCTCATCCTCCATGATGTTCTCGGCATTCCAAAGGATCAATTCCTGAATCAAATTCGACTGAGTGCTGTCGTCCGTTAATTAGTCCGTCGAAGCTGGCACAACTCCTGTAGTTGCTGTTTCCTGTTCAGGCTGTACTGCACATCGACAACTCAGGGTGAGGGTAACACAACATGGTGATACTTTATTGGATCACCAACAGTCAACAACATGTAGTATAGTTTCAGCAAATACACAAGATGGTGCAAATGACAGTCTCATCCTTCTGCTGGGTCGCCGGGAATTAGAACATCTTTACTTTAGTTCTTCCAGGGCCAACTGCCCCAACCAGTGGCAACCTGCTTTTGAGGAGCACCAACGGAGAGGTGCTAGTGGCAAGCTTAGGAAGCTGACAGAGTCTATTGAGGTATGTGGCCATGTGACCTGATTGTCCCAACCTGGGTTCTCCAAATGTCTGTATGGGTTCAGTGATGGGCAGTGGATCGAATCTGTATTCCTCTGGTCGGAACCATGGTGCCTTAACTGCTGTCCTCTAGTGTCTCTCTATAGAAGGAAGAGGTCCATTTTCTACCCACAGCTGTCCTTCAGGTATTTATCCACAGGTTTGGAGGATGTGGGAGAAGGTCATCTCTCATTGTTCAAGTGTTCAATTATATAAGCAAATACCCTGCAGTAAATAAAAAGAGCAAATTAAGTTGTGGCCTCCCTTTTCTTTGATCAGAACATTACATTCAGGTAGTTCCTTATGCCTAGGTATCCATTAGCTGGTTCTCCATCCTTCTCAGCCTTTATCCACATGTACATCACTTGAAAAATGGTGAGGTTGTAATTCTAGAGGTTAAGAGCATACTGAATAGGGTCACCGTGACGTGGTGGGATGGCTTTTGCCATTTTTTATCAAAATTATGCTAACCAAGTACCCT
>JARQOD010000004.1:405495407-405559062 GCA_033576555.1 Oophaga sylvatica
GCCCCAAACATATTCCCACCTTTACATTTTTAACTTTTAAAAAACAAGTAAAATTAAAAAATTAACAATACAATTAAAAGCAAAAAAAACCCCTCTCTAATTTCAATCTAAAAATAGGGGGGGAATCAAAATACGGGTTGGGTTAATAAAATGTCATTTCAAGATTCCACCTTTTAAAGGGGAGTAGGTTTGAGGAGATAGGAACTACACAACACACAAACCACTTACACATAAATACTTGATTATAAATTGATGGGCCCTCAACAGATGTGTTTTGAGGAGCCCTGAAACCATCAAATTGTGATACCAAAATTTTTTGGGGAGAGCACCCAGAGTTTGGCCACCGGAAAGTCTTGGGTCAGTGGAGGTAGGGATAGTAAAGGGGTTATTCGAAAGTCGTTTGCGAGGGGCCCCCGTCGGTTAGGCCGAAGATAGAAATAGGGGGGAGAGTGGGGGGTGTCATGGGGAAGCTTTGTGGTAGAACAAGACTTGAATTGATCCTATAAAAAATGGGCACCATGTAAGGACTGGCAAAAGGCGGCGCGTCCGAGTACCGAAAGCCAAGGGAAACCCGCTGCGCATTAAGGGGGCCCGGAAAGAGGGGAAGCCCATTGGGGGAGGCCAAGTAAAAAGTTTTCCCGAGCCGGGCGGAGTGGATCAATGCAACAGTGGGGGGTTTTTTGTTGTTTCCATGTGAAAAAGGGCAAACAAGATGTTTTTAAGGTGTAGGGGCAAACGGCAAGAATTGTTTTGGGGGGGTGAAGGAGAGATTGTAAAAACATAACCCCCAGACACGAGCCGCCCCGGGGTTTATTAAAAGGGCCCCCCCGAAGGGAAAATTTCATATTTAGGGGGGTTTTGAACGGGGGGGACAAAAATTCATTTTGGAGAGGTTGAGTTTCAAAGAGACAAATATGGGAACTGCGACAGACAGTCGTGGCGTCGTATACAGCGGGGGTAAGGTCGGGGATGACGTGTAAATTGTGGTCTCCCAAAAGAGGGGTACGAAAGCCAAATCTGCTGAGGTCGCCCAAATTGGGCTTTGTAGAAGAGAAGAGAAAGGGGCCAAGGACTACCCGGGGAAAACCGACATGAAGGGGAATGAATAACCAGGAACAAACACGAAGGACGGTCAAAAAATAGGAAAACCCGGAGAGAACAGTGTCCTTAAAAACCTAGAGAGGGGCCTGACATGGAACGTGGGCAACCCTGTTTTAAAGCTGCAAAAGGCGAGTAGAATGACAAGAGTGGTCGCCTTACGTTTTTTCTGTCAAAGGTCATTGCACTTTTGAGGCGTTTCAGTCGAAGTAGGTTCGAAGCCGGACTGGGGAAGGGGCTAGAGGGGGTGAGTGGGGAAGGGAACGGGGAGGGGGAAGTGACAGGGGCCCCCAAAATTTGGGGAATGAAGGGGGGGAAAGGGAACCCTCTTAGTTTTTGGCGAAGGTCAAGACGGGTTCTTTTGTAGTGGGGTAATATTAGTTTTTGAAGGGGGGTGGGAAAAAGCCAAGGAAAGTGAAGGTGAAATTGTAGTTGGTGATTGGCAAAAGGGGAAAGAGACTAGAGATGTGAGGGGATGGGGTCGGTAGTGCATGTAGTCGGATGAGGAAGAGAGGAGTCTGGAGACTTCTTCTTCTGTGATGGGATCAAATGTGGAAATTGAGCCAGGGGAAATGCAGGGTGGGATGGGAGTCACAGCACTTGGTGGTTGAGAGCAGATTTCCTGACGGATAGTATCTATTTTTTCTATAAAGTGGGAGGCCAGGTCATCAGCACAAATGTCTGTGATAGGGGCTTGTGCTTTTGGCCTGAGGAGGGAGTGAAAAGTGTCAAAAAGTTTCTTGGGGTTGTTGGCTAGTGAGGAGATCAGTGTGGTGAAGTAGGTCTGTTTGGCGAGGTGAAGGGCAGCATTATAAGTTCTTAACATGAATTTAAAGTGGATGAAGTCTTCTGGTGTGCGGGTTTTTCTCCATAGGCGTTCAGCACTCCTAGAGCATCGCTGGAGAAGGTGAGTTTGCGATGTGAGCCAGGGCTGTTTTACTGTGTGTTTGGAAGTTCTGAGGGTGAGCGGTGCTACTTGGTCAAGGGTGCTTCTAAGAGTGTCATTGTAGTGCTGAACAGCCAGATTAGGACAAGAAAAAGAGGAGATTGGGGACAGCGAAGAGTGTAGGGAGTCTGAAAGTGTCTGAGGGTTAATGGCTTGCAGATTTCTGAATGTGCGGTAGGTAGGAGTTCGCTGGGGTGGTGAGGATTTGTGAGCGTGAGAGGGAGAGAATGTTGTGGTCAGAGAGTGGAAGCGGTGAGTTATTTAGGTGGGAAATTGAACAGAGGCGGACAAAGACCAGGTCAAGGGTGTTGCCATCCTTGTGTGTCTCAGAGGTTGAAAGCTGTGAGAGGCCTAGAGAAGTGGTTAGTGATAGTAGCTGAGATGCAGATGTGGAAGTAGGACTGTTAATGGGGATGTTGAAGTCTCCAAGGATAAGGGTTGGTAGTTCTGAGGACATGAAGTGCGGCAGCCAGGCTGAGAAGTGGTCAAGGAACTGGGTGGATGAGCCTGGGGGCCGATATATGACCGCTATTCTGAGGGAGAGGGGATGGAAGAGCCTGATGGTGTGGACCTCAAAAGAAGGGAATGAGAGTGATGGAATTGGGGGGATGACCTGGAAAGTGCATTGTGGGGACAGGAGTATGCCAACTCCACCACCATGTCTGTTTGTGGGTCTCGGGGAATGGGAGAACTGTAAGCCACCATAGGAAATGGCAGCAGGGGAGACCGTGTCAGAATCCTGAATCCAGGTTTCAGTGAGGGCCAACAGATGAAGAGAGTTGTTCAGAAAGTAGTTGTGCAGGAAAGATAGTTTATTGCATGCAGACCTTGGATTCCAGAGGGCACAGTTGAAAGAAGGAGATGAGGGAGTGCAAGTAATATTAACAAGATTATTATGGTTTCGAAATGAGGTAGGGTAGGGATTGAGGTTGGGGGATGGACCAGGGTTGGGGGAGATGTCCCCTGAAATCAGTAGGAGTAGGAAGATAAAGAGCAGGTAGTTGTTGGATTTATAAATAGGTTTTTTCTGAGATATGTTTGGGCAAGATGGGCTGAGTTTTCTTAGGAAGGTGAGGAGTGCATGGGAACTGTACATGGGAGAGGGAAGTATGGAGGGGCTGATGTATATGAGTCGTGATGGAGGGGGGATGGGGCAGTGAATGTGGATGGCAAGGGAACACAGGAGGATAGAGATAGAGAACATAATTTAAAAGAAAGCAAAGTGTGGGTTACCTGATTCCTGCCCTGATTAACTGCCATGGATAACTGCCTTTTACTCGATGCTTGTCTTTCGTGATGCGTGCGCCCCCCTTACTGCGTGCGCCCCTTAGACTACTCCTAAATATATAGTCCACACTACAGGGTCAGGAAAGTGGGATTGTGGGGGCTGTTTTGGGATAATTTGCCAGCTGGGGCCAGCACACCAGGGGGTGGTTAGATCATCAAAGGCTACCTGGCAACATCTATATGCTTTAGCACCTTCCACCTGATAGCATCTAGAGAGGCCCCAGTCACGGGATATAAAGCAGTAAGTATTTTAAACACAGTGCAAAAATGAATTATTCCAAAGCCTTATTAACAGGCACATTAAACTATGTTGCAAGATGGTAAAGCAGTGCTTGGCAGCAAGTAGAGGTATGGAGTGCACACCATTAATATATAGTGCAGCATTCAACACAGATAGCAGAGGTGGGGATTCTATTCAGCTGTTTGCTTCCACTGAATGCAGTTCATACCATTAATATATAGTGCAGCATTCAACACAGATAGCAGAGGTGGGGATTCTATTCAGCTGTTTGCTTCCACTGAATGCAGTACCTTTGATCATTAATGGCCAAAGAGTTCAATTTTAACCTCATCTGTCTACAGGACTTGTTTTCAAAATGCATCAGGCTTGTTTAGATGTTCTTTGAATACTTCTGACTCTAAATTAAAAAAAAAAAAGGATAGGTTTTCCTACAATGACTCTCCCATTAAAGCCATATTTGTGCAGGTGTCTCTAAACAGTATAACTATGTACCAAAACTCCAGAGTGCTCTAAATCTTTCTGAAGGTGTTTTTCAGTCAAGAGGTGGTTCTGATTTGTCTCTCTAGAAATCCTATGAGCAGCTGTCACTAAAATTTTGCTTGGTCTTCCAGGCCTTATCTTGATCTCCACTGCTCCTGTTAACTGCCATTTCTTAATTACATTTCAAACTGAGGAAAGGGTAAATTGCTATCTACTTATAGCCTTCTCCTGCTTTGTGGGACTCCACCATTTTCATTTTCAGAGTGCTAAGGAGCTGCTAAGAAGAACCCATGGCTGTTGCTTTATGGCACAAGGTTAGAGGAGGCTGAGTTTTTATGAAGCTGGGACATTTCCATCATCTGACATTTCCTAATGATGATAGTGAACAAGTCATACCACTAACAGGCTAATTAAGGTCTGAAACCTTAGTCAAAGTTATCTGAGCACATAAATCTCCAAAGGTGCCTAAACTTCTGCATCGGCCCATTTTCCTTTTCTCCAGTTTTAAAATAAAAGTGACAATATTTTTTTTGTCTAAAATACAAAGGAAATGTGTCATTTTTAACTTAAAACCTTTTGCTTAACTGTTCACAATAACATTTATTTTGACCAGGGGTGCCCAATCTTTTATATGCCATTGTACCTACCACATGTTATACCGCGCAGTTTTCTGAAAGGAGCCTTGCCGCTGAAGGTCGTTTACCCCTTCCTCACAGAGCCCCATTTTTTTAAAATTTGACATGAGTCACTTTAAGTGGTAATAACTGCAATGTTTTTTCCAATCTGAGTGATTCTCAGAATGTTTTTTTTTATGACACATTGTATGTGCACCAATATTGTCCACCAAACCGCCAAAATTAACACCATTTTGAAAACTACACCCTTCAAGGAATATATCTAAGAATATAGTTACCTTTTGTGAACCTACAGGTGCCTCCGAAAAGTTTATAACATTTGGATGCAAAAATGAAAAATTTAATATTTCAACTAAAATGGTGCTTTTTCACAAGAGGTAAAAGAATAAAATGAACCCCACAATATGTAAAACAAATTCTCCCAAACGTGGCAATAGCCCATATGTGGTCGGAAAATGCTTTTTGGACATACAGTATGGTTTGAAGGGAAGAAATGTTATTTTACTTTGGAGTGCAAATTTGTCTGGGATAGTTTGCGGCCCCACTTGTAGAGTCAAAACAGCAAAAAGAAAAACCAAAGCGACGCCATAACAGAAATTAAACTCCTCAAGGAATTCATCTAGAGTGAAGTGAACATTTTGAACCCACAGATGCTTGTCAGAATTTTATATACTGGGTTGCAGAGACAAAATGTTATGCTTTTTTTCACAAGGAATAATAGAAGGAAATGGACCCCACAACTTATAAAACAATTTCTTCCAAATACAGCAAGACTCATGGCTGTACTAGCTCAAAAGGGTGCTTCTACTCAATACTGAGCAAAGGGTCTGAATACTTATGACCATGTGATATTTCAGTTTTTCTTTTATAATAAATTTGCAAAAATTTCTACATTTCTGTTTTTTTCAGTCGATATTGGGTGCAGAGTTTACATTAATAAGAAAAAATGAACTTTTTTGAATTTACCAAATGGCTGCAATGAAACAAAGAGTGAAAAATTTAAAGGGGTCTGAATACTTTCCGTACGCACTGTATTATGGTTCGGAGACTACTGTTTGCGTACATGATGGGGCTTGAAACAGAAGAATTGCTATTTGACATTTGAAGCACATATTTGGTAGTGATATTTATTTCTTTAACATTGGGCTGTGTGAAAATCAAAAATTATATTTTTTGCAATGATAAATAGATTTAGATCAAAATATTTAATCCTTACCATGGCTAGTAAGAAAAAACATACCCCATATTTATTACTCTATTTCTCCCAATTAAGACAATACCTTATATGTGGTCAAACACTACTTTTTGGGCACACAACAGTGCCCATTTAGCTTTTGGGTCACAGAGTTTTCTGGATTAATATATGAGTGCTATTTGCAGAGTTTCCAAACTGCCAAACAGCAGAAATATCCAAAAATTGATTTTGGAAATTACACTCAAGGAGATAATCTATGTAGTGAGTATTTTGACTCTACCGTCATTTCCAGAAATTAGTGTACAGTGGATGTTGCAAAGTGAAAATTGTAAATATGCAATTTAAGTGCCCAGTACACAGTGGAGAGCTTGTTCTACTGGAAACATGCACCATATAAATTATTGAGTGGGTTGTCCTGGACCTTAGAATTGGTGACTCATCTAAATATAAAATTAGTGGGGATCCATGGTCAACTGAAAACTGCTCCGGCAGTCAGCAGCCCAGTACATTTCTTCGTGGCTGCTGTGGAGTACTGCAGTACATTCATTTCAATGGGAGATAAAGGACAGTACTTGTCTGCAGCCACTAAACTGTGATCACTTAGTACCGGCTACTGCAGCAGCAGTTTTCAGCAAATCGGTGGATGTCCTGTTGTCAGACACCCACAAATCTCACACTGATCACCTATCAGGCTGATAAAACAGGTTCTCAGGGTCTAATCATTGAAGTTCCAAGTGGGTTCTCTCATCTGCTGGAATGCTATACATTTTGACGTTAACTGTCATTTGGGCACACTCCTGGGATCAGAAGGGGACATTTGACTTTTATAGCATGGATTTTACTGGATTGTTTTTTGGAAGCCATGTCGCTTTTCCAGCATATTTGAGCTACTAATAACATGGAAAACCTATATTCTTCCTCTGAAAGAACTCTGTGAGGGCTTGTTGTTTGCAAAATGAGTTAAAGTTTTTATTGGTACCATTTGGACAACATAACAATTACTTGATCACTTTTTTTTTCGATTTTTGGGTAGCAGAGCGAACAAAAAACAGCAATTCATAAAGGGTTTTTATTTATTTTTTGTGATGCCATTCATTATGCAGTAAAAGTAATCAGTAAAGTTTATTTTTTGGGGGGTCAATATAATCACATTGATACCTTTATACAGATATATATATATATATGGCTCTATTGGTTAAAAAATTTACCGCTGTCAAAAATCTGTATGGATATATATATATATATATATCCATACAGATTTTTGACAGCGGTAAATTTTTTAAACCAATAGAGCCATATGAGGGCTTGTTTATTGCGGAATAAGATCATGTTTTCCGTGATTCGTTTTTTTTAACCCATGATTTTTTGATCACTATTTACTTTATATTTTATGTGTCAGTATGATGAAAAAGATATATATTATTTCATGTATTTTTTTACAAACAGGTTAAATAATATGATGGTTTTATACCCTGGATTATTCCAGATTTGTAACATTTTATTTGACTTTTTTTGCAGAAGTTTCATTGACAGTTACAGGAATCGTTTGATTGCAGTCATTGCCTCAAAAAGTTGTGCAACAAAATATTAAGTTAAGGGTACCATCATTTCTGTCCAGGCCTATTTCATGAGTTTTATTTTCTTAAAATTCTGTGGAAGCATGGTTGAAAAGCAATGTATGACTTTCATTTGTTCATTTTCATAGATTTTTTATTTATTATTATTTTTGTCAGATTCAAGTTATTTCTGTCACCATTGAGGGTTTTTCTGTCAATAAACGAGGGGTATCAACAATTTTGACCACGTGTGTATGCATCTCTTTTGGAAAAGGTAAAGACTCAAATTAGTTTGAAGATTTCAATTAAGAAAATCCTCACATTTTCTCCGTGCATCTCTATACTTGATTCCATAAAGCAATTACAATGGATATAAGGCCATTGTATAAAATGACCACAGAGATGTTGTCTCGTCAGTGTGATTGGTGACAGAAAATGAAATTACATAAAAAGCATGAGGGCATAAGAGGGCATGCCATTAACTTTGCTAAAAGTCTCTTGTGCCCAAGTTACCTTAGCTGTGAACATTTCTGTATCGCTGCCAGTAAATCAACCACCACTTATTATTCCTCTGTAGGTGGTGTTAGTCGATAAGATCCTTCAAAGCTGACATCCTAATTTTTATAGATTCCTAGTTGTTATCTTACATTTCCAAAGTTCATCTGCAACAACGATCTAAGAACGAGTCTAGTTATGAGCTTTCAATGCATCAGTAAATCTCTAAAAACCACAAGGAAGGCTCATGTTGAGAAGCAGAAAATGATAAATCTGAAAATATCATGTCATTTGAAGGGAAGCTTTTATACAGATGCAGACAGAAAACATATTTTTCACACTGGCTCACTAAATGTATCCCCTGCAGAATCACTAAATCTCTTTTCCAGATATAAATGCTTTCTTTGGAAATTGGCTATTTTTCAAAATTTAGTCTACAAAATAATCACTGGAAAATAAGCTAAAATGTAATAACTAATGGTCCTACTTGTCTCTCATCAACATGCTACATATAAACGATGGAAAGTAGGAGAAACATATATAAACCAGTCATCAAGTAAATGAGTAGCATTATAAGGTGCTTTTTTGTCACAGTTTGCAGCATTATTAAAGAAAAACTGTCATCAGGTTTGACCGATATGAGTTACAGCCACCACCGTTCAGGGCTGATATACAGTATTATAGAATCTGCCCCAACCTGACCTGGAAGACAAGAAAACAACTTTTATTATACTCACCTGTGGGCGGTGGGACCTGGGTGGGGGTGTCGCTGGTCTTGGTCAAACTCCCTTCTTCTTACAATGCCAACCTCCTTCTTGCTTTGTGTGGATGACATGTCTATATGCACATGGCAGGGCTCAGAAGGGAAGGAATCGAGAGCAGAAGCCATGTCACGTTTGGAGAGTGTAACGGTAGAGGAGGAACTACTGTGCCATGGTCCGAGGAGAGCCTGGAGGGGCATAGCTAGGTGAGCTCCTGACTTCACTAGAGCTCCTAGTGGTGGAGTTAGACTTGACTCCCAATGGACATCAGGCGCTACTCCAGGACAGACCTCAAACACACAGCAGCTGACCCCAAGGGACAGGTAGCTGGAACAGCCCGGTAAGAGTACAGAGAGTACAGATAGTACAGGCAAGCATGGCACGAACATAGGAACCACAGATGCTGGCGGGAACGGCTGGTATTCAGATAGGCACTAGCAGGTGCAGGCTAGTACACAGAAAGACACAGCCAGGTGCAGGCTGGTACGGCTATTATACAGATAGGCACTGAAAGGCACAAGCAAGGACAGACAGGAATGAGGTAATAACAAGTGCGTACAGACAGGTATGGGCAGGCACTAGTGGAACTAGCGGGTACTGTAGGTACTAACAAACTGGGGACCTGAGAACAAGCAAGCATGATGGAAAAGAATAACCACATTGATCAGGCACCTCCTTTCAGGTGGAGGTGCCTTAAATAATAAGTGTCTCCCAGCCTTTGGCTGGTGACACTTTAGGATAGAGCACACTATCCCTTTAAGATGGAGGGAGTGTGTGCACCCTAAGCACAATGCCTGGGGATCTGCGTGCTATGTTCTGAGCATGCGCAGCAGTCAGAGAAGGAGGCGAGACATGCAGGGATGTCAGCAGTACACTAAGCCCTCTTTCGCCCCCTCTTCTTCAATTCCACAAGCAATCTCTCCAGAAGAAGAGGGGCATGTATGTTCTCCCTAGGCTTTCACAACCTCTCCTCGGGACCGAATCCCTTCCAATCCACAGGAAAAAAGTTTTTTCCTCTTACCCTCTTGGTGGTCAGAATATTTATACGAGGGCAGCTTGAGAAGGACATACTTTGATAACAGCCAAACCTTGTCCCCTGGACAGAACAAAGTTGGATCCAGACATTCTATGATTCTATGATTTCTTGGCTGGGGCTCTCTTCATCCATTTAGAAGATTTCAATAAGATGGTCTTGGTGTCTTCCCAGGTCTTACAAAAGCCCTTGATGAGTGATTCTTCAGCAGGAATGTGTCATGATCCCAGTGCAGGTTTGGCCTGCACACCAGGGGTTAATGTCTTGATCCTAGTGCAGGCTCTGACCTGCACACCTGGGGTTTATTATTATGGCCTCTCTTTGGTTCGGGGAGAGCTTCTTATAGCCCTAGGAAGCTCCAATCCCCGTCAGTTATACTTCTGCCCTTGGCTGAGTGTGTTGACCCCTGATTGCCTGTGCCTTGTGCCTGTGTTCTAGCTTGCTTGTATGGTTCTGACCCGGTTCTGTTTCCCGTTGTGATTTTGCCTCTTGATTCTGTACTGTGTATATGCTTCTCTGGTTTTCTGACTCCTGCCACGTCCCTGACTATTCTTTATTAGCCTGCTCCTTGTGTACTGCGTTGTCTCTCACGTTTACTGACCTCGGCTTGTCTTGGATTCCGTCTCCCTCTGGTTCCCCGTCCTCTCCCTGGTGTCTGGTGACTCCCTTTGCATTCTCCAGGGTCCCTGTAGCTCCCTGCACTCATCCCCAGCTACAGGACGCTAAGCTCCGCCCCCTGGGGTGACATGACCGCAGGTCCTGGCAGTACACTCACCACTTGGTGTTCTGCTCACTCCAGCTCTGCTGTATTGCTATCATTTTGCCCAGCACTCGGGCGCTGTGAGTACCGCTGTCACAGGCCGTCGGAGGCTCCGGGCTCCCACTGTCAGAGCTGCTGAAACCGCGGGTAAGTGCCCACCTAGCGGTTTCTCATGATAGAATGTTAAGGGTAGTAGACGCAGAATGAATATTGGGATGTTGACCTTAGACCAAAAACAAATGGAGATTTAGCAGAGGATTCACTCACATGGTTGTTTTATGAGAATTCAGCCCAAGGCAGAAGTTTGGTCCAATCATTGTGATGGGCATTGACAAAGTGTTGCAGTTGTTCAGGATCTGGTTGACCCTCTCTAACTGGCTTTTGGATTGTGGATGGAAGGCTGAAGATAATTTTGATGGGCATTGACAAAGTGCTGCAGTTGTTCAGGATCTGGTTGACCCTCTCTAACTGGCTTTTGGATTGTGGATGGAAGGCTGAAGATAATTTTGATGGGCATTGACAAAGTGCTGCAGTTGTTCAGGATCTGGTTGACCCTCTCTAACTGGCTTTTGGATTGTGGATGGAAGGCTGAAGATAATTTTAAATTAACATTTATCAGTTTGCAGGCAGCACTGCAGAAGCAAGATGTAAACTATATCTCCTATATCTGAGACTATATGCAGAGGTAAACTATGGAGGCGAAAAACATGTAGTATGAACTTCTCTTCAAGCACAGGATAGGATGGGAGACCAGACAGTGGAGTGAAATGGGCCATTTTAGAAAAAAGTAGAGATAAAAGGGCGTGTAGCTGCGCTAGTACACCTACACTTAATCAGCTGCAAGTATAAAAAAACCTTCTACCACAAAAAAGGTTGGAGAGTGTAAAAATGCTAAAGAAAGAATATACTCGCGCTATGATTTAAGCATACCAACATTACTGATAAAGCAAATACCTTTATAGGTGTAGAGGTTTCATACAGGCCTGAGAAATCCATCCTGTCTGGCCTATGCTTTAACTGCTTCCTAAGCACTCTTGAAAAAGGCACATCTCTTTCTGAAGTCACTTCTGCATCTCTACCTTCAAGTATCGTGCACCCCCTTGAATCTTCCTGCCTGTATGAAACCTCTACACCTATACAGGTATTCATTTTAGAAAAAAGATCCACAACCACCGAGATGATGGTACACCCCATGGGCGTACCCAGGATCAAAACTAGGGGGGGCAAGCCAATGTCGCATCTTATACAGGTTACATCATATACACTGTACATTATCCTGCATATTAGGTATGGAGCATTAGAACTGTTGTATATTGTATAATACAGCAGTGTATGCGACACTACACTGTATATACCATATATTATACATGGCAGTCGTGCTCATGTCAGGAGCGGTACCAGCAAGTCCAAGGATTGCAGTGCGATCCTCGCATGAGTTATACGGCCGTCTGTCTATGCCCTTGTTATAATAATACTGAAATATTAATCTATTATTAAAGTATTAAGGAGCTCACAAGTAAAAAAAAAAGCCCCCTACCTCCCCTGTCCCCCACCCACACCCCAACAGCCCATTGTCTCACATGCACCCCTTAGTGTTCTGTCCCACTGACCCCACAATACCCCCATCCTCTCACATGCACCCCTCAGTGCTCTGTTGCCCCTCCCCACTTCAGCCCCCACAATACCCCCATCCTCTCACAGTAAACCCCCAGTGCCCTAGCCCCACAATACCCCCATCCTCTTACATTCAACCCCAGTGACCTGTCCACTTCCCTCACAATACCCCATCCTCTCACATCAACCCCTGTGCGCCAGCCCCCACAATATCCCCATCCTCTCACATTCACCAACCAGTGCCCTGTATCCCCTCCCACACAATACCCCGCCCTCTCACATTCACTCTCTGTGCCCTGTTGCCCTCCCCCACTTCAGCCCCCACAATACCCCATCCTCTCACATTAAGCCCTGTGTGCCAGCCCCCACAATATACCGATCCTCTCACATTCACCCCCAGTGCCCTGTACCGTCTCCCCCACAATACCCCCATCCTCTCACATTCCCCCACAGTGACCATGACATGCCTGAGCAGAATGAATTTAATAAATTCCATCCCCTCTTACCATGATGCTTGCAGGCAGAGACTGGGGCAGGAGCAGAAAGTGTCCAGTGTCTGCACACAGAGGGCACTAGGACCCAGTGTGGCTGAGACAACCAGAGCCTGCAGGGCAGAAAGTGAAACTACAGCTGCTGCAGCCAGGAAGAAGCTCCTCTGATGAGACAGCAGCTCCATGCACTGCGCACACAGACAGGCTCTGCAATCTGTGGCAGAGGGAGCCGGCATTGTGCTGCTCTCTCGGCTCTTTCATTGTGTGCCCCTGCTTCTAGGGGGGGCACCTGCCCCCCCCGCCCCACGGTGGGTACGCCCATGGTACACCCGGATGAAACTAAACTGGAAGATAAGTAATGAAATTCATTGTGATATGCTGTCAGGGAGCAGATGGGATGGGCATAGGAAGTAGTCGGCCTGAAGCTGTTTCAGAGTCTTGTTCTCTGCATAAGAGGAACAACACGAGGCAATATCCACAATATCATTGCGCATGGTAGGCCAGCAATAATGCCGGGAAATGAGAAGAGCCGTTTTTTTCTATCCGGTATGACTAGCCAATTTAGACAAGTGACCCCAGAGAAGAACCTTCTTCCTGTCTGGTTCAGGGACCAAAGTTTTTTTGGATGGGATCAGAGACAAATCCAGCGGAGCGACCATAACTATTTTGGAGAGCTCAATGGTGTATTGAGGCTCTTCCTTCTGGTCGGAAGACAGAAAGGGCCTAGAGAGTGCATTCGTTCCTATCCGCTGGCCGGAAATAGAGAATAAAATTGAAACAAGCAAAGATAAGATCACCTGGCTTGCTGCGAATGTAATTACTGTGCGGACTGCAGATCGGCTAGATTCTTGTGGTCAGTTTAAATAACTACAGAGTGCATTGCTTCTTCAAGCAAAAATCACCACTCCTCCAGAGACAGTTTTATCACCAACAGTTCTTGATCGCCTATCGTGTAGTTGCAATCTGAAGCTGAAAAGATTTTAGAAAAGAAGCTTATGTGTAGGCAGATCAGGAGAAAACACCAAGATGTCATCCATGTAAACTACCACACACATGTAGACTAGGTTCTGGAAGATATCGTTCACTAGTTCTTGAAAGACTGATGAGGCATTCCTCATAATGGCCGTATCAGGTATAAAAGGCTGTCTTCCATTTGTCTCCCTGGCATATTCAGATCAGGTGATACGCACCCCGAAGGTCGAGTTTCGTGAAGGTTTTAGAACCTTTGAGGTGATTAAATAACTTGGAAATGAGAGGCAGAGGACATTTATTCTTGATCGTTATCTGGTTATCTGGTTGAGTCCCCTATAATCGATACAGGGTTGAAGTGAGCCATCTTTTTTCTTCACAAAGAAGAATCCAGCTCCATTCAGAGAGGATGACTTATGGATTAATCCCCTGGCAAGAGTCTCTTTAATGTACTCAGACTTGACTGGGATCTCAGCCTGAGACAGGGGGCAGATTGGCCCTTGTGAATAAGAGCCAGGAAGAAGGTCGACCAGGCAGTCATATGGGCAATGAAGTGGTAGCATCTCAGCCCCCTTTTTGTCGAAGACATCAGCCTATGTCCAATAAGTGGGAGGCAGACCAGGCAAATTTGAAGGAGAAGGTGGAGTTTGGGTAGGACGAATGGGAACTAGGCAACTCTCGTGGCACTCCAGACTCAAATGGAATACTTCTCCAAATTTCCAACCCAAGATAAGCTCATGTTTTCACAGCTATGGTAGGCCCAGGATTCTCTCTGAGTTAACATTCCGACCCAAAGTTCCACAGGTTCAGAAATGAAAAGAACAGCCTTGGAAAAAGGTTTTCGATGATACCACCAACAGATTTTCCAGACGTTGGATCGGGATTTGATACTGCTCTACAACGGACTGTTGAATAAGATTTCCTGTTGAACAAGAGTCCAAATAGGCCAATTTGACAAAATAGATGTTGCCACAGGAAATGAATGCTGACAGAATCAGCGAAAGAGAGGAGTGATCCTCAACCAGTGTAGCCTCTCCAGCAGGCCCTAGGCTCTGAAGTTTCCCTGTTTTTGAGGGCAGGAGTGGATTAAATGTTCAGGACTGCCACAATAGAAGCACATTTCTTTGGCATGACGAGCCTCCTGATGATATTTGGCAATCTTTACCCGGTCGATTTGCATGGACTTGGGAGGTGCCGAAGCTAAGGTTTGCTGCATGAAAGATAGAAAGCCTTTGAAAAATAGAAGCCAAGCGCACAGGTTTCTCTCACTGGGCACCTCCTTGGAACGCTCCTGAAACTTGATGTTGATCCTAGTTGCCAGGGACATCAGGTCATCCAGTGAGGTGGGTATAACCCGACAGGACAGCTCATCTTTTATTCTCCAGGAAAGACCCTCCCAGAAAGCGGCCTCCAGCACCTCATTATTCCAGGAGAGCTTGGAGGACAGGGTACGGAATCGGACAGTGCACTGGCCCACTCTGAGGTTTCCCTGGCATAGTCTGAGAAGAGAAGATGTTGCTGAAGATACGTGGCCAGGCTCAACAAAGACCTTATGGAAGGCTTCTAAAAATGACGGGACGTTCAAAACTACAGGATCCCTTCTCTCTCACAGGGAATTGAGCAATGCCAGAGCTTCAGCAGTGAGATGGGACTTGATGAAAACCACTTTGGCACAATCTGAAGCAAACTGATGGGCCAGGCGTTCGAAGAGCAGCGTTGCACCGATTGATGAACCCCGACATAGGGCAGGGTCACTACCATAACATGAAGGAACAGACTGATGGGGTCCGGAACCAGGAACATAGCTGGCAGACTAATAGGTCATGGCCTAGGGTACTGCAGCTTGGGCAGGCTTGGATGCAGCTGCAGTTGTCAGCGTATCTAACTGGGTGGTCACTGTCCACAGGTTGGAGAAGTTTTTATTCTGGGAGCCAGCGGATTCCATGGCCTTAGCAAACTAACGGGAGTGGTGAACCACTGTGCCGTCATCCAAGGATAGCTTGGGGAGTGTAACTAGGTGAGTACTGTATTCTTTGCTAGACCCCCTATTGGTGGGGTTAGGCTTGACATCCGATGGACACCAGGTGCTACTCCAGGAATGATCTCGGACACACGACAGTTGACCCTCACGGGACAGGTAGCAGGAACAGCCAGGTAGGAGAGAACAGATGGTACAAGCAGCCACGGCATGAACACAGGAACCACAGATACCGCTGGTATACAGATAGGCACTGGCAGGTGCAGGCTGATATGGCTGGAATACAGATAGGAATGAGTCGCACCACACACGGTACCAGGGCTATGGGGTACTCGGCACCGAGCCCATGGAAGTCTATGGGGGATGTCACTGGCAGCAGAGCTCGGTCCGTGGCCCTGGGCGCTCATACAATGGGGGGAATATTTACAGGGATTGTAGTAATAGTTGTTCGTGACGCCACCTGTGGTTTCTGATCAATTTGACCAGCGCTGCAAGATGAATCTTCTGAGGGGATGTTATGGGGCAGCTGGATGTTAAGTCTCCCACAGGCGAGACTTTTCCCTCTAAGTCTATGGTGGTGCAGGGTTCTGGCAATAACGCAGTCACACAAAAGTCAGTCTCTTTCCATACCTTTACTGATGTTGTTGGCAGGTCAGGTTGGAGAATGCACATTCAGGGAATTGCTGAGCAGGTTTAAGGCCTCCTTTACCTTTGATGTGTATGTGAGTCCTAACTTGCATGAAGTCAAGTTTAACTCTTACTATAGCAGCTACACCCGGCTGACATTGTGGTAGAGCCTTCTCTGTCTCTGATAATCAGATGTTGGAAAGAACTAAGCCGTTGTGGCTGATCAGACCGACTCCGTCCCGTTCTCCTGACTCCAGTTACGTATCAACACTTAGGGCTACCTTCTGCGACTTGAAGTCCAGCAAGGCCTCCGGTTTCTCTCTCACTAGTCGTGAAGTACTAGCAATGCTTCAGACCCGGTGTCCGGTCAATTTAGTGAAGGTGATCTGTCACCTAAGTCACTTGTCCTTCTTTCACCACTCGCCTGTCGCCCTGCTCTTACCCTTAACATAAGCACGGGTAGCAGTAGGTGTAGTTGTCAGCTTTCCTTCCAATGCTCACTGATCTGATCTCAGTTGACTCGATGTTATAACTGCTGTAGTCCCCTTCCTTCTTTCCTTTCTAAACTCTGTCCAGAGCAGCTCACAGGACGTTCCGTCAGACTGTATACACGCTGTAGCTCCGAGAGTCACTTTCCACGTTCTTAGGGAACACAGGCAGCTTGTTCTGAGATAACGGCTTCAGAGGTAGCTCTGACTAGGCTAGAGTGATTTCCTCCACTCGTACTAGCCTCCACTTCGGCTCAAGATGAACTACCTGAGCTCTGTCAGGAATCAGTCTTCTCTCCTCTCCCTCCAAGACTGAACTGGCTGTCTTGACTTGACTGACTTGTACTAGCTCCTGCTACCAATCCCACTGACCTTAAGTAGTCTAAGGTTCCCTCTAGTGGTGATGTTGGGAAGTGTGTGAGATGTGAATGAATATCAGGTTTTCACAATTACCTTCCTGTGCACTCTCCAGGAAACATGTGTACCAAGCGCAGCTGGGCCACACAGGAACAGCAGGTGTAGACTGGTATACAGATAGGTACTGGCAGGTGAAGGCTGGTACAGGTGGTATACAGATAGGTGCTGAAAGGCACAAGCAAGAACGAGGCAAGAACAAGCAGGTACAGGCAAATACGGACAGACACTAGTTGCACTAGCAGGTACTGGCAGGTACTAACAAACTGGGGACCTGAAAAATAGAAAGCATGTTGGAACAGAATAACCACATTGCTCAGGCACTTTAGGACTGTGAGTAATGTCCCTTCAAGAAGGAAGCAGCACACACGCCCTAAGCACAGTGCCCAGGGATCTGCGCACCATGTGCAAACCCCAGGCAGCAGCCGGAGAAGGAAATGCATGATGGGGCCACGGCGGTGCGTGAGTCAGCGTCCCTGACGGGGGACAGGAGAAGCATGTAGGGACACTGGTGCTACAGAGAGCCCCTGATGTGACAAAACTGTGGAAACCCCCACAAGTGACCCCATTTTGGAGACTAGACCCCTCAAGGAATGTATCTAGATGTGTGGCGAGTATCTTGAGCCCCCAGGTGCTTCACAGAAGTTTATAACTTAGAGCCGTGACAAAAAAATCACATTTTTCCCACAAAAATGTACTTTTAGCTCCAAAGTTTTCATTTTCACAAGGGTAACAGGAGAAAATTGACCCCAAAAATTGTTGTGCAATTTTCTCCTGAGTACGCTGATACCCCATATGTGAGGGAAAACTACTGTTTGACTTTTTTGAACACAAATATGGGGGAATAGAGAGTGGATGCCATGTCGCGATTGGAGAGCCCCTAATCTGCCTAAACAGTGGAAAACCCCTCAAGTGACCCCATTTTGGAAACTATACCCCTCAAGGAATGTATCTGGATGTGTAGTGAGCACCCGGAATCCCCAAGTGCTTCACAGGAGTTTATAATGTAAAGCTGTGAAAATAAATATATCACATTTTTCCCACAAAAATGTAATTTTAGCCCCTTTCATTTTCACAACTGTAACAGGAGACAATGGAACCGAAAAATTGATGTACAATTTCTCCTTAGTATGCCAATATGTGGGGTAAAACTATGGTTTGGGTGCCCTGCAGGGCTCAGAAGGGAAAGAGCACAGTTTGACTTTTTGAACACAAACATGGCTGGAATCAAGAGTGGACGCCATGTCGCATTTGGAAAGCCACTGACGTGCCTAAACAGTGAAAACCCACAACAAGTGACCCCATTTTGGAAACTAGACCCATCAAGGAATGTATCTTGATGTGTGGTGGCACCTTGAATCCCCAAGGGCTTCACACAAGTTTAAAAGGTAGAGTGGTGAAAATAAAAAATCTAATTTTTCCCACTTTTAGCCCCAATGTTTTTATTTTTACAAGAATAAAAGGAGAAAAATGGACCTCAAAATGTGTTGTGCACTTTCTCTTGAGTATGCAGATACCACATATGTGAAGGAAAACTAATGTTGGAAAGGAAGGGCTCAGAAAGGAAGGCGTGACATTTTGAAAACTAGACTTTGATGGAGAGCCCCTGATATGCAAAAACAGCAGAACCCCCCACAAGTGACCCCATTTTGTAAACTAGACCCCTCAAATAATTCTTCTAGGGGTATACAGAGGATTTTTAACCTACAGGTGTTTCACAAAACTATATAACATTTAGATGCTAAAACAAAAACATTTTTTTTTCCTCTAAAATAGTGTTTTAGCATCAAATTTAGAATTTACGCTAGGGGTAATGGGAAAAATTGGACCCCAAAATGTGTTTTGCAATTTTTCCAGAATGTGGCAGTACACCGTACAGTATGTGGTTGTACACTACTGTTTGAGCACACGGCAAAAATCGGATAGGAAAGAACACTATTTGGCTTTTAGAACACAGATTTCATTTGAATACATTGTGGGCACCATGAGCTGAGCCCCTGAGGTGCTCAGAACAGCAGAAACCCCTCCAGGTGAACCCATATTGGAAACTTCACTGCCGAAGGAATTCATCTATGGTGTAGGGAGAACTTTGAACTCATAGGTGCTGCACAGAATTTTATACCATTTAGATACAGAACTGACATTTTAGTGAAAAAATGTTATTTTTGTATTGGCTGCAAATTTGTCATGTACACAAGGGTTAATAGGTGAAACTGGACCCCATAATTTACTACGCAACTTCTCCTGAATGCGGTGATTCCCCATATGTTGTTAGAAATTACTGTTTGACCACAAGTCAGGGCGGAGAAGGAAGGAGTGATATTGGGCTTTTGAAACATAGGTTTTGGTAGAATAATTTGCAGGCATCATTTGCGGACCCCCAAAAGGTGCCAGAATAACAAAAAACCCTCAAAAGTGACCCCATTTTAGAAATTGCACCTCTCAATGAATTCATCTATGGATGCAGTGACTATTTTGTAATATCCACGCCAGGCTTTTTTTCCTGGAGGATTGCAAATATGCAAGTTCAGTGCCCCCATAAAGTATAGCGACCCCATACATTGTGCCCAGCTTGTGTTTCTGGAGACATGCACCCGGTAAGTGCCCACTACAATAATGGTAAATATGTGGCCACTTACTGTGGTTTAGGCATAATGGGGCTCAGAAGCAGCGGGACATTTGGATTTAGCAGTGCAGAATTCACTAGATTTTATTTGAGGAGGGGAAAGCAATGTTGCTTTTCCAGTGTCTTTGTTCTGCCAGTAACAAGGGAACCCCTATATTTCCCATGACAGCTGATGGACCAGAGTTGGCGGCTGGTTTTGTGCAGGATAAATTAGGGTTTTATTGGTAACATTTTGGGGTACATAATATTTTTCAATCGCTTCCAGAATAAGGCTGGGATCACAATCTTGTTTTCTGCGCTGAGCACTTTCTGTGTAAATTCTACAAAAATGCGATTCAGACAAAACCACCAAAAGAACCACCATCCATATTAAGGCAGATGGAGACACACTGGAGTCCATTTGACATCTGCTACTGTGGTATCCATCTTTTTTGGAGTGCACAGATCTGTGGTCGCTAGAGTTGAGCGATACTTTCCGATATCCTAAAGTATCGGAATCGGAATGGTATCGCCGATATCACTAAAATATCGGCGATACCCGATACCGGAAGTCCCATGTAAGTCTATGGGAACAAAATATCGCAACTAAAAAAACCCCATTCTTTCCTTGTAAACACTAAATATACACACATAGAATACATATATATATATATACATGTCATTGTGACATATATATATACATATATGTATAGTTTATACACTTCTACATAGTAAAATATCCTCTCTGATTCAATTGCCGGTAAAGCCGGCTTCAGTGAAAAGACAGAAGCACCCGACATGAAATGACACTTGGTGTACATAGGGTTAACCATGTCTTTTCATGTCGTTTGCTATCTGATTTGCACAAACAATTAAATCAGTCTATGTGTGCAAAATTTCACACCTGTAGGGGTTAATTGAAGGTGTAAATTCGTTGTAAAAAAAACGGACTTTTTTGCTACGAATTTACACCTTTAATTAACCCCTACAGGTGTGAAATTTTGCACACATAGACTGATTTAATTGTTTGTGCAAATTAGATAGCAAAGGACATGAAAAGACATGGTTAACCCTATGTACACCAAGTGTCATTTCATGTCGGGTTCTGCATTTTCACAAAAGCCGGCAATTGAATTAGCGGCTATTATACTATGTAGAAGTGTATGAACTACAAATATAAATATATATATATATATATATGTGTCACAAATTCAATGACATGAAATATATATATATGAGGTGTAAAATTGCTGAAAAAAAATGCGTGGGCTCCCGCCCTATTTTCGCAACCAGACAGACAAAGCCAGTGAGTGGGGGCAGATAATAATAGCCCAGAGAGGGACCATTATTTTTGCCCCCCCCCGGCTACTAACATCTGCCCCCAGACACCCCAGGAAAGACAAATCTATAATTAGATTCGCCCTTTCTGGCACTTTGCCCGTCTATTCCCATTGCCCTGTAGCGGTGGCGAATGGGTTAATATGGGGTTAAAGCCACCTTGCTATTGAAAGGTGACCTTAAGCCAGGTTAATAATTGAGAGCTGTCAATTAGACAACTATCAATTATTAATCCTATTGCATGAAATAAAAATAAAACACACACACTTTAATTAAAAATCATTTTAATGAAATAAAGACACATGTTTTTGACCATATTTTATTTTACTGCAAAAACCATTTCCTGTAATAAAAATAAAATAAAAAAGCAAAATTATTCTTACCTATCCCATGCACAGTCAGGTCCCACGGTGTAATCCTTCAGAAAGGGTTAATGTTTACTGCAGGGACCGCAGCTAATGCTGCAGCCTCACAGTATAACCCCAAATGAATGAGTTCCTCTCCTGCCTGACAGGAGAGTAAAGGCTGGGTGTCACATAACGATACACCAGCGATCCCGACAACGATATGCACTTGTCAGGATCGCTGGTGTATCGCTACATGATCGCTGCTGAGCTGCCAAACAGGCAGCTCAGGCAGCGATCTGGGACAGCGACACTGCGGGTAACATCGCTTAAGGGCCCGTCTCACATAGCGATATCGCTACCGAGATCGCTGCTGAGTCACAAGTTTTGTGACGCAGCAGCGAGCTCACCAGCGATATCGCTGTGTGTGACATTCAGCGACGATCAGCCCCCCTGCCGGGTATCGCTGATCGTCGCAGAAATGTCAGGACCTTTTTTTGATCGCTGGTTTCCCTCTGACAGGCACGCATCGCTGCGTGTGACAGGCGGGAGACCAGCGATCCGCTGGTAACCAAGGTACACAGCGGGTTTCCAGGCACCGTGCAGCGCTTGGAAACCCGCTGTGTACCTTGGATACCAGCTCCCTGCATCAGGGCGCTGGTATCCAAGGTACACAGCGGGTTTCTAGGCACAGCCCCGCGCCTGGAAACCCGCTGTGTACCTTGGTTACCAGCGGATCGCTGGTCTCCCGCCTGTCACACGCAGCGATGCGTGCCTGTCAGCGGGAAACCAGCGATCAAAAAAAGGTCCTGACATTTCAGCGACGATCAGCGATACCCGGCAGGGGGGCTGATCGTCGCTGAATGTCATACACAGCGATATCGCTGGTGAGCTCGCTGCTGCGTCACAAAACTAGTGACTCAGCAGCGATCTCGGTAGCGATATCGCTATGTGAGACGGGCCCTTAAGTGGAAAGCTTAATTGATTGCTTTCCACTTTCACTTCAGGTCAGCCAGGGACACAATCAGTGACGTCAGAGGGAACTGATTAACAAAAATAGGGGTTCCCTTCGAAAAAAAAATGGCGTGGGGTCCCCCCTGTTTTTGTTAACCAGCCAGATGAAGCAGACCGCTGAGGCCTGGATTTTCAGGCTGTTAAGGAGCCAAGATCCATGGACCTTGCCAGCCTGATAATACTAGGCCACAGCAGTCTGCATATCTTGGCTGATTAACAAAAATAGGGGATCCCCTCAAAAAAAATTGGCGTGGGGTCCCCCCTATTTTTGTTAACCAGCCAGATGAAGCAGACCGCTGAGGCCTGGATTTTCAGGCTGTTAAGGAGCCAAGATCCATGGACCTTGCCAGCCTGATAATACCAGGCCACAGCAGTCTGCATATCTTGGCTGATTAACAAAAATAGGGGATCCCCTCGAAAAAAATTGGCGTGGGGTCCCCCCTATTTTATTAACCAGCCAGATGAAGCAGACCGCTGAGGCCTGGATTTTCAGGCTGTTAAGGAGCCAAGATCCATGGACCTTGCCAGCCTGATAATACCAGGCCACAGCAGTCTGCATATCTTGGCTGATTAACAAAAATAGGGGATCCCCTCGAAAAAAATTGGCATGGGGTCCCCCCTATTTTTGTTAACCAGCCAGATGAAGCAGACCGCTGAGGCCTGGTTTTTCAGGCTGGTAAGGATCCAATATCCATGGACCTTGCAAGCCTGATAATACCAGGCCACAGCAGTCTGCTTAGCTTGGCTGGTTAACAAAAATAGGGGATCCCCTCGAAAAAAAAACGGCGTGGGGATCCCCCCTATTTTTGTTAACCAGCCAAGTAAAATGCAGACTGCTGCGGCCTGGTATTAAAAGACTGTCAAGGCCCATGGATTTTGGCCCTCAACAGCCTGATAATACCAGGCTACAGCAGCCCCACATTTGGCGCATCAAAAGATGTGCCAATTGTGGCACTTTACCCGGCTCTTCCCACTTGCCCTGTAGCGGTGGCAAGCGGGGTAATAAGGGGTTAATGTCACCGTTGATTGCACGGTGACAATAAGCCCGGTTAATAATGGAGAGGTGTCAATAAGACACCGATCCATTATTAATCCCAAAGTTATTAAATGCATAAAAAAAAGACAAAGCAAGAAAAAAGTATTTTAATGAAATAAAAGAGACAACACAGTTTTCATTAATTTTATTGTACTCTCATTCCTGCGACGCCATCGATCTCCTGTAAAAAAAGAAAAAAAACAAACCAACAGTATACCACCTGTCCGACGCAGTCCATAACGACAGTCCCACGACGATCCAACTCTGCTACATCGCAATGACAGGCAGAGCCTGTCATCGCGACGCAGCACAGCTGATTACCTGCTTCCCCGGCGGTGACGTCATCGGACTGACTGCTTTACGGCCGGGATTACCCAGCAGTCACTGCAGTTATCGCGAGAAACTGCATGTGACCGCCGGGGAAAGAAGATTGCGGCCATCAAGCAGTCCAGGACGTGACCGTCGGAGATCTTCTGACAGGTAAGTGCCGCTGACTCCTGACAGACCCGACCGACGGACACTGACAGTGACAATCCCGATTCCGGTATCCGATAAGACGAAAATATCGGAACTCGGAATCGGAATTCCGATACAGCCAATATCGGCCGATACCCGATATTTGCAGTATCGGAATGCTCAACCCTAGTGGTCGCCAATAGAGTTGAGCAAAACAGGTCGGTCAGATTTAAAAGTAACCGACTTTCGCCAAAGTCGAGTTTTGCTCGGTGACCATAGCGTGAAGTCGGCCATGCAGTCGTCAACCCGAGCGCCAAAATCGGTTTTCCCATAATGCTTGCAGGCGCCTTTTTACAGCCAATGAGCAAGGACGTACACTGTGGGCAACGAGATGACATGGGCAGCGGCCACCACCATCTTAGAGAAGGGCGTTGCAGTGATTGGCTTGCTTTGGGGGGCGTCATAGTGTCTATAAAAGCCCTGACCGCTGACAGCCATTTTACTTCTGCCGATCTTAACCCCTTCATGACCCAGCCTATTTTGACCTTAAAGACCTTGCCATTTTTTGCAATTCTGACCAGTGTCCCTTTATGAGGTAATAACTCAGGAACGCTTCAACGGATCCTAGCGATTCTGAGATCGTTTTTTCGTGACATATTGGGCTTCATGTTAGTGGTAAATTTAGGTCAATAATTTTTGCGTTTATTTGTGAAAAAAATGGAAATTTGGCGAAAATTTTGAAAATTTTGTAATTTTTAAATTTTTAATTTTTATTCTGTTAAACCAGAGAGTTATGTGGCACAAAATAGTTAATAAATAACATTTCCCACATGTCTACTTTACATCAGCACAATTTTGGGAACAACATTTTTTTTTGTTAGGAAGTTATAAGGGTTAAAAGTTGACCAGCGATTTCTCATTTTTACAGCAAAATTTACAAAACCATTTTTTTTAGGGACCACCTCACATTTGAAGTCACTTTGAGGGGTCTATATGGCAGAAATACCCAAAAGTGACACCTTTATAAAAACTGCACCCCTCAAGCTACTCAAAACTACATTCAAGAAGATTATTAACCCTTCAGGTGCTTCACAGGAACTAAAACAACATGGAAGGAAAAAATGGACATTTTAATTTTTCCAACAAAAATTTTCTTTTAGCATCAATTTTTTCATTTTTACATGGACAACAGAATAAAATGGATCCTAAAATTTGTTGAGCAATTTCTCCTGAGTACACAGATACCTCATATGTGGTCATAAACCACTGTATGGGCGCACGGCAGGGCTCAGAAGGGAAGGAGCACCATTTGACTTTTTGAATGGAAAATATGCTGGAATATTTAGCGGTTGCCATGTTGCATTTGGAGAGTCCCTGTGTGCCTAAACATTGGAGCTCCCCCACAAGTGACCCCATTTTGGAAACTAGACCCCCTAAGGAACTTATCTAGATGCTTAGTGATCACTTTGAACCCCCAGGTGCTTCACAAATTGATCTGTAAAAAAAAGAAAGTACTTTTTTTTCACAAAAATTTTCTTTTAGCCTCAGTTTTTTCATTTTCACATGGGCAACAGTATAAATTGGATCACAAAATTTGTTGGGCAATTTCTCCTGAGTACACAGATACCTCATATGTGGTCATAAACCATTGTTTGGGCGCACGGCAGGGCTCAGAAGGGAAGGAGCACCATTTGACTTTTTGAATGGAAAATATGCTGGAATATTTAGCGATTGCCATGTCGCATTTGGAGAGTCCCTGTGTGCCTAAACATTGGAGCTCCCCCACAAGTGACCCCATTTTGGAAACTAGACCCCCTAAGGAACTTATCTAGATGCATAGTGAGCACTTTGAACCCCCAGGTGCTTCACAAATTGATCCTTAAAAAAAAGAAAATACTTTTTTTTCACAAAAAAATTATTTTAGCCTCAGTTTTTTTCATTTTCACATGGGCAACAGTATAAATTGGATCACAAAATTTGTTGGGCAATTTCTCCTGAGTACACAGATACCTCATATGTGGTCATAAACCACTGTATGGGCGCACGGCAGGGCTCAGAAGGGAAGGAGCGCCATTTGACTTTTTGAATGGAAAATATGCTGGAATATTTAGCGGTTGCCATGTCGCATTTGGAGAGTTCCTGTGTGCCTAAACATTGGAGCTCCCCCACAAGTGACCCCATTTTGGAAACTATACCCCCTAAGGAACTTATCTAGATGCATAGTGAGCACTTTGAACCCCAGGTGCTTCACAGAAGTTTATAACGCAGAGCCGTGAAAATAAAAAATCATTTTTTTTTCTCAAAAAATGATTTTTTAGCCCACTATTTTTTATTTTCACAATGGTTACAGGAGAAATTGGACCCCAAAAGTTGTTGTCCAGTTTTTCCTGAGTACGCTAGTACCCCATATGTGGGGGGGAACCACTGTTTAGGCACACGTCAGGGCTCGGAAGGGATGTAGTGACGCTTTGAAATGCCGACTTGATGGAATGGTCTGCGGGCATCTTGTTACGTTTGCAGAGCCCATGATGTGCCTAAACAGTAGAAACCCCCCCCAAGTCACCCCATTTTGGAAACTAGACCCCACAAAGAAGTTATCTAGATGTGTGGTGAGCACTTTGAACCCCCAAAGGCTACACAGAAGTTTATAACGCCCGGCATGAAAATAAAAAAATCATATTTTTTCCACAATCAGGATCTTTTAGTCCCCAATTTTTTTATTTTCCCAAGGGTAACATGAGAAATTAGACCCCAAAGTTGTTGTCCAATTTGTCCTGAGTATGTTGATATCCCATATGTGGGAGAAAACTACTGTATGGGCACACGTCGGGGCTCGGATGGGAAGTAGTGACGTTTTGAAATGCCCACTTGATGGAATAATAATAATAATAATAATCTTTATTTATATAGCGCCATCATATTCCGCAGCGCTTTACAGTTTAACAGTTTCAAAACACAAGTCATAAGTAACAACGTTAACAATACAGTAATTAAAGCAAAATAAGACGGCCCTGCTCGTGAGAGCTTACAATCTACAATGAGGTGGGGGAGATACAAAGTACAGGTGTGTATATACAATGGTGCATTTACAATGATGGTCAAGCCATCTTAAGGGAGTGAGGGATGGATGGAGATAGTGAATGGGCTACACACACACACACTTACACAGAGAGTGACTTTGATTAGTGAATGTGATAGGCCGCTCTGAACAGATGTGTTTTGAGGGAGCGCCTGAAACCATGCAAATTGTGGATAGTCCTAATTTCTTGGGGTAGAGCAATCCAGAGGATTGGCGCAGCGCGGGAGAAGTCTTGGAGTCGGGAGTGGGAGGTACGGATCAGTGCAGAGGTTAGTCGAAAGTCGTTTGCAGAGCGCAGCAGTCGGTTAGGCCGATAGATAGAAATGAGGGAGGAGATGTAGGGGGGTGCTGCAGTGTGGAGAGCTTTGTGGGTGAGAACAAGTACTTTGAATTGGATCCTATAATGAATGGGCAGCCAGTGTAAGGACTGGCGAAGAGCGGACGCGTCCGAGTACCGATTAGCCAGATGGATGACCCTGGCTGCTGCATTAAGGATGGACTGGAGAGGGGATAGTCGAGTAATGGGGAGGCCAAGTAATAGAGCGTTGCAGTAGTCCAGGCGGGAGTGGATCAATGCTACAGTGAGGGTTTTTGTTGTTTCCATGGTGAGAAAAGGGCGGATTCTAGAGATGTTCTTTAGGTGTAGGCGGCAAGAGCGGGCAAGAGATTGTATATGGGAGGTGAAGGAGAGATTGGTGTCAAACATAACACCCAGACAGCGAGCCTGCTGCCGGGGTGTTATTATGGTGCCGCCCACTGAGAGGGAAATGTCAGATTTAGGGAGGTTAGTAGACGGCGGGAGCAGAAGAATGGTCTTCGGGCGTCATGTTACGCTTGCTGAGTCCCTGATGTGCCTAAACAGTAGAAACTCCCCACAAGTGACCCCATTTTGGAAACTAGATCCCCTAAGGAACTCCTATAGATGTGTGATAAGCACTTTGAATCTCCAAGTCCTTCACAGAAGTTTATAACGCAGAGCCGTGAAAATATAAAATCATTTTTTTCCACAAAAATAATATTTTAGTCCCCAATTTTTTTTCCCAATGATAACAGGAGAAATTAGAACCCCCAAAGTTGTTTTGCAATTTTTCCCGAGTACGCTGATACCTCATATGTGGGGATAAACCACTGTTTGGGCATACGTCGGGGCTTGGAATAAAGGGAGCACTGTTTGACTTTTTGAACGCAAAATTTGCAGGAATCAATGGTGGCGCCATGTCGCGTATGGAAAGTGAATAATCATGTGCACAGCCGTATAGGAGTATCTGAGTAGGTCCCCACACCATATAAATATAGCAAATAAACTCAGAACTCAACTTCAGTAGAGTGATGATTTTTAATCGTGTCCACAGTAATAACAGAAACGTTTCGGTCCTGAACTTGGACCTTCATCAGTCACTGTGTGGTTATAGAAAAAGTAAAATAAAGTAAAATAAAAGGATTTTACAAAAGGGAAACAAAGTATGTACAACAATAGTAATAAATCTTGGTCAAACGAAAATAACAGTTCATGAGTATGCTGTAATTCAGGAGCATAACTAGATCAAAAATTGAGGACGGATGTGATGCGAGAGTAATAGGTAATAAAACATACCATGGACTACTGTGAGTAGGTGGACCCAGCAAAAAGAGGGGCTATGCCCGGAATATCTGTATAATGATATAATAGGCATAGTGAGACAATGTGGCTAAGTAAAAGGATCAGTGATAAGTGAGAGATAAACCTACCAGGTTTAAATTCTGTTCGATATAGGTGATCAAATATGGCAGCGGTTACCTGGAGAAAAGCAGGTGGAACATGAGCAGAGTGCGGTACTGAGCGGTATTCCATGAAGGATATACTGGATAGCGAGTAACTAACCTGGGGGGTCCCGGTGGAGCAAAAATGTGCCTGCGGTGGACGCGGTATCCGCCGCTAGTCCGTGCATGTAGTGAATGCAATTGTGCAGGCTAAATAAAGGGAAGAGGCGGGACTATGTAGCTATGGTGCCTATCAGGCGGCTCCAGCTCAGAACAGGAAGTGACGTGGCAGGATCAATTTGTGAAGCACCTGGGGGTTCAAAGTGCTCACTATGCATCTAGATAAGTTCCTTAGGGGGTCTAGTTTCCAAAATGGGGTCACTTGTGGGGAGCTCCAATGTTTAGGCACACAGGGACTCTCCAAATGCGACATGGCAACCGCTAAATATTCCAGCATATTTTCCATTCAAAAAGTCAAATGGCGCTCCTTCCCTTCTGACCCTGCCGTGCGCCCATACAGTGTACAGAGGATCCCGCGTAGTTTAAGGGTGCCTCTCCGTCCCACTCTCTTTTCTGATTCTTCCGAATTTTGTCACAAATATGAACAAATTCTTAATAAATGTTCTTTCGATTTAATGCTTCTAACCATAGAGCATCTACAAAAGGCGATTCACACCAGCACCGAACAAGTCCACTCTATTGAGGCCCAATTAGCCTAACAGGTACACCAGAGGAAGTCTCTTCTTTGAAAACTCAAATCAACAGCAACATTGTACTTCATAGAAAGGACATTGAGGACCGCAAGAGACACAAATTCGCTAGAGACCAGGAGGACTACGATTTAGATCGCGTCTACAAGTGGCGTGACAGACCTCCCACATGGCATCCTTACTCCAGACCAGGACAAAGATCCTCCACCGATGCTTCTACTTCAGGCTCAGAACAAGACCGTGGCAGCTCTTCCTCAATCCCAACGACTTTTTTAGGACAACGAAGGAGACCACAACGAAGAAGAGGACCAGACGGGGCTCAGACCGCAGGGGCAATCACATCAAATACGGACTACCCGGTCCCAGGTACGTGCCCCCTCGTCGTTAATATCTCGTCACGGACTCTAAGTATAGCGGAATATAACGTCCTTCAGAAAGGACTATCCTTTTGTCCATCTTACAAGTACAGGACATTTGAACTGGAGATGGACCTTCAACGGTTCTTCCGCTCACTTAGACTTAAGGCCTATTTTTCTAAACCTCCAACTAACACAGGCACCCCTTCTCACTCCATAGAGGATGCAGACCGACTTTCTGCCTCCACCTTAGGCCTCAGATCTAAGAGCCACTTCAGACCACCACTGGGCTCAAATGGTTTAGAGACATTCATTGATTTCATTCAATCTTCATTTCTTAGTCTGAAAACAGACATAGAAAAATGTAAACTACACTATCCTGCCAATTTACCAGCGGTTGACCACCATGCCATCAAATCTCTACAAGAAGACTCCAATATCATTATAAAACCCGCTGATAAAAGGGGGGCCATAGTTGTTATGGACCGGTCCTATTACATCACTGAGGCCCTTCGTCAACTTAGTGACAACACTGTATACCAGAAGCTACCCCATGATCCCACAAGCACTATCAGATCCCACATAGAGGGGATACTCCAACGATATAGTGATTTAGGAACTTTAGACAAAAAAACTCAGGACTTTCTCATCTCTCAAAACCCAGTCATACCGGTATTTTACATATTACCGAAAATCCACAAAAACCTTCAACAACCTCCTGGCAGACCCATAGTTGCCGCCTCAGATTCCATACTTTCACCAATTGCAATTTACTTAGAAAAGATTCTTACTCCACTAACCAAACTCAGTCAATCTTTTCTTTTGGACACAGGCTCTTTTTTGGACATCATCCATTCCATTGGTCAAGTCCCTAGAGACTCCCTACTAGTCACTTTTGACGTGAAGGATCTCTATACCTCCATACCTCACGCACAGGGCATTCGATCGGTCCAACGCCTATTGGAAACATCTGACCTTAACACAACACAAATTAATCTGTGTATAGACCTCCTTTCCACAGTACTCAATAAAAACTATTTTCTATTTCAGGATGACTTCTTTTTACAAATACGCGGGACCGCAATGGGCTCGAACGTAGCGCCCCCCTATGCTAACTGTTATATGGCTCATTTTGAGGAGACAACCATATACACCTGCTCTCTCTTCAAAGATAATGTCATAACGTGGAAACGCTACATAGACGATATCTTTTGCATATGGGGGGGGCACGTTAGAGTCCCTATCAATTTTCCATGATTTCTTAAATAACTCATGGCCAGGGCTGAGTTTCACAATTTCCCAGGACCCGTCCAAAATGAATTTCCTAGATACCTTAATCATGAAAGATACTGAGGGCTATCTAAGTTCAGACCTCTTTGTCAAACCCACCGACCGCAATAGCCTACTCCATTTCAACAGCTTCCATCCCACTGCCATGAAAAAATCCATTCCGAAGTCTCAGTTTCACTGTGTACGCAAGATTGTCTCTAACCAAGCCACTCAGGAGGTCCGCCTATCTGAGATGAATTCAAAGTTCAGAGATAGGGGTTACCCACAAAAAGTTTTGGACTCATCCCTCACACCCCATACTCATGAGAAACAGGACACTAAGGGCAGAATAGACTTTGTACACTCATACCATCCTTTTGCTTATATACTGCACAAATCTATTCGGAAACACTGGCCCCTCCTACATACGGCACATCCAGACATCTCTGAGTTCGCAAAACCATTTCTTCCTTGCTTTCGCCGTCCACCCAATCTCAAGGACACTTTAATTAGAGCGGATTTGGGCCCAACTAAACCTAAGGGAACACAGAGATTCCTTAAAAGACCCAAATTGGGCACTTTTCCTTGCTTAAACTGCACACAATGCAGTAACGTACTAAAGGGTGAAATTATTCATCACCCCCACACAGGCAAAGCATACAAAGTTAGAGGTTTTTTCACATGCGACACTCCTTTTGTCATCTATGTCATTAAATGTCCCTGTGGATTATTGTATGTGGGGGAGACAACCCAACCCGTTAAGGACCGTATATCCAAACACAAGTCCACAATCAGGTGTAAGAATACACTTCTCCCTATACCACATCATTTCTTAACCCAGGGTCATACCATAGCTCAACTGAGGTTCCAGGTCCTGGAACAAGTACCACAACCAAGGAGAGGTGGTGACCGTATACGACAATTAAAACGCCGTGAGGCCTACTGGATACACACCCTGGATACCTTATCTCCTAAAGGACTAAATAGGGATTACGATCTATTATCCTTTACGTAACCTACTTGTCACATACAATATTCTGTATTCCTTCATACCAATTGTGGCTGTTTATCAACTTATACCTCTGCTGTGTGTATATAAGCTCTTATATATCTCAACTTTGTATTTAGAACCGCTGTCCATTGACTCCATATCTGTTTCTCACCCATAGGTTAAAAATGTGTGACATCATAATTAAGTAAATGTACTAAGTGTTCAAGTGGTTACTATATTTCTACTATCTATGCAATTTTTATGTCCCTGTTGAATGGTTTGGGATAAAACCATCCTGACGATACCTACATATATAGAACATAACTTATGTATGAATCTTTTTTCTGCTATGATATAATACCGCCTTAATAATATAAGGACTAACAAATATTTCCTTTCTGCCGCCTATACTAGCCTTTTGAACATGTTTCCTCACATGCCGGACACCTTACTTTGATATCCGCACTACCTGTTTCTACTTTACAAAATGCCTCCTCTCACAGCACCGCTCTTTAAGACCTAGGAGAATGCTGGCTATCCACTGGAATAAATCACCTGACAGTGACACGCACAGCCATTCACTTCCTGCCACGTCACTTCCTGTTCTGAGCTGGAGCCGCCTGATAGGCACCATAGCTACATAGTCCCGCCTCTTCCCTTTATTTAGCCTGCACAATTGCATTCACTACATGCACGGACTAGCGGCGGATACCGCGTCCACCGCAGGCACATTTTTGCTCCACAGGGACCCCCCAGGTTAGTTACTCGCTATCCAGTATATCCTTCATGGAATACCGCTCAGTACCGCACTCTGCTCATGTTCCACCTGCTTTTCTCCAGGTAACCGCTGCCATATTTGATCACCTATATCGAACAGAATTTAAACCTGGTAGGTTTATCTCTCACTTATCACTGATCCTTTTACTTAGCCACATTGTCTCACTATGCCTATTATATCATTATACAGATATTCTGGGCATAGCCCCTCTTTTTGCTGGGTCCACCTACTCACAGTAGTCCATGGTATGTTTTATTACCTATTACTCTCGCATCACATCCGTCCTCAATTTTTGATCTAGTTATGCTCCTGAATTACAGCATACTCATGAACTGTTATTTTCGTTTGACCAAGATTTATTACTATTGTTGTACATACTTTGTTTCCCTTTTGTAAAATCCTTTTATTTTACTTTATTTTACTTTTTCTATAACCACACAGTGACTGATGAAGGTCCAAGTTCAGGACCGAAACGTTTCTGTTATTACTGTGGACACGATTAAAAATCATCACTCTACTGAAGTTGAGTTCTGAGTTTATTTGCTATGTCGCGTATGGAGACCCCCTGATGTGCCTAAATAGTGGAAATCCCTCAATTCTAACTCCAACCCTAACCCCAACACACCCCTAACCCCAACCCTAACCCCTACACACACTTAACCCTAATACAAACCCTAACCATAACCCTAACCCCAACACACCCCTAACCCTAATCCCAACTCTAACCATAAACCTAACCACAAGCCTAACCCTTATTCCAACCCTAACCCTAATTCCAACCCTAACCCAGATTCCAGCCCTAACCCTAACCTTAACCCTAATGCTAACCCTAACCCTAAGGCTGGGTTCATATTGCGTTTTACCAGCCCGTTCAACACGTAGTGTTGACCGGCTGGTAACGGTATAGCATAACGCTATACCCGCTAGCGCAGATGAATCAGCAGATGATTCATCTGTGCCAGCGGTGACGGAGCCCAGACGCTGCAGCCCGTGTCCGAGGCTCCGTCACTGAATGACGGCACGTCGCGAGGATCCCCAGCAAAATCCGCCGAGGATCCCCAGCAAAATCCGCCGCGGATCCGCAGCAAAATCCACCACGGATCAGCAGCAAAATCCGCCGTGGATCAGCAGCAATATCCGCCGCGGATCAGCAGCAATATCCGCCGCGGATCCGCAGCAAAATCAGCTGCGGATCAGCAGCAATATCCGCCGCGGATCAGCAGCAATATCCGCCGCGGATCAGCAGCAATATCCACCGCGGATCCACAGCAAAATCAGCCGCGGATCCGCAGCAAAATCCACCACGGATCAGCAGCAAAATCCGCGTGGATCAGCAGCAATATCCGCCGTGGATCAGCAGCAATATCCGCCGCGGATCCGCAGCAAAATCAGCTGCGGATCAGCAGCAAAATCCGCTAGGAAAAAAAAAATCAGCCGCAGATCCGCAGCAAAATCAGCCGCGGATCAGCAGCAAAATCCGCCGCGGATCAGCAGCAAAATCCGCCGCGGATCAGCAGCAAAATCCGCCGCGGATCAGCAGCAAAATCCGCCGCGGATCAGCAGCAAAATCCGCCGCGGATCCGCAGCAAAATCCGCCGCGGATCCGCAGCAAAATCCGCCGCGGACCCGCAGCAAAATCCGCCGCGTATCAGCAGCAAAATCCGCCGCGGATCCGCAGCAAAATCCGCCGCGGATCCGCAGCAAAATCAGCTGCGGATCAGCAGCAAAATCCGCTAGGAAAAAAAAAAAATTCTTTATTTTTTTATTTGTCATTACCTATTACAGGGGGGGTTCATTTACTTTTTTTTTATTTTGATCACTGTAACAGTTTGTCACAGTGATCAAAATACATTTTTGAACACTGGGGGGCGCACTGCGCATGCGCCGGCCGGCGGGCGCACTGCGCATGCGCCCGCCATTTTCCAAGATGGCGGCGCCCATGAAGAGGCCCGGGCGGACGCCGGGACCGATCCAGGGACATCGGTGGACCGGGAGAGGTGAGTAAGGGCATCGGAAGGTTAGGGGGGGATCGGAAGGTGGGGGCAGCGGAGCAAAGGAGGAGGGGAGCAGATAGTGACGGCGGTGACCGATCACCGCCATCTTTTGGTGGCGGCGGCCGATCGCCGCCGTGACTACGTGTGGGGGGGTCAGGGCTCGGTGTCCAGCCATGGCAGATGCTATTGCAGCATCGGCCATGGCTGGATTGTAATATTTCACCAATTAAGTTGGTGAAATATTACACATTGCTCTGATTGGCTGTTTCACTTTTAACAGCCAATCAGAGCGATCATGGCCACGGGGGGGTTAAGCCAACCCCCCTGTGGTGAAGCATAAAGGGTCCTGTAACTGCGGTCGGGTGACCTTTGAGTGACCCCGGTCTCCCGGCCCGCAGGAATGCGATCCTTTCATGACACAGGGTATGCGTCATAGGTCGGATTGGCACTGACTTTCATGACGCATACGCTGTGTCAAAGGTCGGGAAGGGGTTAACAGTAGGGAGATGTTGCTGACGCTGTTTATCAGTAGGGAGAGAGTTAGGGCTGGAAAGAGAAGTTCTTATGTGCTTGTGCTGATAGCAGTTGTGCTGTACAGTTAGTGTGCAGTGACAGGGGAGGATTTTCTTGTGTGCAGCAGCGCTGGTTATTAGGCTGCCTGCCAGTGACAGGGGAGGATTTTCTTGTGTGCAGCAGCACTGGTTAATAGGCTGTCTGCTAGCTGTATTGCTTTGTGTACACTGCTGTGCAGACTGCTTTTTACACAGCACTAATACTTTTATTCATTTTTTCTGCACAGTTACCGAACATTCATTTTTTCCCACACCATATAGAGCTGTACGCTCCTCACACACAACCGTGTACCGGCTGGTATCACGGACAAATACATGCTGACTATCTGTGTGTGACTCCGGAAATATGTACGGAGATTTAAATTTTTCTCTACACTATATACACCTGGTATCTTCTGATACAGTACCTTTTTTCTGCTTTTTGTATTCTGGTCAAATCCATACTGAGTGAGCGTCTGTGTGTGACTCCGGAAATATATATGGAGATTTACAATTACCCCTACACTGTATACACCTGGTATCTTCTGATACAGTACCCTTTTTCTGCTTTTTATATTTTGGTCTAATCCATACTGAGCCTGTGATCGTCTGTGTGTGAGTCTGGAAATATATACAGAGATTTACAATTACCCCAACACTATATACACCTGGTATCTTCTGATACAGTAACATTTTTCTGCTTTTTATATTCTGGTCTAATCCATACTGAGGCTATGAGCGTCTGTGTGTGATTCCAGAAATATAAACGGAGATTTACAATTTTCCCCTTCACCGTATACAGCTGTACGCTTCTGATACAGTACCATATATCTGCTGGTATTTTTGGTACATTTTCCCAAACATTTGAAAGTATGGTGGAAGAGGCAGCGGACGTGGGCGGGGGGGGCAGCTGGTACTGATGGTGGTGGTGGTGCATCTGCTGGTAGTGCCAAAAGCACAATAGCACCTAAGGCAGGAGGTGTTGAGCCTGCGTCATCGTCTGGCTCCAGAAGGCCTGGAAGGCTCCCTTTTCTGGGAATAGGTAAACCGCTTTAAAAGCTGGAGCATCAGGAACAGGTTTTGGCTTACATTGCCGAAACAGCCTCCAGCTCTATCGCCTCCTCTTCTGAAGTTTCAAAAAATGCAAGCACTGAGTCGTCAGTGCAGGCTCCTGGTCAGGAACAACACCTTTCCTTGTGTCCTTCACCCCCACCAAAAGTAAAGGATGCGGCAGACCACACTTCAGATTACTCCATGGAGCTCTTTTCACATACCATGCCTGGGTTATCAAGTCAAATCCAAGATGAATCTGACATGGAGTGCACTGATGCACAGCCACTGCTATCTGATTCTGCTGGTACATTCACCCAGAGCACTACATTGCCCTCGCAGTCTACTGAGCCAGAATCTGACCCTGATGAAACTCAGGTGCCCCTTCCCGCATACTATACCACCTTACACAGTGACACACAGGAAGGTGCAGATGAAATTGAAGAGGAGGTGACGGATGACCCAGTTGTTGACCCGGATTGGCATCCATTGGGAAAGAGGGTGCCGCTGGCAATAGCTCAGAAGAGGAGGAGGATCCGCAGCAGGCATCGACATCGCAGCTGTGGTTATCTGGCAGCCCCGTAGCAGTTCAAAAATGTGTTAAAAAAAACAAAAAGAGTTGCAGGACAGCTTGGCCAGATGGTCAAATTAGCTCAGCGTTCAAGCTCTGAAAATTTACCCTATAGTAGGAAGAGTGCAGTGTGGCACTTTTTTTTTACCAAAATCCTATTGATGAGGCAAAGGTTATCAGTAAGAAGTGCGGAAGGACCTTTAGCCGACAGAAAAATCTCTGAAATTTGAATACCAGTTGCATGTTTAGACATTTAAACACCATGCACTTGCAAGCGTGGACGGACTACAAAACCTCAGGTAGCACATGTGCACCTGCTCCGACTGAAGGTAGCCTGCAACGCTACATCACTTCCCTACTGTAAGCCCACCGGTTAGCATACCACCAGCAAGAAATGTTGAGGTGTCGTCGCAAGGCCAAAGGAGTCAGGGAATCACAATGATTTTGCAACCAAATACTGAATCTAGGCCATCACAACTACCACCACCACCAACATCACCATCACCAACCCCCTCTCAGTCCACCATTTCCACCGCTAGCTCCCCCATATACAGCTCTCAAGTCCAGCTCACCCTAGCAGACACTCTGAGTAGGGCAAGAAAGTACTCATCCTCTCATCCGCATACACTGGCTTTGAATGCCTACATTGCCAAACTGATCTCATTAGCGTTCCGAGACCTCATGGCCTACGCTGTCCCACGCTTTGACCTACCCAGTCGGCACTTCTTTTCTAGAAAAGCCATCCCTGCCCTCCATCTGCATGTGAAAGACCGCATTGTCCATGCACTCAAACAATCAGTAAGTGGAAAGGTGCACCTCACAACAGATGCATGGGTCAGTAGACATGGCCAGGGCCGTTACGTGTCCATCATTGCGCACTGAGTTAATGTGGTGGATGCAGGGTCCACAGGGGACAGCGGTGGTGGGACAGTGCTGCCTAGCCCATGGTATAGGCAACAGTTGGCTGTAGGCGTTCGACCCTCCTCCTCCTCCAGAAGCAAAAGCTCATTGACAGAGCGCAGTCACACTAGCACTCCATCCGCAGCTGCCAGTGTTGCACATGAGGTGTCCCACTATCGAACAGCTAGTGGTAAGCATCAGCAGGCTGTGTTAAAGATGATGTCTTTGGGCGACAACAGACACACCGTGGAGGTACTGGCCGACTACTTGCAGCTAGAGTTGAGCGATACTTTCCGATATCCAAAAGTATCGGAATCGGAATGGTATCGCCGATACCCAAAAAATATCAGCGATACCCGATACCGATACCGGAAATCCAATGTAAGTCTATGGGAACAAAATATCGGAATTAAAAAAAACCCATTCTTGCCTTGTTGGTTAATTGTACATGAAGGAAAACAACAAAGAGTAATGTAGAATGTATTGGGGAAGGTTGAGGAGACATTAAAGGCATAGATGTTTAACCCAATCAAATGGAATAGCATAAATATTTTTTTTTTAAAGATGTTCGGATTGACGAAGAAATTGACAATGTTGTTAACGTTTTTTCTATTTTGGCAAATATGTATATTTCACAACTTCCATGCTCTTCACCTTTTTAACTTTTGACACACTTTCTCCTTCATAATCTTCAGCATCATCATCTTTTCATCAAATTATTCTTCATCTTCACCTTCTTTATCTTCTTCTTAAACTTCTTGCTATTCATCTTTTTGTTAACATTACTCATATTCTTCTTATTAAACTATTATTCTTATTCATATTGTACTTCATCTTCTTCATCATATTCTTATTTGTGACAGAGATTCCTGTACTTGTAATCTGTCAAAGTATGAATTTTTCATCCTTCCGTTCTGGCTGTCACAAAAGATTTAAATTACAACAGTATTTGTCCGTGTTCAGTTTAGCCTGCAGCAGCAGGCATTTTCCAGGGGCACCACGAGGAGGAACGGACTCACCCCGATACACTGCTTAGTCTTCTTCTGCTTATAATTTAGAGCATATATTTTGCTCTTCATTTTGGTCTTATACTTCATGTTCTTCTGCTTTCTGATCTTCTGCTTATTGTTCTTAAGTCTCTTGTTCTGTATCTTGTAGTTTGTCTTAACCTTCTTAGTCCTGTTTGGTAATCTTTTATTTCTTCTTTGTGATGGTGTTTAGGCTGGTTGGCTTGATGCTCGTCATCCTTGTGGTGGTCATCTTCTTCGGGGTGGTCATCAGGGTCGTCGTCTTCATTGTTGGAGATCCAGAGTGATTTCCCAAAAAAACATTGAAAAAATCTTCAATTTGTAAATGTAGCACAAAGTACAAGAGCCAATGCAAGTAACGAGGACCAGCTGACTGTGCTGGAACCCGGAGGGGCAGCAGAAGGAAAAGAGCCAATGGCACAACCGAGGACCAACTGATGTTACTGGGACACGGTTACTAAGCAGGAGGTACCTGTGCTCCAAAGCACTACCAAGGACCAGCAGACGTTGCTGGAACTCGGATACCGAGATGGAGGCACCTAGGCCAAAGGCACTGCGGAGAACCAGCTGACGGTACTGGAACCCGGACGGGTAGCAGAAGGTACAAGAGCCAATGCAAGTAACGAGGACCAGCTGACTGTGCTGGAACCCGGAGGGGCAGCAGAAGGAAAAGAGCCAATGGCACAACCGAGGACCAGCTGACGTTACTGGGACACGGTTACTAAGCAGGAGGTACCTGTGCTCCAAAGCACTACCAAGGACCAGCAGACGTTGCTGGAACTCGGATACCGAGATGGAGGCACCTAGGCCAAAGGCACTGCGGAGAACCAGCTGACGGTACTGGAACCCGGACGGGTAGCAGAAGGTACCCATGGAAATTTAAGTTGACAGGCCGTGAGCCGGCCGCAGTTACCGAATCCCACAGTACTACAGTGGGTGATTGTCCTATTGTCACAACGGAAACAGCCTTTATTTGCATATCCGCAGCACACATAGGAAGCACCTAAACTCCAGGCACCATAGAGTCGGGTAACCCGACCGCAACACGACAGGATAACTTATTGGAGGCTAAGTGACGTTTACACTGACAGGAAACAGATGGCGTGCTGTAACCAGTCTGGGCAGGAGTGAGTACCCGTGCCAATGACACTTCCGAGCAACAACTGTCGTGTTGGAGCCCAGGGATGAGAAGAGAACCGGTTGGAGGCAGCAGGACTTTTTGCCGTTCACACAGCAGGGGAACAGCTGACATTACTGAACCCCAGTAACAACAAGGAGCACAGCTGTGGCTGTACAGATGAGTAACAGGCACCTTCCACGGCAGAACAAAACCTGGCGGTGTTGGAGGCCAAGGGATGAGAAGATAACAGGGTGGAGGCAGCAGGACTTTTTGCCGTTCACACAGCAGGAACAGTGACATTATGAACCAGTAACAAGGAGCAATGTTGACTGGTAACAGACTTCGGCACAACTGTGGGTGGAGCAGATGAGAAAACAGGAGGCAGCGGGATTTTGCCGTTACTAGAGGGACGTGCATATGAACCAGTACACAGAGAAGTGTTGACGTGCTACAGCATTCAGACAACTGGCGGTGTTAGAGCCCAGGGATGAGAAGAAACAGGGTGGAGGCAGCAGGACTTTTTGCCGTTCACACAGCAGGGGAACAGCTGACATTACTGAACCCCAGTAACACAGGAGCAAGTGTTGACTGTGCTAACAGCACTTCCAGGCAACAACTGGCGGTGTTGGAGCCCAGGGATGAGAAGACAACAGAGTGGAGGCAGCAGGACTTTTTGCCGTTCACACAGCAGGGGAACAGCTGACATTACTGAACCCCAGTAGCACAGGAGCAAGTGTTGACTGTGCTAACAGCACTTCCGAGCAACAACTGTCGGTGTTGGAGCCCAGGGATGAGAAGACAACAGGGTGGTGGCAGCAGGACTTTTTGCCGTTCACACAGCAGGGGAACAGCTGACATTACTGAACCCAGTAACACAGGAGCAAGTGTTGACTGTGCTAACAGCACTTCCGAGCAACAACTGTCGGTGTTGGAGCCCAGGGATGAGAAGAGAACCGGTTGGAGGCAGCAGGACTTTTTGCCGTTCACACAGCAGGGGAACAGCTGACATTACTGAACCCCAGTAACACAGGAGCAAGTGTTGACTGTGCTAACAGCACTTCCGAGCAACAACTGTCGGTGTTGGAGCCCAGGGATGAGAAGACAACAGGGTGGAGGCAGCAGGACTTTTTGCCGTTCACACAGCAGGGGAACAGCTGACATTACTGAACCCCAGTAACACAGGAGCAAGTGTTGACTGTGCTAACAGCACTTCCAGGCAACAACTGGCGGTGTTGGAGCCCAGGGATGAGAAGAGAACAGGGTGGAGGCAGCAGGACTTTTTGCCGTTCACACAGCAGGGGAACAGCTGACATTACTGAACCCCAGTAACACAGGAGCAAGTGTTGACTGTGCTAACAGCACTTCCGAGCAACAACTGGCGTTGTTGAAGCCCAGGGATGAGAAGAGAACAGGGTGGAGGCAGCAGGACTTTTTGCCGTTCACACAGCAGGGGAACAGCTGACATTACTGAACCCCAGTAACACAGGAGCAAGTGTTGACTGTGCTAACAGCACTTCCGAGCAACAACTGGCGGTGTTGGAGCCCAGGGTCAAGGAGGATGTTTAAATACTAGATCAAGTATTTTCCTTGTTACGTGTCAATTAAAAATGTCTATACTCCAAACAAGAGAAATATAACCTTTAGTACCATAAGATGATGATTTTACTTAAAAAAATATATGTAAATTAATAATTTACAAACATAAACGCATACATTAACATGTTGAAAAGCAATGCAAACCACAATTAAAATAGGTTAAATAATCTGCTATACGGTTTAAAATAAAAGCATACAAGTACATATCAGAATCCATTAATGATGGCTAAGTAACAGTATGTACACCATTTCTATTGTGTAGACAATGAATGGCTGACTTAAAAACATAATCAGCATTACAAGTTATCTTTGACATTCATAAAAGTTTACATTTGGTGAATAATATCACTAAAAAGTTTTTAAAAATATCTAAAATTTCCATAATGTAATACTGATAATATGTGCCAATCATTTATATTAACAAACAAAAACTTTAAAAAGTGCATAGTGCATAGTCAAAACAGCTATTTATGCCTGACTGTGGACTTGCAAGCATGGCAACGGATAGATAAGGTATATATAGATGAGACTGCATAGCCACAGATGTTGAATGGCGATGTAATACTGTACTTCAATAAAGTGTGCGTTACTACTACATCCTTTTTTTTATATAGCTTTATAAAAGGTTACGTGCATGTATGGTTGCGCCTTTGTTTGGACGCACAGACTGGCTTCCTGCTGTGACGCGTTGGGTATTGGAGCGTCTGTGCGTCTTATGACGCAGACTAACATTCACGGTGCGCATCGTTCATCATCGCAAGCGTACCGACAACACAAAGGCGTTGTCATGACTGCTTTACTCAGTAAACATGCACCTATGATGAAACATACACGCATGTGCCCTATTACATAACAAGCTACAAGAAAAACGAGTGTGAGGTGTGACACAGCTGTTTTGTTAAGGTACAGTATTATATCGACATTGTACAGGTGTCGCTATTCAGTCTGATAAATAGATATCATTCACCTATTCTATCAGTTGTCGTTCTTTCAACACCACTTACAGGCATATATTTTGCTATTGTGACTATGCACTATTGACTTTAACAAGGTAATGCATGATTTTTGTTAGCGATTATCATGTTTACATGAAGGACCTTTATGATATGGGCTGTTAACTTTCTAATTAAATATGTATTTTTTAAAATGACACAAATATAAGTAATGTTGAAGAGGACTATTCCTACATGCATTGTTTGCACAATATTACAGGTGTACATCACGTCCCTTAATCAACATTGGATTATTATATTTACTTGTATGCTTTTATTTAAAAGCCAAGAACACTGAAGTCTAACCTTCGCACTGCAGCTGTTGTCAAAGTTCAACCCACATTATGCACTTCCAACATTGCAGCATTTGAGTCATGATGTGAGTTGGATTTGTCGAAGCTATGGAGTGACAAGGTTGACCATCAGTATCCTATAGCATAAGTAGGCTTTTGTGTTAGCATTTGTTTTCGACATGTGCATATCTGAAATAATATGTCACAATTATTTTGTTACAGTTTTGTGACAAAGACTAATCATTTTATGGTTTTAAAGCTGACGTTTCAAATGTTTACAGCTTAGAAATCAGGGTGTAGCCTCATATCTATGTGTAGCACTAGACACTTTGACATGTCATGCTTTTTTCACCATGTGTAGGTAGCTAGCAGTAATTTTTTCCGGACACACAGCAGGGGAACAGCAGGCGTTACTGAACCCCACAAACACATCAGCGATTGTTTTCATCTGTGCATCTAACACTTCTGAGCAGCAACTGGCGGTGTTGAAGCCCAGGGTCAAGGAGGGTGTAGGCAGAGGCCTTGTATGAGATGTTTGAAGTTGAAGTTGTAGTTAGCAGCAGTAATTTTTGCCAGACACACAGCAGGGGAACAGCAGGCGTTACTGAACCCCACAAACACATCAGCGATTGTTTTCATCTGTGCATCTAACACTTCTGAGCAGCAACTGGCGGTGTTGAAGCCCAGGGTCAAGGAGGGTGTAGGTAGAGGCCTTGTATGAGATGTTTGAAGTTGAAGTTGTAGTTAGCAGCAGTAATTTTTGCCAGACACACAGCAGGGAACAGCAGGCGTTACTGAACCCCACAAACACATCAGCGATTGTTTTCATCTGTGCATCTAACACTTCTGAGCAGCAACTGGTGGTGTTGAAGCCCAGGGTCAAGGAGGGTGTAGGCATAAAATATTGAGTTATTGCCTTGTTACGTGGCCATTGCAAATGTATGTACTTCAAACAAGAATAAATGAAGTTTTACTAGGACAATAAAATGATGAATTTCAATTCCAAGAATAGAAAAATATTTACACTTGAGAGTCCTCAGTGGTTGATACCGTTTAATGGCTAACTGAAAAGATGGTAACAAATTCCAAGCTTTCGAGACTACTCAGGTCTCTTCATCAGGCTAAGACTAAAACAAAAAATGAAGAATCACATATTTCTACACACAACAGGACACAGGAATAGGTAAGACAAGTGAGGGAGGGACAAGTGAGGGGAGACCGGCCAAAAAATGAGAACAAGGATGAATTATCAGCGCCACACAATAAGACAAAAAATAATGGATTTACCTGTGGCAAAACACTTTTGTATGCCCGGTCATAGCATGATGGATATGGAATTACTGGTATTAAAATATAACTTCAAATATGAGAAAAATACAAAGGTTTCAGAATATAAGCTCATCATGACCTTTGACACTCTTAGTGATGGAATGAATAGATCATACGGATTTATGTCATTCTATATCAATTAAGGAATCTGCGTCTCTGCCCTTCCAGGGGCATGAAAACACAAAACCAGACCCCAATCAGAGGGCAATAAAACTTTCTATCCTTATCTAGGAACTGTTCCAATATTTATGTTCATCCCTCTGTCATAATGACAGTTCTGCTACACGTGACTTACTTGTCTTACCTATTGCACTATTCCTGTGTCCTGTTGTGTATAGAAATATGTGATGCTTCATTTTTTGTTTTAGTCTTTGCCTGATGAAGAGACGTGAGTAGCCTCGAAAGCTTGCAATTTGTTACCATCTTTTCAGTTATCCATTAAAAGGTATCAACCACTGCGGACTCTCAAGTCTAAATATTTTTCTATCTACTGGCTAACAAGGTACCAAGATACACATGTTTCCTAACTTCAAGAATAAAAATAAAGACCCTGCAAATATAAACGCATATATGCACATGCCAACAAGAAATGGAACAACACACCACCCAAAAAATTTGTTACCAAATATAGTGTTGTAAATTTAAGAATAAAAGTCTATTTTTGTATTTATGAATAATGCTTAAGGAACGCTATGTTAAACCATAACATAGTGAAGACAATGGATTTTGTAATAGTCACTCATCATCATCATTGCAATTTATATGTGACAGTCACAGACATTTCAATTATTTAAGTTAATAAATCGTTACTTTGTACAGCATGTATGACATGTCCAGCATGGACTCATCAATGTGATGACGCAATAATGTACGATAAAAAATAACATTTAAAAAAACATTAAGCATTGTCACAATGTAAGTGTGTGCCTGCAAGTGTAGGTGAAACAAAGGCTACGGATAGCAAAGGTATATTCTATGTCTGTATCAGACAGTGGACAGCTTCTGATGGGTAATGGCGATGTTATACTGTACGTCAATAAAGTCTGCGGCTGCAATCATGCATTTTTTGCTTGTACAGTGTTGAAGAGGGTAAAAGCATGTCTGGTTGCGCAAGGCTTTATCCGTCAACACTACCTTCCTACTGTCACGCGTAGGGTAGGGTAGCGTGTGTCTATTAGATGACTCTCTATAAAATGTGACATTACGCAGCGTTATTGTGCCCTAGGGACGCCAAAAATACGACAGCAGTAATCATTTACTGTCTAATACTCCACCTATGACCAACAAAAAAAGCCCGTTCCCTCTTTAACAATCTACAAGACTAACAAGCATAATGGTTGACGCTGACTTTATTGAGGTACAGTATTACATCGACATTGTCCATGAGTAACTATGCACTGTGATACCTATATACCATTATTAATTTATATCTGTTGTGCTTGTTTCAACAGCACTTGCAGGTATAACTACCTATTGTCAGTATGCATGATGCACTTTCTAGATGTAATAATTTATTATTGCACATTATTACCAGGTTTAGATGCTGGCCATTTCATATATGGTGTGTGAAGTTACAGTTGGCATCAGTATGTGTATTTTATAATGTCTGTCATAAATAAAACTCGTGATGATGATGATGAGGATTTTATGATTCGTACATCCATTGACTGCATTATCTTACAGGTACAGATAAAGTTCCTTAAAAAGCATTAATTGATAAGTATGAAATGCACTTTTATGCATTAATTTCAAAAAGTGAACACTATGTTTTAAAAAAATATTTAGACTTGAGAGTCCTCAGTGGTTGATACCTTTTAATGGCTAACTGAAAAGATGGTAACAAATTGCAAGCTTTCGAGACTACTCAGGTCTCTTCATCAGGCATAGACTAATACAACATCTGAAGAATCACATATTTATACACAAAATAGCACAGAAAAAATGCAATAGGTAGGACAAGTGACATGAAGCAGAACTGTCATTATGGCAGAGGGATTAACATAAATATGACTAGTTCATAGATAAGGAGTGAAGGTTTTATTACCCTCTGATTGGGGTCTGGTATTGTGTTGTGATGACCCTAAAAGGTCAGGGAGGCAGATTCCTTAATTGTTGTAGAACGACATAAAACTCTGGGATATATTCATCCCAGCACTAAGAGTGTCAAAGGTCATCATAAGTTTATATTCCCAGACTTTTCTATCCTTCTCAGATTTGAAGTTAGATTTTAATACAAGTAATTCGTACTGGCTAACACGGTACGAAGATACACATCTTTCCTATATCACTATGTTTTAGTTTTTGTTACCATTTCTAATAGACATGTGCAGATATGCGCTGTGATGACTAGTGTTGAGCGATACTGCTCGATATCTAAAAATATCGTATCGAAATGGTATCGCGATATCACTAAATATCGTCGATATCCGATTCCGATACCGGAAGTCCAATGTAAGTCTATGGGAACAAAAAATCGCAACAAAAAAAACCCTTTCTTTCGTTGTAAACACAAAATATACACACATAGAATACATATATATATATATATATACATGTCATTGTGACATATATATATACATATATTTATAGTTTATACACTTCTACATAGTAAAATAGACTCTGATTCAATTGCCGGGTAAAGCCGTGACATACCCCATAGAAGTCGACGGGCTCGGTGCCGAGTACCCCCAAAACCTCTGGCTCTGTGCGACTCAACTTTGGCGTCACAAACAGGATTCTGTAGCTCGCTATAAGCGAGTCCTGTGTGCCTGAATTGAACTGGTTTTGTGCTTGAGAATTGCTAAAATCATCAGAGAATGTATTTGCCATTTTTCCGCCATATCTGCGTCACGACGAGGCACTGGTGAAGAAGAAGGGCGTGCTCTTCGTGGGTGTACACTCACTCAGTGGCGTGAAAACGATGGCCGACCACTCTAAATGGTACTGCAATGTAAGATCGTGCCCCACAGCTCTTCAGTTCCGCCTCCTCATCCTCCTCAGTGTGCGGAAACTAACACGAAGGTCCCGCCTCACTACAAAAGAGGGGCCCTCTCCAGATGCTAATGACACATGTGACTTGGCAGAGATGGCTAATGGACACGAGCAGAAGTGTGAAGGGATGGAGCAGTCAGAGCTCTCCCCCCACGGAAGCGACCCGATCGCCACGGAACCACCGTTGGGCACCCGGCCTGGAAACCCTCCTACGCTGCAAGAAGCGGAGGATACCCTAAGAGGCCTGGCCCGGCACCGGGAGGAGGTCGCCAGGATGGAAGCCAGCTGGCGTGCCCTAAAACTAAACTTGGAGCGGCGCCAATCCCTCTTACCTGAAGTGTCTGTACCGGAAGGTGAGGCACCCGTTCTAGTAGAGGAGTCCGTGCGGGCATCCCAGCCCTTGCAATGTGATCCGGTTGACGTTGTCGCAGTGGAGGCACCCGTTCCTGCAAAAAACTCTGCACCGGCAGCACCCCAGATCCCGCTGTCTGCCCCGTCGCTGAGACAGAAGAAGCGACACCCGTCCTCATGGAGGAGGCCGCGCAGGCACCAGAGGTCTACCTGTCTGTACCGGAGCCCCGACTGTCATCTGTTCCAGAGCCGGCTGCTTCCTCCGCAGGTGAGCGCCGCCAGGACTGGGGGCGCCAGGAGAGCTGCCGCAAACCGGACATCATAAGCTGCAGTTTGATGGTGGAGACATGGAGATGCTGGAGGAGAATTACAACGGGCGTCAGGAGGAAGAGTGGAGACGTTGGGAGCGGGAAGCAGAGCGACAAAGGGAGCAGCGAGAATCCCAAAAACTTCGGCAACGTCAGCTGGAGAAGGACCGGGCAGATAAGGACCGGATGAGAAAAGATAAAGGAACCCTGAGGGAGCCGCGGCGTAAGGGTGCAGTACGGAGCTTTAAATTGAAAGGTGGTTGGGGCTTCATCCAGGAACCTGGACTTTATTTAGAAGTCTTTGTGACCCGGCGGGACGTGGAGACTCACCTCCCAGAAGGACACCCGGGGAGGGACCTGTTGCCAGGAGACTTGGTGACTTACACCCGACACTGGGGTTACAATGGATGGTACGCCCTAAATGTTACCAGGTGCGACCCCTACTCCCCAGAGTGTCAGGAACCTGTGAGACCCTCGGAGCCTTCAGCCTCCCACATCCAGGCCTCTGCACAAGTGCCCACCCCACGCCGTAAATCTCCCCAGCCTCCCTCAGTGGTCTCCTCAGCAGCCCCAGCTATGGACATGATAACTATAGCTGGCCCGTACCCGGCGCCTGTTAGGCCCCCTGGGGTTCGTTCAGTCCGGGACATAGGGCTCCAGACCCGGAGGGAGATGAAAGAGGTGGCCACACAGACACAGATAGCGGGTCACGACTTGACTGTACAGGCCACACGACGTCATCAGGTCCTGGTGGTCCTTGGTGTCTCGGATGTTTGGCAAGCATCAGAAGAGTACCAGGTGGTACCTGGAACACCCCTGCCAAAGAATTATAAATAACCCGGACAGGGTCCCTGTATGTAAATAGTTAAATTGTTGATGTACCCGGACGGGTGAATGTTCATATAAAAGTTTTTTAATTTAATAAAAAAAAACACCAGTTTTCATTACTTTTATTACAGTCTCATCCTGCGACGCCATCGATCTCCTGTAAAAAAATGAAAAAAAAAACAGCAGTATACCACCTGTCCGACGCAGTCCATAGTAACGAGTGTCCCACGACGATCCAGCTCTGCTACATCAGAATGACAGGCAGAGCCTGTCATCCCGGCGCAGCACAGCTGATTACCTGCTTACCCGGCGGCGACGTCATCGGACTGACTGCTTTACGGCCGGGATTACCCAGCAGTCACTGCAGTTATCGCGAAAAACTGCATGTGACCGCCAGGGAGAAGATAATGGCGGCCATCAAGCAGTCCAGGACGTGACCGCCGGAGATCTTCTGCCAGGTAAGTGCCGCTGACTCCTGACAGACCCGACCGACGGACACTCACAGTGACAGTGACAAATCCGATTCCGGTATTCGATATGACGAAAATATCGGTATTCGGAATCGAAAGGCCGATACAGCTAATATCGGCCGATATCCGATATTTGCAGTATCGTATCGCTCAACACTAGTGATGACAAATTATTATTTGTCCATATTTGTTATAAAAATTTATCATTCTAGGCCTGGAAAACTTCACAATTTCCTGTTTTAAGCATAACAATCAGGGTGACGGCTCTTCCCTATTTGGAGCATGTTCCACATGGGTTTTTCTGTGCATGTGTAGGGAACAGGAGACTTCTTGCCGGACACACAGCAGGGGAACAGCTGGCGTTACTGAACCCCACTAACACTATAGCTTGTGTATTGGTCTGTGGACACGACACTTCTGAGCAGCAACTGGCAGTGTTGTAGCCCAGGGAGTAGAGTTCAGGTGGTAGAAAGATGAACATAACAGGAGACATGGATAACGTTGCGAACCAGTATTTAATCTGAAAACGGACAGACAAATTCTGGCGAGATCCATGCCTTGTTCATTTTCAGAAAAGTAAGCCGGTCTACATTATCGGAGGATAGTCGCATGCGACAGTCTGTTAGTACACCACCTGCAGCACTAAAGACGCGCTCCGATAATACACTGGCAGCAGGGCAAGCCAGCACCTCCAATGCATACTGGCTAAGCTCTGGCCATGTATCCAGCTTAGAGACCCAAAACACGAATGGGGAAGAGCCATCTGGGAGTACACTGAGAGGGAAAGACATGTAGTCTGTCACCATCTTACGGAAACGTTGCCTCCTGCTGACTGGAGCCGTCTCGGATGGTGTAGACATTTGTGGCGCTGCCACAAAACTTCGCCACATTTGGAACATACTGGTCTTGCCCTGTGCAGAGGCGCTGCTTGTGCTCCCTCTTGTTGCAGAGCTGTCTCCACTGCCTCGACGCACAGAGCTGCTTTGTAAAGCAGTAGCAGCAGCAGTGCTCTGGGCTGGAATGGAGAACATTATGGATTGCACCAGTGTGTCTTGGTACTCCCGCATTTTACGCTCCCGGTTCAACGGTGTGATGAGGCTTTGTAAGTTGTCCCGGTAGCGAGGGTCTAGGAGGGTGTACACCCAATAATCAGACGTGGTGAGAATGTGGGCGATGCGGCGGTCGTTTCTCAGGCACTGCAGCATGAAATCAACCATGTGCTGCAGACTCCCAACTGGCCAAGAAACGCTGTCCCCTGCAAGAGGCGTCATCTCTGCCTGCTCTGCATCACCCCACCCTCGCTCTACATACTGACTAGAGCGTTGTGTACCTCCCTCTGGAGCGATGTCTTCCTCCTCCATTGACTCCTCCTCATCCTCCTCACAAAGTGAGCCCTGCCCAGCCCTTTGTGAGGAACCACGTTGCGCTGACTGTCCAGAAGGTGATGGAATTTGTGACTCCTCATCCTCCACCTCTTCCAAAACCTCATCCCTTAGTGCTTGCAGTGTTTTTTTGAAGCAGGCAGATAAGGGGGACAGTCAGGCTGACTAGTGCATCATCTGCACTCGCCATCCGCGTTGACTCATCAAACGCACGCAAAACGTGGCAGATGTCCTTCATAGAGGCCCACTCAGTAGTGGTGAAGTGTGAACGGCGCAAATTGCGAGTTGATTGCGCCTGATGCAGCTGATACTCCATTACTGCTGGCTGCTGCTCACACAACCGCTCCAACATATGTAACGTGGAATTCCACCTGGTGGGTACGTCACATATGATGCGATGTTCAGGAAGGCGAAATCTGTGTTGCAGAGCTGCAATGCGCGATCTGGCCATGCTGGAACGTCGCAAGTGAGCGCACTCTAGGCGGACCTTGTGCAGCAGTGCATCAAGATCCGGATAGTCCCTCAAAAAACTCTGCACGACCAAGTTGAGCACATGTGCCAGACATGGTATGTGAGTGAGGTTGCCAAGGCCCAGAGCTGCCACCAGATTTCGGCCATTGTCACGCACTACCAAGCCTGCTTGATGGCATTCCAGAGCTCCTGCGCTGTGTGGCTTCGATTCCCCATGGGAATTAATTTCAGGACGGCCTGTTGACGTTTGGCCACGGCTGTGCTCATATCGGTCGCAACAGGTAAGCGTTCACGGTCCATGTGGAGGTAGACCGTGACGGCTCCTGCAGCGATGATTCTGAGGAACTGGAGTAGGAGGAGGAGTCAATGTGGACAGACTGGATTCCTGCAATCCTTGGAGTTGGCAGAACACGTACAGCGCCACTCGCAAGATCTGTACCCGGCTCCACAACATTGACCCAATGGGCAGTGAGGGAAAGGTATCGTCCCTGGCCATGGGTACTGGTCCACGCATCGGTGGTCAGGTGGACCTTGCTACTGACGGCGTTTAGTAGCGCATGTTTAATTTTTCCCTCAACATGCTTTTGCAGACCAGGGACGGCTTGCCTGCTGAAATAAAATCGGCTGGACACATTGTATTGTGGGACTGCCAATGCCATTAAGTTACGGAAACTGTCAGTCTCCACCAGCCTGAATGACAGCATTTCAAGGGACAGGAGTTTTGCAATGCCAGCATTCAGAGCCTGTGCTCGTGGATGGTTTGCCGAGTATGGCCGTCTTTTATCCCATGCATGTGCTACCGATGGCTGTTTTGTGGCCTGGGAGTGTGAGGATGACAGGGAACTTGCAGCTGTGGGTGGAATAACACTGGGTCTCTGGACAACAGTGACAGAGGTTCTTCCATGGCGATCCTGTGAGGAAGCCGAACCAGCTGTGTGTGAGCTGGAGGAAGAGGCTCCAACACGAGCTGAAGATGTAGGTGCTGCTGTAGGTTGGCCTACATCTCCAGTGTGTCTTTGTAACTCAACCACGTGCTTTGACCGCACATGTTTCCACATATTTGTGGTATTAAGGTTACTGACACTTTTACCTCTTTTTACTTTTTGATTACACAGCTTGCATTTGACATAGCAAATATCATCTGCAAGTGTGTCAAAAATGGACCACGCAGTGCAAGTCCTGGGAGCGCCCGTTTTGGCTGTTGGAAGAGAACTGCTACAAACGGGTGCCAAACTGGAGGCTACAGGCAACCGAGTCTGCAGCCTACCTCTCCCTACTGTTTGGACCGTTGGGGCAATCTCTTCCTCAGAGCTGCTACCACCACCTTCCTGTTCCTCACGCCATGTTGGGTCTTGGACCTCATCATCTCCACTACCCTCTTCCAACACCTGCTGCTGTTGGGTGGTCTGGCCAGCACCATGCTCAACAGAAACTTGCGTCTCATCATCATCAGATGCGTTCTGCGGTGTGCTGACCATCGGCACTGGCTCACCCGCCTCTTCACATTCAGAGAGACACAGCTGTTGCGCATCACTGCATACTGCCTCTTCTTCACATTCCAGAATGCTGCTTGGCTGGGCCCCTGTTTGCAAGCCAACAGATTCTGAGAACAGAAGCAGAGACTCAGCTGGCTCCTTTACAGAGCTCTCTGAATGCCTGGGCAATTTGGCAGGCGGTGAAGAGACAGATGGTTGTTCAACAGTGCTGTGGTCCTGAGAGGAGGTGGAAGCAATTGAAGTCGATGCATTGGCTGCCATCCAACCAACAACGGCTTCAATTTGTTCTTCCCGCAGCAGGGGGGTACGCCGAGCTCCTACAAAAGTGCGCATAAAGGAACGCTCACGGGGAAAACTGGTGGATGCTGTGTCACTGGGTGCGGCAGCAGCCACAGAATCCCCACGTCCTCTCCCTGCTGAAACTCCACGGCCACGACCACGTGCCTTACTCCCTGCCTTCTTCATCTTGGTAGATTGATAAAGAAAGTCAGAAAAGTTATAAGGCCTAAGTGTGGTTATTCCTCACAGACTACAGTGAACACTGCACACAACTGTTCACTATCTGTGAAAGGCCCCTTTGTGTACTTCTATAGTGTTTGCAACCAATGTATTGTATACGGATGGAAGCGCGTCACACTAATAGATTAGATTTTTTTCAAATATAATGGAGCAGCACCAATTTGAGAAAAATGTGAAGGATGAGGCAGTGACACACGCTCAGCAGACTACAACCAGCAGTGGTTGAAGAACTAACTGGAGCGTAATCTGCACTCAAAAAATGAAAAGCTCACAGACTACAGTGAACACTGCACACAACTGTTCACTATCTGTGAAAGGCCCCTTTGTGTACTTCTATAGTGTTTGCAACCAATGTATTGTATACGGATGGAAGCGCGTCACACTAATAGATTAGATTTTTTTCAAATATAATGGAGCAGCACCAATTTGAGAAAAATGTGAAGGATAAGGCAGTGACACACGCTCAGCAGACTACAACCAGCAGTGGTTGAAGAACTAACTGGAGCGTAATCTGCACTCAAAAAATGAAAAGCTCACAGACTACAGTGAACACTGCAGACAACTGTTCGGTAGCTGTGAAAGGCCCCTTTGTGTACTTCTATAGTGTTTGCAACCAATGTATTGTATACGGATGGAAGCGCGTCACACTAATAGATTAGATTTTTTTCAAATATAATGGAGCAGCACCAATTTGAGAAAAATGTGAAGGATGAGGCAGTGACACACGCTCAGCAGACTACAACCAGCAGTGGTTGAAGAACTAACTGGAGCGTAATCTGCACTCAATAAATGAAAAGCTCACAGACTACAGTGAACACTGCACACAACTGTTCACTATCTGTGAAAGGCCCCTTTGTGTACTTCTATAGTGTTTGTAACCAATGTATTGTATACGGATGGAAGCGCGTCACACTAATAGATTAGATTTTTTTCAAATATAATGGAGCAGCACCAATTTGAGAAAAATGTGAAGGATGAGGCAGTGACACATGCTCAGCAGACTACAACCAGCAGTGGTTGAAGAACTAACTGGAGCGTAATCTGCACTCAAAAAATGAAAAGCTCACAGACTACAGTGAACACTGCACACAACTGTTCACTATCTGTGAAAGGCTCCTTTCTGTACTTCTATAGTGTTTGCAACCAATGTATTGTATACGGATGGAAGCGCGTCACACTAATAGATCACTGTTAATTTCTATTGTATGGAGCTGCACCAATTCCACAAAATAAAATAAAAAAAAAGTCAGTGAGTGACACGTGCAGATGCCTACAAACAGCGGTGGATGCAGAGCAAACTGCAGCGTCACCTGCACTCTCACACACACACCTTGCACAGAGCTGTTAAAACAACACTGCAAGGCAAAAGGAAGCTTTACACATCGGTTGGTAAAATAGCCTGCCTAAAGCACAGTACACAAAATCGCAATCTCTAACTGTCCCTCAGAGTCAGCAGAGCAGCGTTCTGTCCCTAACTGAGTTCACAGCACAGTGACGCTAAAATGGCGGCGGCGCCTTTTATAGTGCATTCTGACATCATTTCAGCAGCCAATCACAGCCATGCCATTAGTTAAGATGACCGCAGCAGTACAGGATGTGCCCACACTTCGTAGGATTACTCATTGGCTGACTAAAATCACAGTGCCTCTCAAAGAATTATGGGAACTTCCGATTCCGGTATACAATATAGGAAAAATATCGGAACTAAGTATCGGAATTCCGATACAGCGAATATCGGCCGATACCCGATACTTGCGGTATCGGAATGCTCAACACTACTTGCAGCAAGAAACTGAGTCATGGCTGCGCAGTCTACATCTTGAGCTAGGCAAGGTAGTCAGTGATAACGGCCGTAATTTTGTGGTGGCCATAGCCCTGGCAAAACTCAGACACATACCTTGCCTGGCTCACACCTTGAACCTGGTGGTGCAGTGCTTCCTAAATAATTATCCGGCGTTAACAGCCCTGCTCCATAAGGTGCGAAGACTGTGCTCGCACATCCGTTGCTCGCCCGTAGACTCCAGTCGTATGCAGAGGCTGCAGCGATCGCTCCACCTCCCCAAGCACCGCCTAATCATAGACGTTGCAACAAGGTGGAACTCCACCATGCACATGGTTGAGAGGCTGTGCGAACAGAGGCAGGCTGTAATGCATTTGTGGGAGGATACACAGGCAGGCAGTTTGAGGCCAGACATGGAGTTGTCGGGTGTGCAGTGGTCAAAGCTGAAAGACCTCTGTAAAGTCCTTCAGTGTTTTGAGGAATGCACACGGCTGGTAAGCGCAGATGACGCCATCATAAGCATGAGCATCCCGCTTATGCGTCTGCTCATGGAAACATTGACGCACATTAAGGATCAGGCGTCTGCAGCGGAGGGGGAAGAGGAGGAGTAGGAGGGAAGCCTTGATGACAGTCAGCCATTGTCTGCTCAGGGAACTGTCCTGGATGAGGTGGAGGAAGAAGAGGAAGAGGAGGAGGATGAGGGGGATGATTATTTTGGGGAGGAGGATGCTTCTCAGGGGCAAGAGAAAATGTTGGCTTGCCAAGGTCAGGTACAGGGTTTGTGTGTGAGTGGAGGGATGTGGATTTGGCAGAAAGTGCTCCTCCACCCACCACTGGCAGTGCATCATTGACACCTGGAACATTGGCCCACATGTGTGATTATGTCTTGCGGATCCTAAAAAGGGACCCCCGCATTGCCAAAATTATGAAGGATGATGACTACTGGTTGGCCAGCATCCTCGATCCTCGCTATAAAGGCAAATTACAGAACATCATGCCACAAGAGAACCAAGAGCTAATATTGGCGAACAAACAAGCAACTCTGGTAAACCGTTTGTTAGAGGCATTCCCAGCACACAGCTGCGGTGCAGGTTCTACCACGAGCCGTACTGGGCAACATGGAAGAGGTGTTCGTGGTGCACACAGCCGAAGTGGCGTTGGAGACAGGGGTTTCATGACCATGTTGTGGACTAATTTCTCGAGTACCGCTCACACGACTAGTAATACTGAATCGATTGCAACAGACAGGAGACAGCAGTTGTCAACTATGGTTCAAAATTACCTATCCTCCCTTATCGATGTTCTCCCTCACAGTTCATTCCCCTTTGACTACTGGGCCTGTAAACTGGACACCTGGCCTGAATTGGCACAATATGCCTTACAGGAGCCCGCTTGCCCTGCTGGTAGTGTGCTATCAGAAAGAGTCTTCAGTGCTGCTGGATCAATCCTGACAGAAAGAAGGACCCGGCTGTCGACCAAAAATGTTGGTGATCTCACCTTCATTAAAATGAACCATGCCTGGGTTTCAAAGGATTTTGTACCACCTTCCCCTGATGACACATAGGTTGCCAGCAAAATGGCTCGCTTTGTCCTCCTCTTCCTCCGACTTCTCCAATTCCTCCATTTGCAGCTGCTGAACGTCCAGCCTACACCTCAACATATGCCAGTTTTTCCACCTCCCTAACTGGGCTGTGCCGGGGCCCTGAGCAGGTGGGGGGGCCCACTCGCCATCAGAGACACAGGCGTACTATGAGGGGCCCTATGCCTGTTCCTTCGCCCACGAATGGGCCCCCCTGCTAGCTCAGGGCCCAAGCACTTGCAATACTTACCTCTCCCTGCTCCACCGCTGTGACGTCTTCCGTGTTTCCTGACAGTGACATTCAGGTCAGAGAGCGCGATGACATCACGTCTGTACGCCCTCTGCCTGAACAGTCTATGTGCAGAGAGCTGGAAGATGGCAAGACTGAGGAGTCCAGAGAAGAGCAGTGCCCAGCGAGGAGAGGTATTTTTTTTTTTTAATGTTTGGAGCAATATATGGGGAGCATTATACACTGGAGAATTATATATGAGGCCCATCATACACTTGAGCATCATAGATAGGGCCCATTATACACTGGAGTATCATATACGGGGCCCATTATACACTGGAACATCATATGGGGCCTATTATATATGGAGCAATATATAGGCCCATCATACACTGGAGCATCATCCATGGGGCCCATTATACACTGGAGCATTTTAAATGGGGCCCAATATACACTGGAGCATCATATACGGGGCCCATTATACACTGGAGCATTATAAATGGGGCCCATCATATATGGAGCATTGTATAGGCCTATCATACACTGGAGCATCATCCATGGGGCCCATCATACACTGGAGCATTATAAATGGGTCCCATTATATATGGAGCATTATATAGGCCTACCATACACTGGAGCATCATCCATGGGGCCCATCATACACTGGAGCATTATAAATGGGGCCCATTATATATGGAGCATTATATAGGCCTATCGTACATTGGAGCATAATCCATGGGGCCCATCATACACTGGAGCATAATAAATGGGGCCCATCATACACTGGAGCATCATATACAGGGCCCATTATACACTGGAGCATCATATTGGGCCCATTATATATATGGAGCATTACATAGGCCCATCATACACTGGAGCATCATCCATGGGGCCCATCATATACTGGAGCATCATATGGGGTTCATTATTTATGGGGCATCATATAGGGTATGGAGCATCATATGGAGCACATATGGGGCCTATTCTGCATGGAGCAATATATGGAGCCCATTCTGTATGGAGCAATATATGGGGCCCATCATATACTGTATGGAGCTTTATATGCGACTCATTATACTGTATGGAGCAATATGTGGGGCTCTTTATACTCTATGGGGACTGTCATATACTGTATGGCACATTATATGGGGACCATCATATACTGTAGCATTATGTGGAGCTCATCATATACTGTATGGAACATTATATGGGACCAATTATTCTGTATGGAGCAATATATTGGGCTCATTATTCTGTATAGCGCACTATGTGGTGGCCATAATACTGTATGGAGGAATATACTGTCCGGTTTTTGAGATTTTGTAGAATTTAAAATCGATATCAGTCATGTAATGTAAGAAGTGAAGTATTTGGCATTGTACTATACCTATATTTCTGTGCCATATCGGAGCATCATGAATTGTGGTATGTGTTAAAGGGGCCCACTGAGACTCTTTTGCCCGGGGCCCAGGAAAACCTGGAGCCAGCACTGCCCTCCTCCACAACTTTAGCCAAAAAAAACCCAGTTTTTAATGCGTTACTAGTATAATAAAGTAAATTAACCCCTTAATGACCAAGCCATTTTGTAGGTTAAAGACCAGGCCAATTTTTACAATTCTGACCACTGTCTCTTTATGAGGTTATAACTCTGGAACGCTTCTACGGATCTTGGCGATTCTGAGATTGTTTTCTCGTGACATATTGTACTTCATGATAGTGGTAAAATTTCTTCAATATAACTTGAGTTTTTTATGAAAAAAATGGAAATATGGCAAAAATTTTGAAAATTTTGCAATTTTCAAACTTTTAATTTTTATGCCATTAAATCAGAGAGATATGTCACAAAAATTAGTTAATAAATAACATTTTCCACATGTCTACTTTACATCAGCACAATTTTGGAACCAAAATTTTTTTTTGTTACGAAGTTATAAGTGTTAAAAGTTGACCAGCAATTTCTCATTTTTCCAACAAAATTTACAAAACCATTTTTTTAGGGACCACCTCACATTTGAAGTGAATTTGAGGGGTCAATATGACAGAAAATACCCAAAAGTGACACCATTCTAAAAACTGCACCCCTCAACGTGTTCAAAGCCACATTCAAGAAGTTTATTAACCCTTTAGGTACTTCACAAGAATTGAAGCAATGTGGAAGGAAAAAATGAACATTTAACTTTTTTTCCACAAAATTTTTCTTTCGACACAATTTTTTTAAATTTTGTCAAGGGTATCAGGAGAAAATGAACCACAATATTTGTTGTACAATTTCTCCAGAGTACACTGATATACCATGTGTGGGGGTAAACCACTATTTGGGCGCATGGCAGAGCTCGGAATGGAAGCAGCGCCATTTGACTTTTTTGGCTGGAATTGAGATTGGACGCCATGTCGCATTTGGAGAGTCCCTGTGTGCCTAAACAGTGGAAACCCTCCACAAGTGACCCCATTTTGGAAACTGGACCCCTCAAGGAACTCATCTAAATGTGTTGTGAGAGCTTTTAACCCCCAAGGGCTTCACAGAAGGTTATAACGTAGAGCCGTAAAATTAAAAAATCATATTTTTTCCACAAAAATGATCTTTTCATCCCAATTATTATTTTCCAAAGGATAAAAGGACCCCAAAAGTTATTGGGCAATTAGTCCTGAGTACGCTGATACCCCATATGTGGGGGTAAACCACTATTTGGGTGCATGGCAGAGCTCGGAAGGGAAGCAGCGCCATTTGACTTTTTGGCTGGAATTGAGATTGGACGCCATGTCGCATTTGGAGAGTCCCTGTGTGCCTAAACAGTGGAAACCCCCCACAAGTGACCCCATTTTGGAAACTAGACCCCCCAAGGAACTTATCTAAATGTGTTGTGAGAGCTTTTAACCCCCAAGGGCTTCACAGAAGGTTATAACGTAGAGCCGTAAAATTAAAAAATCATATTTTTTCCACAAAAATGATCTTTTCATCCCAATTATTATTTTCCAAAGGATAAAAGGACCCCAAAAGTTATTGGGCAATTAGTCCTGAGTACGCTGATACCCCATATGTGGGGGTAAACCACTATTTGGGCGCATGGCAGAGCTCGGAAGGGAAGCAGCGCCATTTGACTTTTTTGGCTGGAATTGAGATTGGACGCCATGTCGCATTTGGAGAGTCCCTGTGTGCCTAAACAGTGGAAACCCCCCACAAGTGACCACATTTTGGAAACTAGACCCCCCAAGGAACTTATCTAAATGTGTTGTGAGAGCTTTTAACCCCCAAGCGCTTCACAGAAGGTTATAACGTAGAGCCGTAAAATTAAAAAATCATATTTTTTTCCACAAAAATTATCTTTTCATCCCAATTTTTATTTTCCAAAGGATAAAAGGACCCCAAAATTTATTGTGCAATTAGTCCTGAGTACGCTGATACCCCATAGGTGGGGGTAAACCACTATTTGGGCGCATGGCAGAGCTCGGAAGGGAAGCAGCGCCATTTTACTTTTTGGCTGGAATTGAGATTGGATGCCATGTCATTTGGAGAGTCCCTGTGTGCCTAAACAGTGGAAACCCCCCACAAGTGACCCCATTTTGGAAACTAGACCCCCAAGGAACTTATCTAGATGTGTGGTGAGAGCTTTGAACCCCCAAGGCTTCACAGAAGGTTATAACGTAGAGCAGTAAAATTAAAAAATCATATCTTTTCCACAAAAATGATCTTTCCACCCCCAATTGTTATTTTCCAAAGGTAACAGGACCCCAAAAGTTATTGTGCAATTTGTCCTGAGTACGCTGATACCCCATATGTGGGGGGAAACCACTATTTGATGCATGGCAGAGCTCGAAAGGGAAGTAGCGCCTTTTTCAAATGCAGACTTTGATGAATGGTCTGTGGGTGTCATGTCACGTTTGGATAGCCCCTGATGTGCCTAAACAGTAGAAACCCCCCACAAGTGACTCCATTTTGGAAACTAGACCCCCCAAGGAACTTTCTAGATGTGTGGTGAGCACTTTGAACCCCCAAGTGCTTCACAGAAGTTTATAACGTAGAGCCGTGAAAATAAAAAATCATATTTTTTTCCACAAAAATAATTTTTGCCCCCAAATTTTTATTTTTATAATGGTAACAGGAGAAATAGGACCCCAAAAGCTATTGTGCAGTTTGTCCTGAGTACGCTGATATCCCATATGTGGGGGGAACCACTATTTTGACGCATGGCAGAGCTCGAAAGGGAAGTAGCGCCTTTTTCAAATGCAGACTTTGATGGAATGGTCTGCGGGTGTCATGTCACGTTTGGATAGCCCCTGATGTGCCTAAACAGTAGAAACCCCCCACAAGTGACTCCATTTTGGAAACTAGACCCCCCAAGGAACTTTTCTAGATGTGTGGTGAGCACTTTGAACCCCCAAGTGCTTCACAGAAGTTTATAACGTAGAGCCGTGAAAATAAAAAAATCATATTTTTTTCCACAAAAATAATTTTTTGCCCCCAAATTTTTATTTTTATAATGGTAACAGGAGAAATAGGACCCCAAAAGCTATTGTGCAGTTTGTCCTGAGTACGCTGATATCCCATATGTGGGGGGGAACCACTATTTTGACGCATGGCAGAGCTCGAAAGGGAAGTAGCGCCTTTTTCAAATGCAGACTTTGATGGAATGGTCTGCGGGTGTCATGTCACGTTTGGATAGCCCCTGATGTGCCTAAACAGTAGAAACCCCCCACAAGTGACTCCATTTTGGAAACTAGACCCCCCAAGGAACTTTTCTAGATGTGTGGTGAGCACTTTGAACCCCCAAGTGCTTCACAGAAGTTTATAACGTAGAGCCGTGAAAATAAAAAAATCATATTTTTTTCCACAAAAATAATCTTTTTGCCCCAAATTTTTATTTTTATAATGGTAACAGGAGAAATAGGACCCCAAAAGCTATTGTGCAATTTGTCCTGAGTACGCTGATATCCCATATGTGGGGGGGAACCACTATTTTGACGCATGGCAGAGATCGGAAGGGAAGGAGCACCGTTTTTAAATGCAGACTTTGATGGAATGGTCTGCGGGTGTCATGTCGCGCTTGGAGAGCCCCTGATGTGCCTAAACAGTAGAAACCCCCCACAAATGACCCCATTTTGCAAACTAGACCCCCCAAGGAACTTATCTAGATGTGTGGTCAGCACTTTGAACCCCCAAGGGCTTCACAGAAGTTTATAACGTAGAGCCGTGAAATTAAAAAAAATCATATTTTTTTCCACAAAAATGACCTTTTTGCCCCCAAATTTTTATTTTTATAAGGGTAACAGGAGAAATAGGACCCCAAAAGCTATTGTGCATTTTGTCCTGAGTACGCTGATACCCCATATGCGGGGGGGAACCACTGTGATCGCCTTACTGCGATCTTTGGGAGGCACAATGAACAAATCTACCAAAGGTGAAGAATTGGTTTTCTTTTTTACGCCGTTCCTCGTGCGATATTAGTGATTAGGCGACTTTATTCCTCGGATCGGTGCGATTACAGCGATACCAGATTTACTCCCTTTTTTCATGTTTAGCTTCTGTCACACACTAAAAGATGCTTTTTTTTTGAATAATTTTTTGTAAGAATTTTTTGCATCGCCGTATTTTGAGAGCTATAATTTTTCCATATTTCGGCCGACAGAGTTATCTGTGGGCTTATTTTTTGCGGGACGAGCTGACGTTTTTATTGGTACCATAATCGGACACATTACGTTTTTTGATCGCTTCCTATTCCGATTTTTGTGGAAGCAGAATGAACAAAAACCAGCAATTCAGGAATTGTTTTTTTTTTTATTTTTTTCCCCCGTTCCGCGTGTGGTAAAATTGATAAAGAAGCTTTATTCTTTGGGTTACTACGATTACAGCGATACCTCATTTATATATTTTTTTTATGTTTTGGCGTTTTTTACACAATAAAGAATTTTATAGAAAAAATAATTATTTTTGCATCAGTTTATTCCGCGAGCTATAACTTTTTTATTTTTTCGCTGATGATGCTGTATAGTGGCTTGTTTTTTGCGGGACAAGATGACGTTTTCAGCGGTACCATGATTATTTATATCTGACTTTTTGATCGCGTGTTATTGCACTTTTTCCAAGCGGTATAATGATACCGCTTGGAAAAAGTATAATTTACTACTTTTTTGTGTGTTTTTTTTACGGCTTTCACTGAAGGGGTTAACTAGGGTTACGCTTTTATAGATGGGATTTTTACGGACGTGGCGATACCTAACATGTGTATTTTTTTCTTTTTTATTTTTTTTATTACATAAAAATGTGTATTTTTTAGGGGATTTTTTTTAAATTATTTTTTAATATTTTTTTTACAATTTTTTTTAAAAAATGATTTTTTTCAACTTGTCCCTTTATGGGACTTTCACTTTTTTTACTTTTGATTGCAGTTACAATGCATTGCAATGCTCTGGCATTGCAATGCATTGTACCTATGGGGAAAGCTGCTGTGACATGATCACAGCAGCTTCCCGTAGCTAGATGACCCGGAGGTTGTCATGACAACCCCCGGGTCATCAAGGCAGAGATCAGGCCCTGCGATTACATCGCTGGGACGCTGATCTGAGGCAGAGGGAGCACCCGACCCTCTGCCTCCCCCCCTGAGCTCTGCGATCGCGCTCGATCGCAGCAGTCAGGGGGTTAACAGCCAGGGGCGGTGGGGGCTCCGCTCCTGGCTGTCAGTGCAGGAAGCCTGGCCACTGCAGCGCCGGCTCCTGCACTGATCGCGCTGGGGAAGCTGAAATTTCAGCTTCTCCTGCGCGATCGCTGCTGTGTTTGGTCAGTCAGATTGACTGACCAATCACAGCGCTGTGGGTGCGGGGACCACGGCAAAGGTCCCCGCACCGCTTGCCGTGCCTGTCAGCTGTCTGTGACAGCTGTCGGCACTGATCTACCACGGCGTGTTTACACGCCGTGGTAGATCAAAGGCATGACGTGCAGAGTCCGTCCTGGTGCCGGAACTGGCACCTTGTCATGACGGACTCTGCACGTCATTGGACATTAAGGGGTTAAGGTTCACGAGCTTAAATAATAATTGATTGAATTGATG
>JARQOD010000004.1:405559162-405591621 GCA_033576555.1 Oophaga sylvatica
TTAAGCGTTCGCCACACAAAATGAATAATGGGGCAGTTGTTTAGAGGGGGTTTTTCCGAATGCGGCGTTCAATGGTACTTTCTTTGTTTTTTTTTGTTTTGAGTCCCCAAAAGGTTTTACATTTTTGTGTTGTTTTTTTTTATTTGTGCTTTTGGTGTCGTTTTTGTAAAATTTGGATCTAATTTTTTGATCATTAGCGTGACTTCTCTCAATCGTGAGCAGAAGCTTGGAGGTGGCATTCTTTTGCTGCAAAAATCTTCCACCGTTAATAAGTTTTGATAAAGCTTTGGCCCTTCAGATTGAGTAGAGTTGTAAAATTTTTTCCCCCTCAGTTTTTATAACCCAAAAACCCGGGAGGGGAACAATCAGAAAAAAGTATAATAAAAACAGTCACCATGTTTTAAAAATTTATCACCCATCCTGGTTTTGGTTTAAAAATCTGAGTAATTTTTTTAAAAATTTGTTTCATAACCTTAGAATCATAAAAACTTAGAATGGTAGAGTTGGAAGGGCCCTCGGGGGCTTTGTCAAACCCCCTCCCAAAAGGTTTTCCTAAATCATCCCAACGATGTCGGGCCGCCTCTTTTTTAAGACTTCCATTAAAGGGAAAGAATCCCACCTTCGTGGCAGCCTGTTCCCCCATTGACCCTCTAACTGTCAAAAGTTTTTCTAATACTAATTTTTTGTCTCCTCCCATCGTTTCATCCATTTCTTTGTCTTTCCTTGTGCAAATGGAAAAAGATGTCCTTCTACAATGTGACGCCCTTGTTTTTTGAGACGCTTTAAGTCTCCTTCGTCTTCTTTTTTGAAGCTAAACATTCCCAAACCCCTGAACCATTCCTCATAGGGACATGTTCAGACCGGGAACCTTGTGGTCGCTTTCCTAACTTGCTCCAGTTTGTTGATGTCTTTTTTAAAATGTGGTGCCCAAAACTGGACCGTATTCCAGATGAGGTCTGACCAAAGAGGGTAGAGGGCAAAAAATGACTTCGCGTATCAGACTGTATGCTTCTGTTAATAACCCCCAGAATTGTATTTGCCTTTTTGCTGCGCCCTCACACTGTTGACTCTGTTCGTCTGGAATCTATTATAACCGTTATTTTTGGTAGCTGAGGAGAGCAGGCAAAAAGGCAATACACAAGAGGTTGGAATCTACTGGATTGCGTACCCTGACTAACCAACCACAACTAAAGGCGCCGTGGAGCTTTCTACGTTGGTACTAGACCCTCGTCACAGCCTGAGAGGTTAAACTAACCTAAAGAAAGAAAGAGGAAAGCTACCCGGGAAGAAATTCCCCAAGAATATAGAAAAAAAAGCCCCCAACCCCCTGAATGGTGGTTAGACAAGGGAAATACGACACAGACAGAAAATGTAGAGCAACGCGGGGGCCCCCAATCTTGCCTAGACAGAAAAGGATAGGAAGGAAAACTTCTCAATCCAAAAAAACCCTAAAAAAAGCCAACCTACAATTGCAAAAACACCTGAGATACACGACCTTACCACCTAAATTATTTCCTGGTGTAAAAAATAGCCGCGCAGAAAAATTGGGAAAAAGGCAAATGAAAAAAACAACAGCGGCTCCAGAGAACCGAGAGGAGCCAAGCCCCCCGGGGAGGGGAACCGGGCCCCAAACCTCACAGAAAGGAGAAATTATGAAAATGGCAAGCACAAGAACAAAAAACAGAAAATACACCCCCCCCGAGGAGCAGGAGAAGAGGCAAGACCAGAACTTCCAATGAACCAGGAAAACAAAGTTGGCAAGAAAATGATCATGGAACCGAGGGGGGAAAACCTCCTTATTCCACCAGTCTGGATTCCTGATTGCCAATCCTCTGAATGGTTCGTATGTTTGTAACCCCAGGGGAGCTTCTGCCAGAATTCTTTCAAACATTACAAACCACCCCCCTTGAGGAGGGTACCGACCTCATTTGTGCAACCAGGTCGGCAGGAGGCTCTGTGATACCACGGTCGTCCCCTAGCTAGATGTCCGAAGCAACACCCAAGAATTGTCCTCCTGACCTTAACCTCTCCCTTAACCAATACGGAGTTTCCGTCAGAAAAACAGAACCAATATTTTCTCAACCACATACTCCAATTGCCCTAACCAAAACAGGGTCAGGAGGCGAAGCCTAGGAACCACTGCTCGACAACCTATTAATAAGGACTTGTGGAAACGTTATGGATCTTAAAGTCCCTGGAAGAATAAACGAAAGGAACGGATTAAGAATCCCCCATGATCTTTTAAGGTCCAATGAACCTAGGTTAAACTTAGAGATGCAACTTCTAGGGATATTTCTTGAGGCAACCGACCAAGTCCCCATTTAAACCGAGGGCCATCTCCTATGCCGGTTTACCCGCTGGGCCTTCTCCTGAGAAAGGGAAACCTTCCACTACCTGGTCCCAAATCGTGCTTACCTCCACAACAGAGTCAACCCCGGACAGACAGAAGCCTCCGTCTGTCCCGAAAAAACGAGGGTGAAACCCAAAATTGCAGAAAATGGAGACATCAAAGTGGCAGAGTTGCCCTTTTATTAAGAGCAAAAACAGCCAAAGGCAAAAAGAGACCCAGTCATTTGATAGCAGACACAAAGATCTCAGATAAGTCTCCAATGTCTGGTTTGTTCCTCATTTGTCCATTGGTCTGAGGAGAAGAAAAGCAGAGAAAGAAATTGAACACCAAGTTTAGAACAAAAAGTCTCTAAAATCTGGAAACAACTGGATCCTCTGTCAGACCATGTTCTCAGGAATGCCGTGTACCGAACCACGTGTGAAGGAACAAAGGGACCAATTGGAGGAGGAAGGCAACTTGGAATGGCACAAGATTACATCTTGGAAAACCTATCACAAATCACCAATAACGGTCTTCTTGAGAAAAGGGAGGTCGGAAATAAAACCATAGAGATAGGTCCATGGCTCTTGGGCACAGGCAATGGCATCAACAAACCACTAGGCGGAGCCAAGGCCCCTTGGAGCGGAGCAAGTCCCACGGCTGCACAAATCCCTGACGTCACGAGACAAAGTAGGCCACCAAAAGGACCGCTCACAAGTCTTGGTACCAAAAATTCCGGGTTGAGGGGCCAACGTGGGAACAATGAATCTCAGGGCATCCACCGTAAGGTTTATGTATAATTCCTGAAACTCGTTTGTTCGTCAGCCATTTACTTTCTGTCTTCTGCAGCATCTTGCCCTCACAAAATGGAGTTTCCAGTTGCTGTTCCCGCCCTGTTCTCTCTTTGCTTCTTAGCAAAACCCAGCTGAGCAATCAGTGCTTCAGAATCTACCTGCGAACCTGTGACTTTCCGAAAACCTTGGCCTTGGCTCCACATTCCTATGAGAAAATCTGAAGCATTGTGGACTCTGAACCGGGGGGCTCTTTGAAAGACCCCCCGTTTGCATGGATTACGCACAGGCTATATGAACGTACTACATAATTACAAGGTTTTGAAGCCAAAACGTTATGTCTGCTGGGTCGGAGGTGTGTCTGTGTACTGGGTATCAGACGTCCTTGTCTTTCTTGATGACAGGGTTGGATTCTACAACCATTCCAGGGAGCAATCCCTTAAGTTTTTTCTTTTTGCGTGTTACCAGGTAAAACTTTTGTTTTTTTTTTTTTTTTTTTCCTTTCTTTTCTTTTTTTGTCGCTGTAAACTCTGGATATCAGATGTCTGGTTGAAACTTCGTGATGATAGGGGTTGTACTTTCACAACCATTCCGGTGGCAGTTCCCTTAATTTTTTTTTCTCTCTGCAGTGTTGCCACAGGTGAACACTATTGTTTTTTTTTCTTCCTTTTTTCCTTAATTCTGTCTTAAAAGATCTGGAAAATGGAGGGCCCCTTAAAGGAACTTTGCGGGTGACTGATAATATCCTTGCAGATTTGAGAATATAAAACCCCCGTTTTACAAATTACAGGACCTATAACACAATTTGCAAGTGGTTGGAAGATACCCCAGGATTTGCGGCCAGGATTGAGGGTTTAGAGGGGCGATCCAGGTCCTGCCGAGCCCCGAGTGCTGGGATTCCAAGTTGCCCCCTTTTCGTTTTGGCGGTGACGTGAAAATTCAGGGGATTTTTAATCAATGCAATCTTTTTTTTTCTGCAATGCTTCACAATTTCCCACTGAACATTAAGGTGCTTACTTAATTAGTTGCTTACCAACAAGGCTTTAATGGGGGGCAAACCCTTGATTGAGACTGAGGATGTTGTTTGAATCACCTTGATGATTTTTTTTTCAGCCAGGGGCAGGTGTTGATGCCCCATCGAGGTGCAACAGCTGAAGCAGCTTTGCTTTGCGCCAAGGAACACTCGTATGAATATGCCTTGGATTTCAGGGATGGGCCCTTGAACCACCGGGGGACAGTTCCGCCAAAAATTATTTTTCGAAAGGGGTTATCTCCAGATTATGGATGAACTTGCTGGCCGACCCTCCCACGCGTTAGGTGACTTTAAACTATGCTCCGTATTGAACGTCTGCTGAACCAGGCAAGAAGATGGTTCGAAAGCAATCGTACTAACCTTTTCCTACCTTCCTCTCCAGCTAAGGAACCTTTGAGTAGGTTACAAGGAAACCTGAACCTGAACCCATCAGGTTAGCTCTTTACAACGAGGGTTAGTGTGCACGCAAGGAACATCGTTTTAAGGAGAATCTATGTTTCTATTGTGGTAAGTAGGGCACTTCATTATAAACTGCCCCAGCCTTTTCGTAAGACTACTGCGCATCATTCTTGTATGTTGCGAGGGGATCTGTCAGGTCCGAGCCTCCTCAGAAGATTGCAGCAACAGATTTATTTCTCGGACTTAAACTCCGTTACCTTGAGGATGTTGACTGTGTAAACCTGCCATTTTTCAAGTTTCCTAGCGGTGTCCCAGTGAGTTGTAAAAAACAATTCTATTGCTTTCTTTTCCATCAACCTGGGTTGATCGCTTGGGTGTCTAGCTCTGCTATGATGACTCAGGGGAAGTGGAAATTTTATGGATGTCTCCTTTGCCTGAAACAGGGAATACGTTCAGTGAAGAGGTACTCCAGTAAGATGGAAACTGTGGATGGCTCCTGCTGACCTCTGGACCAGGGTCAGGAAACAGAGCCTTTGAGGGTTCTTATGGGTAAAGATCATCAAGGAAACTGTCCTTTATGCTTATCTCTTCTCCCCAATTTCCCTTATTCTAGGGCTACCATGGCTGCAGGCTCAGAATCCTACCATTAACTGGGAGACCAAGGAATTACACTTTCCAGAAAAACAGATGAGTCCAAAAGTTTCAGCTTGCTCTGTTCCTAAAGGAATCATGTCAGTCCCTGAACTACCAGCTGTATACCAGGACTATGTGGATTTTGTGACAAGAAGAACGCTGACCAGCTTCCTCCTCACCGTCCATATGATTGTCCAATTGAATTATTGCCTGGAGCAGAGATACCTTTTGGTAAGATCTACCCCCTGGCGGGGCCCGAGCTAAAGGCTTTAAAGGATTACATAGATGAAAATCTAGCCAAGGGCTTCTACGCCCCTCTTCATCTCTGCAGGTGCACCCATCTTCTTTGTAAAGAAAAAGATGGATCTCTGAGACCATGCGTAGACTATAGGGAACCACTAAGGTTACTATTAGAAACCGTTATCCATTGCCTTTAATCCCTGAGTTATTGGAGAGAGTGCGACATGCCAAAATTTTTTCTAAACTAGATCTTCGTGGGGCTATAACTTAGTCCGTAAGACCTGGGGATGAATGGAAGACTGCATTCAGGTCACGCTATGGACCCTTGAATCTAGTTATGCCTTTTGGTCTGAGTACCGCCCCAGCCACTTTCCAACACTTGGTGAATGACATCTTCAGGGATCACCTAGATAAATTCGTGGTAATTTATTTGGATGATATTCTAATTTTTTCTAACTCCACAGAGGAACTCATGGACATGTGAGAATGGTCTTGGAACGTCTAAGACAAATCATCTTTACATCAAAACTTGAAAAGTGTGAATTCCATAGGACCGAAATTCAATTTCTGGGGTATGTACTGTCTACACAAGAATTAGTATGGATGGAAGCAAAACCCAAGCATCAGGATTGGCCAAGTCCTAGATTGTGAAGGAGGTACAGCGCTTCATCGGGTTTGCCAATTCTATAGACGTTTTTCATTAGAAATTTCTTGAGTAGTGTCACCTATCACTCAACTTACCGGAAAGAGTCTAGGTTTTCCTGGACTCCCCAAGCCCAGGAAGCATTTTCCCGTTCTAAAAGATAATTTACCACGCACCTATCCTAGTACATCCCAACCCGAGCTTGCCTTCATAATAGAGGGGATGCTTCAGACTGTGCTGTTGGAGCTATCTCCTCTAGAAACAGGTGAGAAGAATGTCTTGCATCCTGTGCCTTCTTTTCCCAGCAGTTGTCTTCGGCTGGAGGGAACTACGATGTGGGCAATAGAGAGTTGTTGGCCATTATTGCCGCCTTCAAAGAATGGAGACACCTTCTTCAGGAGCTGCACAGCAAATAGTCGTCCTGAAGACCATTGTAACCTTGAGTTTATCAGGTCGGCTAAGTGCCTGACTCCTCGCCAGGCTCGCTGGAATCTTTTCTTAAACCATTTAATTTTATCATCTCTTATAGACCAGGATCGCGCAACGGAAAGGCTGATGCACCTCTAGGATTTTCTCAGCGAGGACACGTCCAATTACTCCTCCTAAGACTATTCTTCCTGACTCTAGATTCCTAGGAGTAATTCATAATCAGACCTTACTTAAGGACATCAAGGAAGCATACCATGCGGATTCCTTTTTGGCACAACCCCCAGGGACGAAGTCTTGTCTTTAAAAAATGGTGTGTGGATTCAGGGACAACGTCTGTATATTCCTAAAAACAGTCAGATTAAGAGTATTGCAACTCATTCACGATTCCAAGATAGCTGGGCATAAGGGAATTCTAAAGACACAGGAATTTCTTTCTCGTTTCTTTGGTGGCCCACTTGCAGAAGGATGTTTTGAATTATGTCACTTCATGTGAGGTCTGTGCAAGATGCAAAACACCTCGCTCCTCAACCAACTGGTCTTTTTACAGCCTCTTCCCACCCCGTCCCGCCGTGGGGATCCATTTCTATGGACTTCATTGTGGAGTTACCAACCTCTCAGGGGAAGACACCATTCTAGTGGTGGTTGACGTCTAACAAAGACAGCTCATTTTTATCCACGGTCGGCTTACCCACTGCAAAACAGACATCAGATTTGATGATTAAAGATGTGTTTCGCTTACATGGAGTACCGGATGAGGTTATTTCGGATCGAGGGGGCATTCACTTCTAGGTTTTGGCAAAATTCTGTGCAGATTGGACATTAAAGTAAACCTTTCTTCTGCTTTTCATCCCCAGACAAATGGGACAGACCGAACGAACCAATCAACCCTGGAGCAGTATCTCCGCTGCTTTATCTGCCACCTACAGGATGATTGGGTGGATCTACTTCCATTAGCTGAGTTCTGTATAAACAACTCTCAGAGTGCCTCCACTAAACAGTCTCCTTTTTACTCTAATCTAGGTTATCACCTAACATTCTACCACGATTTCCATAGAAACGCCTTTACCAGCAGTGGCTGAAAGAATCACGTCTTTACAGAAGAATATGGATCTTCTAAAGGAAAATCTGGAATCGGCTCAAGAAAGGTACAAGAAAGCAGCAGATAAATTTTCGTAAACCTGCACCAGCTTTCAAGGTAAGAGACTTGGTCTGGCTGTCAACCAGAAATCTTAAGTTAAGGATTCCATCGTCTAAGTTGGGACATAATACATTGGACCCTATAAAATCAGTAAAATTATAAGTGCCGTTGCTTGTCGTCTTCAACTGCCCAGAACTATGAGAATCCCCCCTGTCTTTCTTGTATCCCTACTAAAGGCTGCGACACCCAATACGTTTCCTGGACGTCTTCTCCTTGCCCTGACCCAGTGCTAGTCGATGGTCAGGAAGAATTTGTGGTGGAAAGGATTTTAGATTCCAGGTTGTATAGAAATCAGTTACAATATCTGATTAAATGGCAGGGGCTACCCAGTGGAGGACAACTCATGGGAAACCGGTCAATAACGTTAAAAGCTCCTCGCTTGCTCCGTCAGTTTCATCAGAGGTACCCACACAAGCCTGGTCTGAGGTCATCCGGAGGTTGTCCTTAAGGGGGGAGTAATGTAAGGTTCATGTATATATTCCTGAAACTCAGTTTGTCGTCAGCCATTTTACTTTCTGTCTTGCTGCAGCTATCTTGCCTCAGTCAAAATGGAGTTTCCAGCTTGCATGTTCCCCCCTGATTCCTCCTTGGCTTCTTAAGCAGCCACAGCTGAGCAATCAGTGCTTCAGAATCAGCCTGCAGTGAACCTGTGACTTGACTCCTGTAAGCTTGGACCTTGTACTCCGCTATTCCTACTGAGGAACTCTGAAGCACTTGTGGACTCTGAAACTCTGCTCTTTGAAAGACCCACGTTTGCATGGACTTACGCACAAGACGCTATATGAACTGTACTACATACATTACAATCACACTCTTCTTCCACTGGTCTGGGGACAAACAATTTCCCAAAGGGCAGCGCTCGGGTTTATCCTCCTGACACCCTTCCAGAGCCAGTCTCAAATTGGGCGAGATGGAGGAAAGAACTACACCCTTTCAAAATAACAGCAGGATCAGATAACTCAGGAGAGTCCGCAAGGAAAAATCCTCGAGAGGGCATCCGCCTTAAACATTCTTAGTACCCGGAAGAAAGGAAACCACAAAATTAAAACGTGGAAAAACAAGGCCCCTGGCCTGTCTAGGATTAAGTCGCTTGGCTGATTCCAGATAAACCAGATTCTTATGTCCGTGAGGACCACCACCTATGTTTGGCTCCCTCCAGCCAATGTCTCCACTCTTCAAAGCCCACTTCATGGCCAATAACTCCGATTACCCCCGTCATAAATTACGTTCAGTTGGAGAAAATTTTCGAGAGAAAAAAGCACAAGGGTTACTTTTATAGGTCTCAGATTAGGTTGAGCGATACGATACTGCAAATATCGGATATCGGCCGATATTAGCTGTATCGGCCTTTCGATTCCGAATACCGATATTTTCGTCATATCGAATACCCGGGAAACGGATTTGTCACTGTCACTGTGAGTGCCGTGGTCGGTCTGTCAGGAGTCAGCGGCACTTACCTGGCAGAAGATCTCCGGCGGTCACGTCCTTGATGCTTGATGGCCGCATTATCTTCTCCCTGGCGGTCACATGCAGTTTTTCGCGATAACTGCAGTGACTGGCTGGGCAATCCGGCCGTAAAGCATCAGTCCGATGACGTCACCGCGGGGAAAGCAGGTAATCAGCTGTGCTGCGCCGGGATGACAGGCTCGCCTGTCATTCTGATGTAGCAGAGCTGGATCGTCGTGGGAAACACTCGTTACTATGGACGGCGTCGGACAGGTGGTATACTGCGGGTTTTTTTTTTTCATTTTTTTACAGGAGATCGAGGGCGTCGCAGGATGAGACTGTAATAAAAGTAATGAAAAACTGTGTTGTTGTTTTTTTTATTAAATTAAAAAACTTTTATATGAACATTCACCCGTCCGGGTACATCAACAATTTAACTATTTACATACAGGGACCCTGTCCGGGTTATTTATAATTCTTTGGCAGGGGTGTTCCAGGTACCACCTGGTACTCTTCTGATGCTTGCCAAACATCCGAGACACCAAGGACCACCAGGACCTGATGACTCGTGTGGCCTGTACAGTCAAGTCGTGACCCGCTATCTGGTCTGTGTGGCCACCTCTTTCATCTCCCTCGGGTCTGGACGCCCTATGTCCCGGACTGAACGAACCCCAGGGGCCTAACAGGCGCCGGGTACGGGCCAGCTATAGTTTATCATGTCCATAGCTGGGGCTGCTGAGGAGACCACTGAGGAGGCTGGGGACATTTACGGCGTGGGGTGGGCACTTGTGCAGAGGCCTGGATGTGGGAGGCTGAAGGCTCCGAGGGTCTCACAGGTTCCTGACACTCTGGGGAGTAGGGGTCACATTTAGGGCATCCCATCCATTGTAACCCCAGTGTCGGGTGTAAGTCACCAAGTCTCCTGGCAACAGGTCCCTCCCCGGGTGTCCTTCTGGGAGGTGAGTCTCCACGTCCCGCCGGGTCACAAAGACTTCTAAATAAAGTCCAGGCTCCTGGATGAAGCCCCAACCACCTTTCAATTTAAAGCTCCGTACTGCACCCTTACGCCGCGGCTCCCTCAGGGTACCTTCATCTTTTCTCATCCGGTCCTTATCGGCCCGGTCCTTCTCGATGTGATGTTGGCGAAGCTTCTGGGATTCGCGCTGCTCCCTTTGTCGCTCTGCTTCCTTCTCCCAACGTCTCCACTCTTCCTCCTGACGCCGGTTGTAATTCTCCTCCAGCATCTCCATGTCTCAGCGACGGGGCAGACAGCGGGATCTGGGTGCTGCCGGTGCAGAGTTTTTTGCAGGAACGGGTGCCTCCACTGCGACAACGTCAACCGGATCACATTGCAAGGGCTGGGATGCCCGCACTGACTCCTCTACTAGAACGGGTGCCTCACCTTCCGGTACAGGCACTTCAGGTAAGAGGGATTGGCGCCGCTCCAAGTTTAGTTTTAGGGCACACCAGCTGGCTTCCATCCTGGCGACCTCCTCCCGGTGCCGGGCCAGGCCTCTTAGGTATCCTCCGCTTCTTGCAGCATAGGAGGGTTTCCAGGCCGGGTGCGCAACGGTGGTTCCGTGGCGATCGGGTCGCTTCCGTGGGGGGAGAGCTCTGACTGCTCCATCCCTTCACACTTCTGCTCGTGTCCATTAGCCATCTCTGCCAAGTCACATGTGTCATTAGCATCTGGAGAGGGCCCCTCTTTTGTAGTGAGGTCGGCCATCGTTTTCACGCCACTGAGTGAGTGTACACCCACGAAGAGCACGCCCTTCTTCTTCACCAGTGCCTCGTCGTGACGCAGATATGGCGGAAAAATGGCAAATACATTCTCTGATGATTTTAGCAATTCTCAAGCACAAAACCAGTTCAATTCAGGCACACAGGACTCGCTTATAGCGAGCTACAGAATCCTGTTCGTGACGCCCAAGTTGAGTCGCACAGAGCCAGAGGTTTTGGGGGTACTCGCACCGAGCCCGTCGACTTCTATGGGGTATGTCATGGCTTTACTCGGCAATTGAATCAGAGTCTATTTTACTATGTAGAAGTGTATAAACTATAAATATATGTATATATATATATGTCACAATGACATGTATATATATATTATATATATGTATTCTATGTGTGTATATTTTGTGTTTACAACGAAAGAAAGGGGTTTTTTTGTTGTGATTTTTTGTTCCCATAGACTTACATTGGACTTCCGGTATCGGAATCGGATATCGACGATATTTAGTGATATCGGCGATACCATTTCGATACGATATTTTTAGATATCGAGCAGTATCGCTCAACACTACTCAGGATCTCTTTGGGACAAAACGGCACCTGCCCCAATTTCAGAGGCATCAACCTCCACCTGAAATGGCAGAGAAACATCAGGCTGCCGTAGAACAGGAGCAGAAGTGAATCTCTGTTTAAGTTCCTGAAACGCAGAGACTGCCTCAGGAGGCCAATTCACCAGATCAGAACACTTTTTGGTCAAATCAGTCAATGGTTTAACAATAACAGAGAAATTACCAATAAATTTACGATAAAAATTGGCAAAACCCAAGAATCTCTGAAGAGCCTTTAATGAAGTAGGTTGGACCCAATCACAGATGGCCTGAACCTTAACCGGGTCCATTTCAATAACAGATGGAGACAAAATGAATCCCAGAAATGAGATCCTCTGTACGCCAAAAAGACACTTTGATCCCTTCACATATAGAGCATTCTCTCTCAAAATCTGGAACACAGTCCGAACATGTTTCACATGAGAGTCCCAGTCATTGGAAAAAATCAAGATATCATCCAAATAAACAATCAGAAATTTATCCACAAAATCCCTGAAAATGTCATTCATGAAGGACTGGAAGACGGAAGGAGCATTAGTGAGTCCAAAGGGCATCACTAGGTACTCAAAATGCCCCTCTGGGGTATTAAACGCCGTCTTCCATTCATCCCCGTGCTTAATGCGAATAAGGTTATATGCCCCCCTGAGGTCAAGCTTGGTAAACCAAGTAGCACTTTTCACCCTGGAAAACAGGTCAGAAATCAAGGGTAACGGATATTGATATTTCACAGTGATATTGTTCAAGAGACGATAATCAATACACGGCCTTAATGAACCATCCTTTTGGCCACAAAGAAAAAACCGGCACCTAAGGGTGAAGAGGATGGTCTGATATGACCCTTCTCCAATGACTCCTTGATATAAGACCGCATAGCGTCATGTTCAGGTACAGACAAGTTAAAAAGGCGACCTTTAGGGAATTTACTACCAGGCACTAATTCAATAGCGCAGTCATAGCTCCTATGGGGGGGCAAGGATGCAGATTTACTTTCGCTAAACACATCAGAAAAATCAGTCAAAAGTCAGGAACATCTTGAGCCTGGGGAGAGGCAGAAAAAAAGGAGTGTTGGCATTAACACATTGGCAGCCCCAACTGGTCACAGACACAGATTTCCAATCCAAAACAGGATTATGAGACTGTAACCAAGGGAAACCTAGTACAATAATGTCATGCAGATTATACAGCACCAAAAATTTGCAACTCTCCTGATGATCATTTTCAACCCTCATTATCACCTGAGTAGAGAACTGGGGTTTATTCTCAGCCAAAGCGGTAGAATCAATCCCCAGTAGGGGAATAGACTTCCGTAGGGGTATCAAGGGAAACTCACAACGTTTAGCAAAATCAAAATCCATCAGGTTAATAGCTGCTCCCGAATCAACAAAATCCTGAGCAGAAAATGTGGACAGGGAGCAAATCAGGGTAACAGTCAACAGAAATTTAGTCTGAACACTACCCAAGACAACTGAGCGTGCAAAACGTCTTCCCCACTTAGGGCTGACTGAAATAGCATGAGAGGCATCACTGTTATGATCTGCTACAAGCACTAAGGAAAGGTGGGAATTCTGTCCCTACAATAGGACTGAGCTGGATCCCTACGATGTAACGGGGAACCTGATCCTGCGACCAGACCCGCTAAAGTCCTCAGCTAGTCTGAACGAAGACCTATAGTTGCGAGGGAGGAATCCCTACAAGATCTAGGGACTGGGTGAAAAGGTGGACACCTCCTAACAGAAAGTGTAGCAGGGAATATAAAACAGAAAACAAATACTAAGAGATCCTAAGATCAAGCAAAACTGACAGAGTAAGGCACCTAAGCACCCGGCTAGCTTAAGAGTAGATAATACAATGAAGTCCAGCAAAGCCAGAAGGGCGGAGCCAGACTAAATAGGGTAAAAAGGTCATGTGACCAGCAAACTGAAACAAAATCTAACAAGAGGGTTCTAACAGTACCCTCCCTTCTAAGAGGATCCTCCGGATCCCCTAGGACTTAGGCTTATCCGGAAACCTCTTGTGAAACGCTCTAACAAGTCTAGACGCAGAAACATCATCCGCCCTCACCCATGAGTTATCCTCGGGTCCATAACCCTTCCAAGCGACGAGGTACTGGAAACTCCCTCTATACCGTCTAGAATTTAGGATGCGGGAAATCTCATATTGCCCGTCCTCCACCACCAGGGGAACAGTGGCCGAGACGTCTCCATCTGAGACCTCAGCATTTTTCAAGAGAGAAACATGCAACACCGGATTAATCTTCCAGGAGTTAGGAAGCTCCAACTTAACAGCAGATTGGTTAATAACCTGAAGCACCTTAAAGGGCCCTACAAACTTGGGACCCAATTTCTTAGACGGAATCCTCAAGCGCAGATTCTTAGAGGACAACCAAACCATGTCACCAATAGCAAACAAAACCTCTTGTCGTTTTCTATCAAAATACACTTTGGATCTTTTGTTAGCCTCCTGAAGATTACCACGCACATCAGTCCAAACTCTCTCCAAAACACCAGAAAATTTCTCCTCTTCAGGTACAGCCGATCCCAACTTGGAAAATGACCCAAAAGACGGATGTCTCCCAGTACAACAAAAAAAAGGCGAACAACCAGCAGAAGCGGATGTATGATTGTTAAGAGCAAACTCAGCAAGTGGCAGAAACTCAGACCACCCCTCTTGATTATCAGTCACAAAACAACACAAGAACTGCTCAACATCCTGGTTTTTCCTTTCTGTCTGGCCATTAGACTCAGGATGATATCCGGAAGAAAACGACAAATGAACTCCCAACCTGTCACAAAAAGCGCACCAAAAACGAGCCACAAACTGAGGTCCCCTATCGGAAACAATGTCAGTAGGAACGCCATGTAGTCTGACTATTTCCTTGACAAAGGCCTTAGCGAGAGTCTTAGCGCAGGGCAGTTTGATGAAAGGAACCAAGTGACACATCTTGCTAAAACGGTCCACGACCACCCAGATGACAGTGAAACCCTCAGAGGGGGAAGGTCAGTAATAAAGTCCATAGCCAAATGTGTCCAAGGTGCACTAGGGACCTCCAGAGGGCAAAGCAACCCCGCAGCAGGAGTATGAGAAGACTTAGATCTAGCACACACAGTGCATTGACGCACCCACTTAATGACTTCCTTCTGCCATCCTGGCAACCAAAAACTGCGACCCACAAGTCTCTTGGTCTCAGAGATTCCAGGATGACCTGCCAACCGAGAGTCATGACATTCAACAAACAAATCTCTCCTCAGGGTACCAGGCACAAACAACCTCCCATGCGGCGTGTTAGATGGGGCATTCTCCTGTGCTTTAAGAATCTCATCTTCCAACACGGAGTCCAAAACAGCAATAACAACCCCCTCTTACAAGATGTTTTCCTCCTCCTCAGTACCCACCATAGGAGAAAAGCTGCGAGACAAAGCATCAGCTTTAACATTTTCAGTACCTGGGATGTAAGTAACGGTAAAATTAAACCGTGAGAAAAACAGTGCCCACCTAGCCTGACGGGCATTCAAGCGTTTGGCAGCATCAAGGTAGATCAGATTTTTATGATCGGTGAAGACTTGAATGGGAAATTCCGCTCCCTCCAAAAAATGACGCCAGTGTTCAAATGCGAGTTTAATTGCCAATAATTCCCGATTACCGATATCATAATTTAGTTCAGACTCAGAAAATTTCTTTGAAAAAAAAGCACAGGGATGTACTCCATCCGTCTTTGCCTGAGACAACACCGCGCCGACCCCCACAGAAGAAGCATCAACCTCAACCAAAAATGGTTTAGTCACATCAGGCTGCGTAAGGATGGGAGCAGAGCTGAACCTCTCCTTTAGCAACACAAAAGCCTCAATGGCCTCAGTAGTCCACTGAACCGCATCAGCACCTTTCCTGGTGAGATCGGTCAGAGGTTTGGCAATCACAGAAAACATTTTTTATGAATTTTCTATAATAATTGGCGAACCCCAAAAACCTCTGTATTGATTTCACACCAATAGGTCTAGGCCAATCCTGCACAGCTTGCACTTTCACTGGGTCCATCTCAAAACCTTCACTGGAGACAATGTAGCCCAAAAAACTAAGTCTCTGTACAGCGAACTCACATTTTTCTAGTTTGGCAAAAAGTGAATTATCACTCAGTAACTGTAATACTTCACGCACACTCCTCCAATGAGACTCCAAATCTGATGAATAAATCAAAATGTCATCCAAATACACAACCACATTTCTGCCGATCAAAGGTCTAAGGATGTCATTAATAAGATTCTGAAAAAATGCCGGAGCACTGGAAAGTCCAAAGGGCATGGCCAGATTCTCAAAATGACCCAGTGGAGTGTTAAACGCAGTCTTCCATTCATCCCCCTCCTTCATGCGCAACAAATTGTATGCCCCTCGAGATCAATTTTCGAGAACCACTTGGCCCCCACTAACTGATTAAACAAATCAGGAATCAATGGCAGTGGGTAAGGATTGCGTACAGTAATCTTATTAATCTCACGAAAGTCTAGACAAGGCCGTAAACCGCCGTCCTTTTTTTAACAAAAAAAATCCAACCGCCACAGGAGATTTGGAAGGCCTAATGTGACCGGCGGCCAAGCTTGTCTGTATGTGTATGTATTCCTCCAAAGCCTTTCTCTCAGGAATAGTCAAATTAAATAGACGACTTTTAGGAAGAGTCGCTCCAGGGACAAATTCAATTGCACAATCATAATCTCTATGAGGAGGCAATACCTGCGATTCCTTATCAGAAAAAACTTTCCAAAAATCCTGAATAGGTACGGGTAACTCCCCCTTAACTACAGCAGCAATACGCCCGTTACAACACTTGTCATAACAATTGGGACTCCAGGACTTAATTTCATTGGTAGACCAATCCAGTACCGGATTGTGCAATTTTAACCAGGGTAACCCCAAAATCACCGGTGAGGGCAAATTATTCAAAACTACCAAATCCAAATTCTCTTGATGAACACCATTAATAGTAAGAGGAAATTCACAGATATGGTGAGTAACATTTTTCAAGTGAGAACCATCCACAGACACCACATTAATAGGGGAAGACAGAAGTTTGGGTTTTAATTTTAGTCTTTCCAAAAATTTCCCATCAATCACATTGAGAGTTGAACCACAATCCACAAATACCCGAAACTCCATTAATTCCTCCTCAACAGCAGTGGTAGCAGAAAGAAAGACACCTTTATTGTTTAAACAAGCTATGCGGGCAAAACTGACCTCATTTTTTTTTCTCTCTTTATTCATTCGAAGCGCACAGTTCTTAATAAAATGCTCAGATTTGCCACAATAGAAACACAAGCCCTTAGCAAATCTGCGTTCTTTTTCTCGAGAGTGAGGTGCCATTGCTCCAATTTCCATCGGCTCTGCAATGTCAGTACATTCCTTCTCCAAACTTGGAGCTGACAAGGCAGATTTACTCTCATTAACCCTTGCACGCAGTCTCCTATCCACCCGTATGGCTAATTGCATAGCCTCTTGCAAGTTACCAGGTATGGGATAAGCAATCAGCAAATCTTTAACCCTCTCACTTAACCCTGCAAGAAATAAACTTTTCAAAGCTGAATCGTTCCAGCCCACCTGAGTGGACCACCTTCGGAAGTGAGTACAATATTTTTCCACATTACCTGATCCCTGTCTCAAATGTCTCAATTCTGTCTCAGCTGATGAAACACGATCCGGATCGTCATACAATAACCCCAAAGCAGAAAAAAAAACAATCCACTGATCTAAAGCATGGATCACTAGGCTGCAGAGAAAAGGCCCAGTCCTGAGGTTCTTTGCGCAAATGTGACATTATGAACCCTATGCGCTGTGATTCATCACCAGAGGATTTGGGTCTCAAACGGAAATACAACAAGCAAGCATTTTTAAAAGAAAAAAAATCTTGTTGTTCACCAAAAAATAAATCAGGCAAACGTACCTTTGGCTCCACGAAATGTGCTCCAGAACAACTACTCACGTGTTGCTTTATCTCAGTCACCTCCAGAGAAAGTCCCTGCAGGCGTTGAACCAAATCCTGAACCGAGACCATGATGGAAACAGAAAATCTTTCCTTAGAGATTTTTTTTTTTTTTTTTTGGGCTGGACTTACTGTTATGATCTGCTACAAGCACTAAGGAAAGGTGGGAATTCTGTCCCTACAATAGGACTGAGCTGGATCCCTACGATGTAACGGGGAACCTGATCCTGCGACCAGACCCGCTAAAGTCCTCAGCTAGTCTGAACGAAGACCTATAGTTGCGAGGGAGGAATCCCTACAAGATCTAGGGACTGGGTGAAAAGGTGGACACCTCCTAACAGAAAGTGTAGCAGGGAATATAAAACAGAAAACAAATACTAAGAGATCCTAAGATCAAGCAAAACTGACAGAGTAAGGCACCTAAGCACCTGGCTAGCTTAAGAGTAGATAATACAATGAAGTCCAGCAAAGTCAGAAGGGCGGAGCCAGACTAAATAGGGTAAAAAGGTCATGTGACCAGCAAACTGAAACAAAATCTAACAAGAGGGTTCTAACAATCACCACAGTAGAAACATAACCCATTGCATTTTCGAAACTCATGACGCTGTGCCCCAGAAGCCACTTTATCACACTGCATGGGTTCAGAAGCTGATTCACAAGGCAACACTATTCCACGCATACTCTACGCTCACGCAAACGTCTGTCAATTTGAATCGCTAATGACATAGAATCATTGAGACCAGAGGGAGCAGGGAAACCCACCATAACATCTTTTACATTCTCTGACAGACCCTTCCGAAAAAGGGCTGCCAAAGCATCATCATTCCATTTGGTCAGGACTGCTCACTTTTGGAATTTCTGACAGTACAACTCAGCGTCCTCAAGCCCCTGATTTAATGCCAACAAGGTTTTTTCAGCTTGATCAGTGACATTAGGTTCATCGTACAATAACCCCAGAGCCAGAAAAAATGCATCAACATTACTCAAAACAGGGTCCCAGGTGTCAGAGAAAAGCCCAATCCTGAGGATCGCCGCGCAGGAGAGAGATGACAATTTGAACCTGCTGTGCTGCGTTCCCTGAGGACTTAGGTTTTAAGGCAAAAAACAACTTACAGTTATTTTTGAAATTCAGAAATTTAGCTCGATCCCCCAAAAACAAATCTGGCATGGGGATCCTGGGTTCCACAACTGGCAACCTAGCAAGATAGGTAGCAATACTCCGAACTTCAGTGGCAAGCTGACCACATGGCCAGACAACTGTGCAAACTCCATTGAGAAAAAAAAAATCATCCTCAGCAGCACCCAGAGAAAAAGAGGGAAAAAAATGCAACAAACAGAAAAAAAAAAAATCTCTGACAACCTTTTTTGTTTCCACACTATTTTTCCCTTCTGTGAGTACCATATAATTTTCAGTTGGGCCGGTGATACTGTTATGTTTTGGTAGCTGAGGAGAGCAGGCAAAAACGGCAATACACAGAGAGGTTGGAATCTACTGGATTGCAGTACCCTGACTAACCACCACAACTAAAGGCAGCTGTGGAGCGTTCCTACGTTGGTCCTAGACACCTCGTCACAGCCTGAGAGGTTAACTACACCTAAAGATAGAAAGAGGAAAGCTATCTGCCCCGGAGCAGATCCCCAAAGAACATAGGAAGCCCCCAAACATGTAATGGTGGTTAGACAAGAGGAAATACAGACACAGACAGAAAATAGTATGAGCAAACGCTGGGGCCCAATCTGCCTAGACAGAAAAGGATAGGAAGGATACTTACTGCAATCCAAAAAAACCTAAAAAAAGCCAACGCTACTAATTGCAAAAACACCTGAGATCACACGACCTCTACCACCTAAATTAGTTCTCTGGTGTAACAAAACTAAGCCGCAGCCACTGAAAAAACTGGAAAAGGCAAATGAACAAACAACATTGGCTCCAGAGGAACGGAGAGGAGCCCAAGCCCCCCGGGGGGGGAACCTGGCCAACCTCACAGAAATGCAGAGAAATATGCGAATGGCAAGCACAAAAACAAAAAACAGAAAATATCTTATCTTAGAGCAGGAGAAGAGGAAAGACTCAGCAAGCTTCCAAGTGAATCAGGAAACAAAGTTGAGACAAGAACAATTGATCACCGGCAACCATGATGGGGGGAAACCTCACTTATATCCAGCCAGTCTGTGATTCCTGATTGCCAATCCTCATTGAATGGTTCAGAACTGTTTGTAACCACCAGAGGGAGCTTTTGCTCAGAATTTATTTCTAAAACATTCACAACATATACCCAAGTCTTTTTCACATGTGCTATTGCTTAGCTCTATTCCTCCCATTCTGTATACGCTTTTTTCATTTTTATTTCCCAGATGTAGTACTTTGCATTTTTCCCTGTTAAAAACCATTCTGTTAGTTGCTGCCCACTGCTCCAGTTTATTTATATCTTTTTGAATCCTCTCTCTCTCTTCTCTAGTATTAGCTACCCCTCCTAGCTTTGTGTCATCAGCAAATTTAATCAGTTTACCCTCAATTCCTTCATCTAAATCATTGATAAAGATGTTGACCAATACAGGGCCCAAGACAGATCCCTGTGTTACCCCACTTGATACATTCTTCCAACTGGATGTGCAGCCATTTACTACCACTCTTTGGGTCCTATCACTAAGCCAGTTATGAATCTACCTAACAGTTGCCTTGTCCATTCCATACTTAGTCATTTTTTCAATAAGGATTGTGTGAGATACTTTGTCAAATGCTTTGCTGAAGTTAAGATATAATATATCTACAGCATTTCCCTGATCCACCCAGTCAGTGATTCTGTCATAGAAGGAAATTAAATTAGTCTGACATGACTTATTAGTTACAAACCCATGCTGACTCTGGTTAAGCACTTCATTCTTGTCCAGGTACTTACATACATGTTGTTTAATAATTTGTTCAAAGATCTTTCCTGGTATTGATGTCAGACTCACTGACCTATAGTTCCCTGGGTCCACCTTCTTCCCCTTTTTGAAGATAGGAACAACATTTGCTCTTCTCCAGTCTTCTGGGACTTCTCCTGTTCTCCAAGAATTTTCAAAGATTATGGAGAGTGGTTAAAAAATTTCTTCTGCTATCTCCTTCAGTACTCTGGGGTGTAATTCATCTGGACCTGGAGACTTGAATTAATTTATGTTAGCTAAGTGTTTCCTCACTATTTTTCTGTTTATATAGTACAGACCAAAAGTTTGGACACACCTCATTCAAAGATTCTTCTGTATTTTCATGACTATGAAGATTGTAGAATCACACTGAAGGCACCAAAACTATGAATTAACACATGTGGAATTATACATTACACTTTACAAAAAAGTGTGAAACAACTGAAAATATGTCTTATATTCTAAGTTCTTCAAAGTAGCCACCTTTTGCTTTGATTACTGCTTTGCACGCAGAAAAGGTGAACGGATGGACTCTACATGCCTAGATCCCACCGTGAAGCATGGAGGAGGAGGTGTGATGGTGTGGGGGTGCTTTGCTGGTGACACTGTTGAGGATTATTCAAAATTGAAGCGGTGAGCGGTCCAGCTCACCCCAAACCATCTCGATTGGGTTCAGGTCTGGTGATTGTGGAGGCCAGGTCATGTGGCATAGCACCCCAGCACTCTCCTTCTTGGTCAAATAGCCCTTACACAGCCTGGAGGTGTGTTTGGGGTCATTGCCCTGTTGAAAAATAAATCATGGTCCAACTAAACGCAAACCAGATGGAATAGCATGCTGCTGCAAGATGCTGTGGTAGCCATGCTGGTTCAGTATGCCTTCAATTTTGAATAAATCCCCAACAGTGTCAACAGCAAAGCAATCCCACACAATCACACCTCCTCCTCCATGCTTCACAGTGGGAACCAGGCATGTAGAGTCCATCCGTTCACCTTTTCTGCGTGTAAAGCAGTAATCAAAGCAAAAGGTTGCTACTTTGAAGAACCTAGAATATAAGACATATTTTCAGTTGTTTCACACTTTTTTGTAAAGTGTAATGTATAATTCCACATGTGTTAATTCATAGTTTTGATGCCTTCAGTGTGATTCTACAATTTTCACAGTCATGAAAATGCAGAAAAATCGTTGAATGAGAAGGTGTGTCCAAACTTTTGGTCTGTACTGTAGATATCCTGGATTCTTCTATTCCCTTAATAGGACAGTGAAGATCAGTTGATGTTACATTTGCTTTCTGAGAGAAAACAGATGCAAAATAGGAATTTAAAAGTTCGGCCTTCTCAACATCCTTTCTTACCATTTCATAATTTTCATCCTGTAAAAATCTTATAGCATCTTTGACTTTTCTTTTACTTTTGACATATCCCCAAAATCCTTTTTTATTGCTTTTGACATCTCTTGCAAGCTTTAATTCATTGTCAGCTTTAGCTAATCTGATTCTTGCCCTGCAGGTTCTGCAGACATCATTATATTCTTCTTTAGATATGCCTCCCTCTTTTTATTTGATAAACATTTCTTTCTTCCTTTTTTAGCATGTGTTTAAGTTCTGTGTTCATCCATCCTGGTTTCCTTAAATGCTTCCTATTCGTCCCTCTTTTTGGAATTGTTAATGATTGTGCTTTGAGAATCTCATTTTTCAAGATTTCCCATCCTTCCTGGACATTTTTGTCTTTAAGAATATCCAGCCATTGGATCCCTCCGATTCTGTTTCTGAGTCCCTTAAAATCTGCCTTTCTGAAATCTAACCTTGACTTCTGAGTCTTCACAGGTCTTCCCCCTCTTGTTATCCAAAATTCTAAAATAGCATGGTCGCTACCCCCTAAGGTCCCAGCCACTCTTACCTCCTCAACCATTTCCTCTCTGTTTATAAGGATTAGATCCAAGCTAGCAGATCCCCTTGTTTTCTCCTCTACCTTTTGGAAGATAAAGTTGTCAGCAAGAGAGGATAAGAATTTTCTGATCCTGTTAGTTTTGCCTGAGAGAGATTCCCAACAAATGTCTGGATAGTTGAAATCTCCCATGACCACTATGTCATATTTTTTGGAGAACTTGGCCATTGATGCATAAAGAGTACATCCATATCTTCAGCATGCATAGGCGGCCTGTAGTAAATGCCTACAATGGTGTCCTTTCTATTGTTCGCTCCTTGTATTCTTACCCAAACAGTTTCCACAGAACTCCCAGTCTCTGAAGCTTCAATCTCTGTGCAGATATACGCTTTTCTCACATACAATGCGACACCTCCTCCTCGTTTATCAAGTCTGTTTCTTGCAAATAAGCTGTAACCTTCTCAGGGCCGGCGTCAGCACCCGGCATTCCCGGGCAAGTGCCGGGGCCCACTCGCCGTCAGGAACCCGGCGCCCGTCAGCGGAGGAGAGCGGTGCCAGCACCGTCACTGGGCCCCCCGATTGCTCAGGGCCCCGGCAGCCGGCCCAGCACAATACTCACCTCTTCCCGTGCCTCAGCAATCCGCAGCTCCAGGCTCCCTCTGCAGGGCGCCCGAGCTTCCTCTCACAGCAGCGCCGCTGAATGACGTCATCATTCAGCAGCCGGCTGTGGCAGAGAGAGCGTGGACGCAAGGACAGGTGAGATGTGAGGTGCGTGTATGTGTCTGTCTGTGTGTGTGTGTCTGTCTGTGTGTATCAGTGTGTGTGTATGTAGTGCTGTGCTTTGTGTGTGTGTATGTGAGAGAGTGCTGCGGTGCTGTCTGTGTGTGGTGCTGTATGTGTGATGGTGGTGGGGGGAAACAGTGATGGTGGTGAGGAGCCGGAGGTAATGATGATGATGATGGGGAGGCGATGATGATGGGGAGGCCAGACCTGGACTAAAGCATCCGTCAACCCCTGGACAGTCTGTGGTGCAATGTGACGTTGGTGAATGGAGCGAGACATGCTGTCCCAGATGTGCTCAATCGGATTCAGGTCTGAGGAACGGGCAGGCCAGTCCATAGCTTCAATACCTTTATCTTGCAGGAACTGCTGACACACTCCAGCCACATGAGGTCTGGCATTATCCTGCATTAGGAGGAACCCAGGGCCAACCGCACCAGCATATGGTCTCACAAGGGGTCTGAGGATATCATCTCGGTACCTAATAGCAGTCAGGCTACCTCTGGCGAGCACATGGAGGGCTGTGTGGCCCTCCAAAGAAATGCCACCCCACACTATTACTGATTCACTGCCAAACCAGTCATGCTGAAGGATGTTGCAGGCAGCAGGTTCACACTCATCACATGTGACAGAATTGACAGAGTCTAGAGACGCTGTGGAGAGCGATCTGCTGCCTGCAACATCCTTCAGCATGACCGGTTTGGCAGTGGGTCTGTAATGGTGTGGGGTGGCATTTCTTCTGAGGGCCACACAGCCCTCCTGTGCTCGCCAGATGTAGCCTGACTGCCATTAGGTACCGAGATGATATCCTCAGACCCCTTGTGAGACCATATGCTGGTGCAGTTGGCCCTGGGTTCTCCTAATGCAAGACAATGACAGACCTCATGTGGCTGGAGTGTGTCAGCAGTTCCTGCAAGATGAAGGCATTGAAGCTATGGACTGGCCTGCCCGTTCCTCAGACCTGAATCCGATTGAGCACATCTGGGACAGCATGTCTCGCTCCATCCACCAACCACAGACCACCACAGACTGTCCAGGATTGACGGATGCTTTAGTCCAGGTCTGGGAGGAGATCCCTCAGGAGAACATCCGCAACCTCATCAGGAACATGCCCAGGCGTTTTAGGGAGGTCATACAGGCACATGGAGGTCACACACAATACTGAGCATCATTTTGACTTGTTTCCAGTTTCATTTTGTTTTGTTTTGATTTTCATTTCAACTTGTTTCCACTTTCATTTTGGGGGTCTCTCCAAATCCAGGCCTCCATTGGTTCAAAAATTTGATTTCCATTGATGATTTTTGTGTGATTATGTTGGCCGCACCTAATACAAGACTATTAGAACAATGAAGAGGGCGAAAAGATTATTTTAACCAATGCACTTTGGTAGGTAAACAGTTGTGTTTAACCCCTTCGTGACCTGGTCAAATTTTTCAAATCTGACCAGTGTAACTTTATGTGGTAATAACCCTAGAACACTTCAACAGATCTCATTGATTTTGAGATTATTGTTTTTTTGTGACACATTGTACTTTATATTAATGGTAAATTGATATTGATATTCTCTGCGTTTATTTATAAAAATATCAGAAATGTGTAAAAAGAATTCTAAAACATAGCAATTTTCAAACTTTGAGTGATTATCCCTTTAATCCAGACAGTCATACTACATAAAATATTCATTAAATAACATTTCCTCATGCCTGCTTTACATCAGCACCATTTTTAACCCCTTAATGACAGAACAAATTTGGTACTTAATGACCAAGCCAATTTTTACAATTCTGACCACTGTCACTTTATGAGGTTATTAGTGATGAGCGAGTATTGTCGTTGCTCAGGTTTTCCCGAGCATGCTCGGGTGTCCTCCGAGTTTTTGGGCATGCATGGAGATTTAGTTTTTGTCGCCGCAGCTGCATGATTTGCAACTGCTAGACAGCCTGAATACTCGTGCAGATTGCCTGTTTGTTAGGAAATCCCCACAGGTATTCAGGCTGTCTAGCAGCCGCAAATCATGTAGCTGCGGCGACAAAAAGTAAATCTCCGAGCACGCCCAAATACTCGGACACCAGAGCATGCTTGGTAAAACCCGAGCAATGAGTATACTCGCTCATCACTAGAGGTTATAGTTCTGGAACGCTTCAACGTATCCCACTGATTCTGAGAATGTTTTTTCGTGACATATTGTACTTCATGGTAGTGGTAAAATTTTGTCGATATAACTTGCGTTTATTTATTAAAAAAATGGAAATTTGGCAAAAATTTTGAACATTTTTCAACTTTCAAACTATTAATTTTTTGTACACTTAAATCAGAGAGTGGTGTCACACAAAATAGTTAATAAATAGCATTTCCCGCATGTCTACTTTACATCAGCACAATTTTGGAAACATAATTTTTTTAGTTAGGATGTTATAAGAGTTAAAAGTTGACCAATGATTTCTCATTTTTCCAACAAAATTTACAAAACCATTTTTTTAGAGACCAACTTGCATTTGAAGTGAGTTTGGGGGTCAATATAACAGAAAATACCCAAAAGTGACATCATTCTAAAAACTACACCCTTCAAGGTGCGCAAAATCACATTCAAGAAGTTTATTAACCCCTTTCCGATGTCAGGCGTAATAGTATGCCGACTTCGGACTCCCTCCCTTTGATGTGGACTTCGGCGGTGAGCCCACATCTTTCCCGGGATATGTCAGCTGTTTTGAACAGCTGACATGTGCCTAGAATAGCCGCGGGTGGACTCACAATCCGCCCGCGGCTTTTCACCCGTTAAATGCCGCTGTCAAACGCTGACAGCAGCGTTTAACTAGCGCTTCCGGCCATCGGGCCGGAAATCCACCCACTGGTGACCCCCGTCATGTGATCGTGGGTCACCGGTCCATTGGCATGACAACCAGAAGTCTCCAGGAGACCTCTATGGTTGTCGCTTCTGGCTTGCTGTGCGCGCCACCCAGTGGTTGGTGCTCATAGCAAGTGAGTAATTCTACTACACAACGGCGATCTGATCATCGCCTCTATATAGCAGAGCCGATCAGGTTGTGGCAGCTTCTAGTTTCCCATGGAGACTATTGAAGCATGCCAAAAGTAAAAAAAATGTTTTTAAAAATATAAAAAAATAAATGTTCAAATCACCCCCGTTTCGCCCCATTCAAAATAAAACAATAAAAAAACAAACATGCACATATTTGGTATTGACACGTTCAGAATTGCTCTGATCTATCAATAAAAAAAGAATTAACCTGATCGCTAAACGGCGTAGCAAGAAAAAAAGTAAAAACTCCAGAATTACCTGTTTTGGTCGCCGTCACATTACATTAAAATGCAATAACGGGCGATCAAAAATCGTATCTGCACAAAAATAATATTATTAAAAACGTCAGCTCAGCACGCAAAAAATAAGCCCTCACCCAGCCCAAGATCATGAAAAATGGAGACACTATGGGTATTGGAAAATGGCGTAATTTTTTTTTTTAAACAAAGTTTAGAATTTTTTTCACCACTTAGATAAAAAAGAACCCAGACATGTTTGGTGTCTATGAACTTGTAATGACCTCGAGAATCATAATGGCAGGTCAGTTTTAGCATTTAGTGAACCTAGTAAAAAAACAAACAAAAAACAAGGGTGGGATTGCACCTTTTTTTTTCAATTTCACCGCACTTGGAATTTTTTTCCTGTTTTCTGGTACATGACATGGTAAAACCAATGGTGTCGTTCAAAAGTACAACTCATCCTGCAAAAAACAAGCCCCTTCCCAGCATTATTGACTCAAAAATTTCAAAGTTATAGCTCTCAGAAGAACGAGAGCAAAAAATGAAAACGCAAAACTGAAAATACATCAGGTCATGAAGGGTTTAATCCTTCAGGTGCTTCACTAGAACTAAAGCAATGTGGAAGGAAAAAATTAACATTTTACTTTTTTCACAAAAAATGTACTTTGGACCTTATTTTTTTTATTTTCACAAGGGTATCAGGAGAAAATGGACAACAAAATTTGTATGTGGGAGAAAACCACTGTTTGGGCACATGGCAGGGCTCAGAAGGAAGGGAGCACCGTTTGACTTTTTGAACACAAAATTGGCTGGAATCAATGGTGGCACCATGTCGGGTTTGGAGAATACCTGATGTACCTAAACAGTGGAACCCCCCAATTCTAACTCCAACCCTAACCCCAACCCTAACCACAAACCTAACCCTAACACACCGCTAACCCTAATCCCAACCCTAACTGTAATCCCAACCATAACCACAACCCTAACTTTAGCCAAACCCTAACTTTAGCCCAACTCTAACTTTAGACCAACTCTAACTCTAATGAAAAATTGTAAATTAATTTTTTTTTTAATTATATTTTTACCTAACTAAGGGGGTGTTAAAGGGGGGAATTTATTTACTTTTTTTTTATTTTGATCACTGTGATAGGGCCTATCACAGTGATCAAAATGAACCAATAGGAAAAATTTCCTATTGTTGCCGGTCGCCCATCATTTTCTTCCAGAAGAAGATGCCGGCGGCCCAGGGAACTTCACGAGGGGTTGCAGGGACACCGGAGGTACTAGGGGGTGATTGGGGTTCCCCATTTCTCTCTCATCTGATGTGCGATCACATCAGAGTAGAGAGAAATTAAATGGGAAATTAGACCTTTTTTTTTGCGGTCGCCGTTAATGCGTTAAGGCCGGCGTCACACTTGCGAGTGTGATGCGAGTAAGTCGCACGACTTTCTCTCATCAACACCCGGCACGGCCGCCCACTCTCGGACCCGAGTGTGCGACTGCATGTATTTCTATGCAGCCGCACACTCGGGTCCGATAGCGGGCGGCCGTGCCGGGTGTTGATGCGAGAAAGTCGTGCGACTTACTCGCATCACACTCGCAAGTGTGACGCCAGCCTAATAACGGTGATTGCAACACTGGGGTCGATAAAAACCAACCCGAATCATGTTCTCTGGGGTCTTAGCTACCCCCTGTAGCCGAGAACCCAGAGAAATTCCGACTCTTTGAGGCGCTATACACTTATTTTTCAGCTCCATTAAAAAGTGGCATAATTACCCTTAACTGCCGCCGTTAAAAGGTGTATCAGCAGTCGTTAAGGGGTTAAAATATCCTTTTATTTTGTTAGTATGTTAGACAGTTTAAAATAATAGCAGCAATTGTTCATTTTTTTCAATGAAATTTACAGAACTTACTTTTTTAGGGACCTATTTAGTTTTGAAGTGACTTTGCCGGACCCTATAGGTCATAAAATCCACCAAAAATGAGACTACTTTAAAAGCAGCACGCCACATCGTATTCAAAACTGCTGTCAGGTAGTTTATTAACCCTTCTGGTGCTTTTTCAGGAATTAATACAAAATGGCATGAGAGGAAGAAAAAATTTTATTTTTACCACTTAAAAATGTTGCTATCTTCTGAACAAGTCACTATAGCCGGCAGACTCTAAGGCTGTTGATTGGCCATGAATTGCCAAGGTAAAGATCTGGACCACACGATCAAGATCTCAGGGTGCCAATGGGGTTAAAGAGGGAGCCTCCACACTGTTAACCATTTAGATGCCATAGTCACTATTGACATGTTAAAAATGGATCCTCCTTGCACTGTACGAGAAATCAAAAATATGCATTTGCTAAGGTGCTAGGAATGAAGTATATCACAGATCTATTATCTCACAGTCACATTGAGTGACAATACAGCTACAGCAGTTCCCAAAATATTACTTGAATTATTGGATTAGCATTCTCATACTGAGACTAGTACACCCATTTTCAAACTGGTAGGTACATCAGCACTGAAGTAGTTTAGTGCTCCGAGCTCCTAATGCCTACACAGTACAGGCATAAAATGACTTTCACTGGCTGGCCCCTATCTTTTTTACTTGCTGTCATTACCATCCTTACCTCCCCCCATGATTTGCTTGACTAAACCATATGAACTGATTGTCACAGGGTATCATGGGGATGCCCACATGGCCATGTCTGATGCCAATAGCACACGTGAGCAGTGTGTGAAATACAACTGGGCATTTTTGCTGATCATCATTAATCGAATCGTAGAATATTTGAATTTAGATTGTGAGCCCCATCGGGGACAGCAACGATAATGTGTGCAAAATGTAAAGGGCTGCGGAATATGTTAGCGCTATATAAAAATAAAGATTATTATTATTATTATTATTATTATTAATTTGCATGGACCTCAGATATAAGGAATTTCAACTCAAATTCTATCCTCCGACGATCGATATGCTCATCCCTAATATTGACATCTTCAATGGCAATGTTTTTATATTAAACATTTTTTACCATTAGCCTTCTATAGCCTCTGTGTTGCACTGTCTAATGCTTGCAGCAGAATGAGGTAACTGAGAATTTGTCAGTGATCTTGTTTTGATAAGACAGTTTAAATCTTTTTTCTTCCTGCTGAACTCCACTCAGTTGAATTATAACCAGAAAGATGAGCTCTATTTTTATGTGGTCATGAATCAGCTGAGAAAAGAAGGAAAGAAAATATCAGTGAGAGTATGTTCACACTATAAAAATCACGCTGTATTTTTTTTCCATAATTTTTAAAAATTTCAATAAAAGTGTTGCATGTTTGCAGCGATTTTGGATATTAACAGCAAAAGAAAAAAAAAAACAACTTGCTCGCACCCTGTGAACAAACCCTTCAAATTTTCATGTCAAAATGAGCTCACTGATGGATTCTCAATTAGCTTATTCTGCAGCCAGCGAAAATACATGCATTTAAGTAAAAGCAAAAAATTGATCCCGAAGATGTCCATATCTTTTAGTCTGCCCAACCTTCACAGACTTTTAGAGCCTGTTGCTGCCCCATTTGCTGCTTCACCTAAAATTCATACCTTCTTACCCATGGCTAGCATCCCAGCACAGGTAGAGAGCTGTGGTGACATCACTGCAAACGCACAGAGAGGTTGATTTCCTTCCTGCGGCCTCCAAAACTGGTGAGACAAGGAGCCCATGGGTACTTGCTTATTCTTAGGTGTTAATTGTATACTGCATGCTGGGAATTCCAGGAGGGCCCCTCCATGCAAAAGACTTCATGCCCCCCATTTATACTTCAGGCTTGACCCTTATGATATATACATCACTTAGGATTGTGCATGTGCCTGAGAATAGATTGTGTGCTCCATTATGGGATGGTGTAAGTGAATACCTCTTATGCTAGGCAACATATTTGCGTAATACATGTAAATCTAGGTTTCGGTTGATGAAATTAGGATCAGAGCACAGTGGGAACATCTGGTATAGCTATTCATTGAGATAATTGTTTCATTTCATACATTAACAGTAGTATGAAGAATGTTATCCTATAATTAAATAAAAGTACACCCTCACAGCAGAACAACAAAAGAAAACCAGGACAGTCAATGAGAGACACCATAAAAGCAAGACATTTGGATTTGTGTCTCGGTGTTCTTTAAAATTGTACATCAAGCATCCTTCATATAATTACCAGCTCTCTAAATAAACACAGGAATATTCTGTTACGTATCTACAAACATCAGGCCAGCCTTCAGCAATTAGGAACTCAACAAAAAGCTTTCTTATAAATACTAGGATCCAAGGGGTAACGTTTCTCCTTGTTGAGAGTGACATGAAAATGCTTCCATGATTCCATCAACTTCAAAAAGCAAAGAATAAAAAAAACATGTTTCTATCAATATATCAATTATTTTTAGAAAATGAGCAATTTTCTAACTTTAGTTATACTCCTAAACCAGATAGCCATACAACACAAAGCAGTTAATAACATTTCCCTAAAGTCTACTCCAAAATAAGAGTACCCAAGTTTTCTCTTATGTGTGCAACATGGTGCGGGGCGGCAGCCGTGGGCGAGGTACTCGTCTGTTGTGCCCCAGCACGTTACATGAAAGTGGGGGTCTTGGCTGGATGTGTAGACTTGTGCTGTGAGGGTGCTACCCCTGTGCAGGCCGAATGTAACCAATCTAGCTGGTTTTCCAGCACCAGGTGTTGGACAGTTCAATGACGGAGACTACCATTTGAAAATAAACTTTTTACTAAACTGGAACTTGATAGGGAATATATACAAGATATAGCAGGTACACAGTCTTATGAACGTTTCAAAGCATTTTCCACACAGTTTCCTTCTTTTCCCTAGAAAAATATTTAGACTTGAGAGTCCTCAGTGGTTGATACCTTTTAATGGCTAACTGAAAAGATGGTAACAAATTGCAAGCTTTCGAGACTACTCAGGTCTCTTCATCAGGCGAAGACTAATACAAAATCTGAAGAATCACATATTTATACACAACAGGACACAGGAATAATGCAATAGGTAAGACAAGTGACGTGAAGCAGAACTGTCATTATGGCAGAAGGATGAACATAAATATTGGAACAGTTCATAGATAAGGAGTGAAAGTTTTATTGCCCTCTGATTGGAGTCTGCTATTGTGTTTTGATCCCCCACATACAGACCCCCAGTTGGACATTTCGTACAAATAATTAGGTACACCACATTAGATGTGATGCAGCTGAAAGTACCTGGGATCTTGTAGTCCTGATGGGAGTTGGGGATCTTTATCTTGTCCGTGGTCATTATAGATGCACAGGTTTTGCATTTCTTCTTGTTGCAAGGAAAGGTTCCTGCAGCTGTTGGGGAGGACAGGGAGCTTCTGACAATGATGCTTCTTTTCCCTATTCTCTTTTCATCTTTCTACCAGTCCTCTGTCTCCACTGTTTCTCACTACTGCACCACAATCCAGCTCAACTTTACAGTACAGCTTAGCAAGAGTCTTTTACTCACCCTGCAGTTCCACATCTTCTTTCACCTTAGGCTAGTTTCACACTAATAAACCAATTCCAGTGTCGGCTGGAACAAATGTCAGACTGAATTCACCAAATTAGAGATTAGAATAAGCAACAGTGAATATATAAAATATAACTTTTACTGGTATACATTAAAAATTATAATTGTGCGTCACCCACAAAAAATAGCTGTCAAGGAATGAGGGGTAATACATATACCCACAATAATTATCAGAGGAACAGAAAACAGACAGCTATCAGGATTGGACAGATTGCCATCTAAAACAGGAAAATGGCAACTGAATGTCTAGGTGCTGCCAGTTGGAGGAATGCTAAATGTAGTCCTCCAAAGTAGGAAAGGCAGTCACCAGACAACACATATAAAACACAAAAATACATGAATGACAACAATAAAGTGAGAAAAGTAATAATTTGGAACAATCTCACCAATGTAGTGTCAAAGGGACGGGAGTTTCCAAGGCACTGGTATGTGGAGGGTCCCTCGTGCGTAAATGGGATGACAATACCCTGTCATTCCCTGAGGAACTGATACAAAACTATTCCCCAAACTCCCGCCCTTACAAGGGCAGTCCACAGCTTGCCCTACACAAATAATCGCCCTGCACTTTCCCTATGAGGATGTCCCGACGCGTTT
>JARQOD010000004.1:405591721-405616927 GCA_033576555.1 Oophaga sylvatica
AAAAGCATCTGATGGCGGTGGCTTCAGCTGATAGTCGAAAAATGGGGTGACAGATTCCCTTTAAAAGGAGGCAGACTAGAATACTCTATTAGAGAGTTTTGGGCAACCCTTCAAATAATTTAAAAACAATGTGTATGACAGTCCATCAATGTCAGTGTGTGTGGGACACTTGGTACTGATCATCTGTTATATCCCACAATAGCGGCTGAATATAAACAATGTAGAAAGTCTATTTCCTTAAATAGGCTAGTATGCAGTATCCAGGAGCTGCAACGTAAAGAAGCATTCTCATCAACGTTTTTATCCTATTAATAAAGTTGTGATCAAAAGTTTACATACCCCAACAGAATTTTTGCTTTCTTGGCCCTTTTCCAGAGAATATGAAAGATAACACCAACACTTTCTCTCCACTCATGGTTAGTGGTTGGCTGAAGCCATCTATTGTCAAACTATTGTGTTTTCTCTTTTTAAATCAATAAAGAAAAAATTCTGCCGGGGATGTAAACTTTTGATCACAACTGTATATTGCAATCAAATTAAATAGCACTGTTTATTTACAATTGCTCATTTTGCCTTTCTACCCGGTAATTCTCCTCTTTTTCTGCTCTGTGTAGAAACAGGAAGTCTCTTGTCCCTGCATTTATCATTCACCTCTTCAACTTCTGATTCAGCTGCTCCCTTCTCCCTATGCCAGGGACTTTTGCAGTGATGACTCATAAAGGGAAAATTGTTTCTACCTTCTGTTTCTACATAGTGTTTAGAAGAATTCAGCTAGTCAGTTTTCAATCATAACTCATGCAATAGTGTCCATATCTAAGTTACAGTGGCACTTCCAATCAACATATATAACCAAATTCAGATTTACATTCCATTTAGACGAGAGAAAAGAACCATAAAATAAATGAAAATAATAAATCTTTATTTAAATAGCTTGAAACAATAATAAAACAACATGTGACATATCACAGAGTGCCCAGTAGGGGGACTATCCAAAGATTATAGAATACCACTAAATATTATATTATTATTAAATGGGAAAAAATAGGTTCAAACTGAATATATCCTAACAAGGTCTAGTGAGAGACCATCCATCTATAATATAACGGTGGGAGCGTCACTCTGTCTGAAGCCTTTATAGACTGCGCAAGCGCGACACGCCTGCGCAGTCTGGCTCCAGACAGAGTGAGGCATCCAGAGCGGTGAGTACTCTGTATGGCGTCGGAGATCGCGGTATGCGTACTGGATGCATACCGCGATCTCCGGCGCCATACTCACATACTTACCTGACCGGGAGGAGCGTTGCCGCGGCGCTTCTCTTCTCCCGGGGCAGGAGACCAGGAGTGTGCATCGGATCGCGCATGCGCAATAGCGCTATCCGGCGCCATTTTGCTGAAGACACATTTAGTGTGTCTTCAGCAATATGGCGCCGGACCACGCGGTATGGGCATGCGTGTACTCCGGCGCCGCTCTCCTCCCCCGGCGTCCAGCTGAACGGAACAGCGCTGGAGCACAGGGATGAAAGGTGAGTATAAATGTTTTTTTTTTTTTGGGGTATCTGTGCAGTTTAATAGCGGTGAGGGGGCCATGCACATCAGGATAGGGAGGGCGTGAGGGACCATGCACATCAGGATTGGGGGTGAGGGGACCATGCACATCAGGATTGGGGGGGGTGAGGGGACCATGCACATCAGGATAGGGGGGCATGAGGGACCATGCACATCAGGATTGGGGGGGTGAGGGACCATGCACATCAGGAATGGGGGGTGAGGGGACCATGCACATCAGGATTGGGGGGTGAGGGGACCATGCACATCAGGATTGGGGGGGTGAGGGGACCATGCACATCATGATTGGGGGGGTGAGGGGACCATGCACATCAGGATTGGGGGGGTGAGGGGACCATGCACATCAGGGTTGGGGGGTGAGGGGACCATGCACATCAGGATTGGGGGGTGAGCGGACCATGCACATCAGGGTTGGGGGGTGAGGGACCATGCACATCAGGATTGGGGGGGTGAGGGGACCATGCACATCAGGATAGGGGGTGAGGGTACCATGCACATCAGGATTGAGGGGGTGAGGGGACCATGCATATCAGGATTGGGGGGGTGAGGGGACCATGCACATCAGGGTTGGGGGTTGAGGGGACCATGCACATCAGGATTGGGGGGTGAGGGGACCATGCACATCAGGATTGGGGGTGAGGGGACCATGCACATCAGGATTGGGGGGTGAAGGGACCATGCACATCAGGATTGGAGGGTGAGGGGACCATGCACATCAGGATTGGGGGGTGAGGGGACCATGCACATCAGGATTGGGGGGTGAGGGGACCATGCACATCAGGATTGGAGGGTGAGGGGACCATGCACATCAGGATTGGGGGGTGAGGGGACCATGCACATCAGGATTGTGGGGGTGAGGGGACCATGCACATCAGATTGGGGGGGTGAGGGACCATGCACATCAGGGTTGGGGGTTGAGGGGACCATGCACATCAGGATTGGGGGGTGAGGGGACCATGCACATCAGGATTGGGGGTTAGGGGACCATGCACATCAGGATTGGGGGTGAGGGAACCATGCACATCAGGATTGGGGGGTGAAGGGACCATGCACATCAAGATTGAGGGGTGAGGGGACCATGCACATCAGGATTGGGGGTGAGGGGACCATGCACATCAGGATTGGGGGGTGAGGGGACCATGCACATCAGGATTGGGGGTAGGGGACCATGCACATCAGGGTTGGGGGGTGAGGGGACCATGCACATCAGGATTGGGGGGGTAGGGGACCATGCACATCAGGATTGGGGGTGAGGGGACCATGCACATCAGGATTGGGGGGAGGGGACCATGCACATCAGGATTTGGGGGGTGAAGGGACCATGCACATCAGGATTGGGGGGTGAGGGACCATGCACATCAGGATTGGGGGGTGAGGGACCATGCACATCAGGATTGGGGGGTGAGGGGACCATGCACATCAGGATTGGGGGGTGAGGGGACCATGCACATCAGGATTGGGGGGTGAGGGGACCATGCACATCAGGATTGGGGGGGTAAGGGGACCATGCACATCAGGATTGGGGGGGTGAGTGGACCATGCACATCAGGATTGGGGGGGTGAGGGGACCATGCACATCAGGGTCGGGGGGGTGAGAGGACCATGCACATCAGGATTGGGGTGAGGGGACCATGCACATCAGGATTGGGGGGTGAGGGGACCATGCACATCAGGATTGGGGGGTGAGGGGACCATGCACATCAGGGTTGGGGGGTGAGGGGACCATGCACATCAGGATTGGGGGGTGAGCGGACCATGCACATCAGTGTTGGGGGGGGTGAGGGGACCATGCATACCAGGATTGGGGGGTGAGGGGGCCATGCACTCCAGGATTGGGGATAAGGGACCATGCACATCAGGATTGGGGGGTGAGGGGACCATGCATATCAGGATTGGAGGGTAAGGGGGCCACGCACATCAGGATTGGGGATGAGGGGACCATGCACATCAGGATTGGGGTGAGCGGACCATGCACATCAGGATTGGGGGTGAGAGGACCATGCACATCAGGATTGGGCGATGAGGGGACCATTCATACCAGGATTGGGGGGTGAGGGGACCATTAATACCAGAATTAGGGGTGAGGGGACCGTGCATTCCAGGATTGGGCGGGAGGTGACCATGCATACCAGGATTGGTGGGTGAGGGGACCGTGCATACCGGGATTGGGGGGTGAGGGGACCATGCATTTCAGGATTGGGGGGTGTGGGGGCCATGCACATCAGGATTGGGGATGAGGGGACCATGCACATCAGGATTGGGGGTGAGCGGACCATGCACATCAGGGTTGGGGGGTGAGAGGACCATGCACATCAGTGTTGGGGGGTGAGGGGACCATGCACATCAGGATGGGGGGTGAGGGGACCATGCACATCAGGATTGGGGGGTGAGGGGACCATGCACATCAGGATTGGGGGGTGAGGGGACCATGCACATCAGGATTGGGGGGTGAGGGGACCATGCACATCAGGATTGGGGGGTGAGGGGACCATGCACATCAGGATTGGAGGGTGAGCGGACCATGCACATCAGGATTGGGCGATGAGGGGACCATTCATACCAGGATTGGGGGGTGAGGGGACCATTCATACCAGGCTTGGGGGGTGAGGGACCATTCATACCAGAATTGGGGGTGACGGGACCATTCATACCAGAATTGGGGGGTGAGGGGACCATGCATTCCAGGATTGGGCAGGAGGTGACCTTGCATACCAGGATGAGGAATGGGGTGCCATGCATAGTAGATTTGGGTGGGGGTGAGGGGACCATACATACCAGGATAGGGATGAGGGGTGCCATGCATACCAGAATAGGAGGGGGGAAGCACATACCAGAATAGGAGACCATGTACCTATAAAAATGCTTGCCACCCGGGCGTAGAGCGGGTTTATCACTAGTTTAATATAATGCTTAAACCCTTAACCACCAGAGGTATATTCATTCTTGCATTTTCATGCTTTGCACCCCTTCTTCCCAGAGCCATAACTTTTTTATTTTTCTGTCAATACTGCCATTTGAGGGCTTGTTTTTTGCGGGATGAGTTGTACTTTTGAACAACACCATTGCTTTTAACAGATCATGTACTGGAAGACGGGAAAAAAATCCAAGTGTGGTGAAATTGCAAAATAAAGTGCAATCCCACAGTTGTTTTTTGTTTTTTCTTTTTTTTACCATGTTCAGTAAATGCTAAAACTGACCTGCCATCATTACGATTCTCTAGGTCATTATGAGTTCATAGACACCAAACATGTCTAGGTTCTTTTTCATCTAAGTGGTGAAAATTTTTTTTCCAAAGTTTGTAAAAAAAAAAAAAAATTGCGGCAATTTCCGATACCCATAACGTCTCTATTTGTCGTGGTTGGGTGAGGGCTTATTTTTTGCATGCCGAGCTGACGTTTTTATTGATACCATTCTGGTGAAAATGCAATCTTTTGATTGCCCGTTATTGCATTTTAATGTAATGTCGTGGTGACCAAAAAGACGCAATTCTGGCTTTTTGACTTTTTTCTTGTTACGCCGTTTAGCAATCAGGTTAATTTTTTTTTTATATTGATAGATTGGGCGATTCTGAAAGCGGCAATATCAAATATGTGCATGTTTGATTTTTTTATTGTTTTATTTTGAATGAGGCGAATGGGGGGTGATTTGAACTTTTATTTTTTTACATTTTTTAATATTTTTTAAAACTTTTTTTTTACTTTTGGCATGCTTTAATAGTCTCCATGGGATCCTAGAAGCTGCGTGTGGGTTAGACTGTGTAAGAATAATTTAATTGATATTTTTTCGTTGGTCCTAATTTATTCTTGTTTTCCTAGCAGGTTTTCTCATCAGCAAATTTACCACCATCAGCATATTTATTGGTTTTATTATCACGGTGCGTGATTCATCTATTGGCCAGTATAGAATATGCAACCAATGTTATAACCTTTCATGTCTTTATGTTTTGTTCATAAGGTTAATTGCCCAGGGAGTTTCAATTTCCTCTCCTAATGTTTTTAATTAGTGCACCTGTGTTTTGTATTCTGTTTTGTATATAGTTTCTGAGATGTGGGACTGCATTCATACCATGAATAAGACCTGAATGGTTGAAACGTGTCGGTTGTACCACCTGGGACCCCATATATATCATGTACCAAGATAATCACTTGTTTTAAAGCATGCTCTAAATAAAATTGAGATTTTATTCTATGAAGTTTCACACTGGTGATCACTCTCTCTCACATTTTTGTATGGACAACGCCTCTGATCAGGGCGGCTCCCTGCATGAATGAACTTTGGATTTCTGCTGAGACTGGTGAGCTGACCTTTTTTTCCCCCTTTCTCCCTTATCATCAATATTTATTAGACCCCTCAAGGGATTCATCGGCTAGTTTCACATTAGCGTCTTTGTGCGCTGCGCATTGTGCGCAAGTAGAAACGCCTGCAAAAACGCATGCAAGCGCATCATTTTTTTATCGCATCAATGTACGCATTATGACAAAAAAACGCAGTGTTTGCAAGCGTTTTCATGCATTTTTGCAAGCGTTTGTGTTTTTTAGGCGCATGCGTTCTCTAGGTGTCACATTTCACAGGAGAAAAATCCTTGAAACAGACTCTACCAATGGGACACTAGTGGGCAAGTGTCATGGGAATTCTTTATATAGACCCTGTTACAGCTGAATTCTTCAGATTTTGCTGCTGTTTCCTGTGTCCCCATGGATCTGCGTTGGTAGAGTTTTTGCTTCAACTTGGATCAGGACAGCTTGCTGTCTCAGGCTTTTGCATTTGCTTGCCAGCAAGAAAGGCAGAGACAGAGACAGCGAAGATGGAAGCGGCAGAGTTCTTGGATACATCCGATTATTGAACTCCGGGAGAGCCATGGAGCGTACCACATCCTCTTCATTGAGCTACAGGCAAACCTGGTGAAATTTAGTGACTATAACCGGATGTCCCAATTAAGCTTCATGGATTTGCTTGGTCATGTTGAAGGAGCCATCCGGAGACAGGACACACAGCTCCGTTGTGTGATTCCTCCTGAGGAACGGCTCCTGGTTACATTACGGTACGTAATATTTAAAATCCAATGCCTGCATAATTGTTTTTGTTCTGCCATTTACTAATCCAAAGCCTGCAGAATTATTGTTCTGCCATGTAATAAACAAAAGCCTGCAGAATTATTGTTATGCTATGTAGTTAAATTTTTTTCATGTCAGTATTTTGAAAAACCCTAGACAAAAATATTAACTTTTTTCTTTCTCTGTTTGGCAGATTCCTGGCTACTGAGAGAACCCTATCATCACTTCACTTCCAGTACCGGCTTGGAATCTCCACCTTGTTGCGGACACCTGCCGGGCTTTGTGGGATGTTCTCTGTCCAGAATTTATGCCCCTGCCCACCTCGGAAAAGTGGATTGAAATAGCTGAACAATTCTTGACAGTCTGCAATTTCCCCAACTGTTTGGGAGCGGTGGATGGGAAACACATAAGGATGACCAAACCCGCAGAAAGTGGATCGGAGTACTATAACTATAAAAAGTACTTTTCTACAGTACTCATAGCCATTGCGGATGCAGACTATCGGTTTGTTGCGGTGAACATTGGGGTATTTGGCTGGGGCAATGACTCCCAGACTTTTAAGAACTCGACATGGGCCGTAGGTTGTATGGCAACCATTTTAATTTCCTCTTGCCATGGCCTCTTGTAATGGTTGGGGATGAGGCCTTTCAAATGTGCCAAATCCTGCTGAAACCCTACTCCAGCCGGGACTTGGACCACACAAGAAAAATATTTAATTACTGACTCACAAGGGCACGAAGAACTGTAGAGTGTGCCTTTGGGATTCTTGTGTCCAGATGTCGCATTCTCGGCACAGCCATTAATCTTAAATGAGGTGGTGAAAGCGTGTGTGGTTCTTCACAATTTTGTTATGGCTAAAGAGCACCCTAACTTTGAACTAAATGAACGAGCTGCCAACCCATTGCCTGATTTCACTCAGCACCCTCTCAGGTCATCAGTTGAAGTTGGCCAAATGAGGGACCAATTTGAGGCATAATTTATCTCTGATGTGGGACGTGTGGCATGGCAAGATCAAATGGTGTAAAAAAAAATTTCTTGTGTGTATGTAAATAAAAAACCTGTTTAGATACCTGTACCGAGTGCACTCTGTCTTTATACACTCCAATACAATAATCACCTGCCCAGGTGTCCCAGGTGCTGTTTTTTGTGCATCCTGACTTTACTAGAACTCCTGACCAGGTGAGTCTACAGAGAAAAGTTGTATGACCTTCATCATCTCTCCAGTCTGTGTTCAATAAGACAGATTGCAGCGACAGTGGAGATACAACTAATATTGTATTATCTGATACCCTATATGTGGTCGAAAACTACTTTTGCGATACAGTGCAAAGGTCAGAAGGGAAGAAGCACCATATCGGAGTTCAGATTTTTCTGGACTGGTTTGAGGGTACCATGTGTTAGGGTTCGATTTCCCGCTGCTGCACAAGGGGAGTCTCGAACCCGTCCCGCTGCGGTCTCCCATTCATCTCCGGCCGCAGTGGAGCCTGCTCAGCAGAGACATCGGTCCAGGTGTCTTGCCCACTCCTCTACTGTGCAGTGACTTGCTGCTGCCTTTCCTGGATCTGCTATTATAGCCAGTGCTGGAGCAGTTGTCTTTGAGACAAAGTCCTGCGTTTTCCCATCTGAGCATGCCCAGAGTGAGATCTCTCATTGGAGATCAGGGGTCACATGTTCAGGTGCTGCAGCGGCTCCTATTGGTCCGCCAGGAAGGTCATGTAGCTACGTTTGTTTGTAACAGCTTCTCATTGGTCCTTGTTCCTGGAAGGTCCTGTAGCTGTTGCTATAAAAGGGTAGCATGGCTGGGCCGCCATGCGCTAATATCCACCATTGTATGCTATGCGCCAGTGTGGTCATGCGTGTGTGTGGTTAGGGACCCGGCTGAAATAAGCCACTAGAATACCGACTTATTCGGTGAGGAGTTTGGTTTGGTAGCTGGTCAGGGTCGGTGTCCTAGATGCCCTAGATTACCGGCATAACCGGTGAGGAGTTTTGATTGCCGTATTCAGGGTCTGGCGTTCAGACGTCATAGATTGCGGGTGACTCCCGCAAGGACATTAGCACATGACCACGCTTTATGTACGCTTAGCACTAAACTGTGTATCTGAGAGCCTGACAGGACACAGTACTTTTTCTCAGCGGCCCTGTGACGTAACAGGGTTCGCTTTCAACGCTAGACAGCGCCCTAGCGTGTTTTCTTTGCCACTCAGTTGTGTCTAGTGAGTGCGCACACATCGCCATATAGCGCTGCGGCTCTCCTTCTAGCGGCTCTGTGGAGTAACAGAGTTCGCACTTATTGCCACAGCGCATTACGGCGTTTATGTTGGCGACTCTGCGGGATAACAGAGTTTGCTGTTGTGAATGGGTTTGAGATGAGTTCTGAGCAGTGGCTCCCTCTGGTGGTTACAAGCGGTGCTAGTGAAGATTGTGAGGACTGGGAATCAGGTGTTACTGACTGGTCTTATATAAGGGAGTCATTTTCCCATCAGGGTTGCCGGTGATCAATTGTTCTGGTCTGAATCCTTCATTCCAGTTTCCCTTGTAGCCTGCTGTGTCGTGTCTGCATCTCCTGCTTACAGATAAGACTTTTGCTTCTTTTGTGTTTGTGCTATATTTTTGCATTTTGTCCTGCACTTCTGTGGGGGCCTTCTGGGTCCCCTCCGGGGGCTTCTGCCCTCTCAGTTTAGTTCAGCCACTGAGTTTTGTTCTTTTGCTTTTTCCAGTTTTTTCAGTGGCTGCTGTTTTGATTTTGTTACACCAGAGAACTAATTTAGGTGGTAGAGGTCGTGTGATCTCAGGTTATTTTGAAATTAGTAGAGTTGGTGCTTTTCAGGGTTTTCTGGGATTGCAGTAAGTACCCTTCCTATCCTTTTCTATTTAGATAGTTTGGGCCCCAGCGTTTGCTCATACTATTTTCTTTCACAATATTTTTCCCTTCTGTGAGTACCATACAATTTTCAATTTTTTAGGCCGGTGATACTGTTATGTTTCGGTAGCTGAGGAGAGCAGGCAAAAAGGCAATACACCAGAGCAGTTGGAATCTATGAGATTGCAGTACCCTGACTAACCACCACAACTAGAGGCAGCCGTGGAGCGTTCCTACGTTGGTCCTAGATGCCTCGTCACAGCCTGAGAAACTAACTACACCTAAAGACAGAAACAGGAAAGCTATCTGCCACGGAGCAGAACCCCAAAGATAATAGAAAGCCCCCAAACATGTAATGGCGGTTAGACAAGAGGAAATACTGACACAGAAAGAAAATAGTATGAGCAAACGCTGGGGCCCAAACTATCTAAATAGAAAAGGATAGGAAGGGTACTTACTGCAATCCCAGAAAACCCTGAAAAGCACCAACTCTACTAATTTCAAAATAACCTGAGATCACACGACCTCTACCACCTAAATTAGTTCTCTGGTGTAACAAAATCAAAACAGCAGCCACTGAAAAAACTGGAAAAAGCAAAAGAACAAAACTCAGTGGCTGAACTAAACTGAGAGGGCAGAAGCCCCCGGAGGGGACCCAAAAGGCCCCCACAGAAGTGCAGGACAAAATGCAAAAATATAGCACAAACACAAAAGAAGCAAAAGTCTTATCTGTAAGCAGGAGATGCAGACACGACACAGCAGGCTACAAGGGAAACTGGAATGAAGGATTCAGACCAGAACAATTGATCACCGGCAACCCTGATGGGAAAATGACTCCCTTATATAAGACCAGTCAGTAACACCTGATTCCCAGTCCTCACAATCTTCACTAGCACCGCTTGTAACCACCAGAGGGAGCCACTGCTCAGAACTCATCTCAAACCCATTCACAACAGTTTGCTTCTCGTGCCATTTCTACTAGCAGCAGGCTCCGCTTGCACGGTGGACCCTGGGCTGCGAACGCACCTCTCTACTTTATATATTTGGTGCGTTCCGCAGACCCTTAACACCGTGTCACATTGGCAGAGCTCCTGAGGCGCCAGAACAGCAGAACCCCCCCATAAGTCACCCAATTTTACAAACTGCACTTTTCAATGAATTCATCTAGGGGCGCAGTGAGGCGGGGCCATGTCGCTTTTTTTTACAACCAAAATTTAGTTTTAGCCCCAGATTTTACATTTTCACAAGGGGAAATCAGCCAAAATGTCAACTAAATTTGTCCCACAATTTCTGCTGAATGCAGAAATACCCTGTATGTGGTTACACAGTGCTGTTCACCCATATGGTGAGACTCTGGAGGGTTGGAGTGCTATTTGCCTCCTGGAGCGCTTTTTGCCTCCTGGAGCACAGATTTTCCTAGGCTAGTTTTCGGACTCCATATACAGAGCCGCTAAGTGCTAGAAGAGCAGAATCCCCCTTTAAGTGACCCCATTTTGGAAATTATACCTCTTTGTGAACTTATCTACGGGTGTAGTGTTGATTTGGACTCCATGGGTGTTTTCCAGAAAATATAGGGAATTTTCCGCCAGGGGTTCCATCTGAATGACGTATTTCAGAGATTTACCTGGAAATTCTGGTGTAAGCGCTCAGCGTAGAGCGCAGAATAAATATGCGCCAAGCCTTACTATGATCTTTGGGAGACAGAATGAACAAATCAACAGTAGGTGAAGAATAGAAAGTGATTAGACGACTTTATTATTCGGGTTGGTGTGATTAGAGATACCAGATTTATAGCTTTTTTTATGTTTCGCTGCTGTGACACAATAAAAGACCTTTTTTTGCTTTTGTGCATTGCCATATTTTGAGAGCTATAATTTTTCCATATTTCTGTCGACAGAGTCATGTGATGGCTTGTTTTTCGCAGGACGAGTTGATGTTTTTATTGGTACCATTTTCACATTTTCAGGCACATGACATTTTTTAAACGCATTCTGTTCCAAATTTTGGAGGTAGAATGAACAAACATCAGCCATTCAGAAATTTTTTGGGGATGGACTTTTTATGCCGTTCCGCATGTGATAAAAATGATAAGGCAGCTTTATTCTTCGGCTCAGTACCATTACAACAATACCACACTTATATAGTTTTTGTGTGTTTTGGCACTTTTACACAATAAAAACTATTTTATAGAAAAAAATAATTATTTTTGCATTGCTTTATTCTTTATTAGTCTTTTTGATTGCGTTTTATTTTACTTTTTGTTTGGCGGTATGATGACAAAGCATAATTTTTTGCTTCATTTTTTAATTATTTTGTTACGGTGATCTTTGAAGAGGTTAACTGGTATTACCGTTTTATAGGTCGAGTCGTTCTGGATGCGGTGATACCAAATATGTGTACTTTATTTGCTTATTTTCTGTTTCATTCTCATAAAAATATTTATTTATGGGTACAATATGGTTTTCTTTTTTTATTGTTATTTTGTGATTTAAAAAAATATATATATTTTTTACAATTTTTAACTTTGTATCTACTTTTTTATTAAGTCCCTTTATGGGACTTTCACTTTCTGCAGTCTGATCACAGTTCTAATGCATTTCAATGCACCATCATTTTCAATGCATTAGAACTGTCAGGCTTGCACACACAAGTTAGTTAGATCATGCACTGCACATGATCTAACTAACTTGCTAGTGCCAGGTGACTCGGATATCGGCATGATGACATTGGGGTCACCATGGCAATGATCGAGCCCCCGCGATGATGTCATGGGGGCGCTGAATGGCGTGCAGAGGGGTCTCCCTCCCTTTGCATGCCTGCTAAATGCCGCAATCGCTAGTGACCACAGTATCTAGAGGGTTAAAGTGCCAGGAGCAGTGCGGGCAGCGCTAATGCACTGAGTGCCGACTGTCAGCTGTCAGAATCAGCTGACAGTCGCCGATCACCACCGCTTTGTCGTATTTATATGTCCAAGGTCGGTAAGTACCAGCCAACCTGGAAGTATGGATATGTCAATGGTCATAAAGGAGTTAAAGGGTGTAAAACATTGAAAAAATTAAGTGTGCTTTGGACTTTTGGAATTTTCCCATCAGTTTCTCCCAGTTCTACTAAAATGGGCAGATGTGGGGTGGGACATGGATCTAAGAAGGAAATGACACCATAGCTAGTCTAATTTGGGACAATATATTGCATTCTTTGTATCAGATATCTTACTCCATTCCCCATCTGGAGTAAGATTAGTGGCAAGGAGGAGAACAATTATCAGATACTCCTGTGCCTCTTAGGCCGGGATCACACATGCGACGAAAATGTCCGATGGTCGCATGTGAAATCCCAGCTCTGGCGCCGGCACTTGGGAGTGGAGCGAGTGGCTGCACAGAACTACATGCAGCCGCTCGCTCCACTCCCAAGTGCTGGCACCAGAGCTGGGATTTCACATGCGACCAATGGACGTTTTCGTCGCATGTGTGATCCCGACCTGTCATCAGGTTTTTGCTATTTTATCTGAGAGGAGCATAATATAGAGCACGAAAGCCTAATTCCAGGGATGTGTTCCTTACTAGGCTGTGTGATGTAGTTTCAATACAACCTCCCCCATCACTCATTGGCAGCTTGCTGACAATGCACAGTGTACACAAGCAGCTGCAAATCAGAGGTGTGGGTAGGGTTATACACAGCTCAGCATTCGGACCACTGCTACATTTTCAACAGAGATAACAGAAATTCTATCAAAACTGCACCAAGTCCAGTATGTGATACATCACAGGAATCAGGCTCTCTTACCCTACATCATGCTGCTGTCAGATTACACAGCAAAAGCCTGTAAGCAGATTCCCGTTAATGAATCAAAACCGTCTGACTCCACCTCGTCCATTCAAGACCTGCATGAAAATCACCAATGTTGATTAATCGGAGCCGAAATAAAAAAAAAATCTTTACATTTTGACTTTTTGTCCAATTTTCCCCTATTAAAAATGACTTTGAAAAAGGCATGAGAAAATCTATGTGTTTTGAAAAAGCAATGTAAAAATAATTTTGCTGGCCCAACAAAACAAAACAGTAGACTCTTAAACCATCACAAGGTTGTTAAGGAGTAAAAACATTTTTATTTCACATTAAAACTGTTCGAAATATGTTAAAACTAGGGTTGAGCGATACTTTCCGATATCAAGAAGTATCGGATCGGAATGGGTATCGCCGATACCCAAAAAGTATCGGCGATACCCGATTCCGATACCAGAAATCCAATGCAAGTCTATGGGACAGAAATATCGTAACTAAAAAAACCCCTTTCTTTCCTTGTAAACACTAAATATGCACACATAGAATACATATATATATATATATATACATGTCATTGTGACATATATATATACATATATTTATAGTTTATACACTTCTACATAGTAAAATAGCCTCTGATTCAATTGCCGGGTAATGCCGGCTTTTGTGAAAATACAGAAGCACCCGACATGAAATGACACATGGTTTACATAGAGTTAACCATGTATTTTCATGTAGTTTGATATCTGATTTTCACAAACAATTACATGAGTGTATGTGTGCAAAATTTCACACCTGTAGGGGTTAATTAAAGGTGTAAATTCGTTGTAAAAAAAAACTGACTTTTTTGCTACGAATTTACACCTTTAATTAACCCCTACAGGTGTGAAATTTTGCACACATACACTCATGTAATTGTTAGTGAAAACAATATATCAAACAACTTGAAATGACATGGTTAACTCTATGTAAACCATGTGTCATTTCATGTCGGGTTCTGCATTTTCACAAAAGCCGGCAATTGAATTAGCGGCTATTATACTATGTAGAAGTGTATGAACTATAAATATATATATATATGTGTCACAAATTCAATGACATGTATATATATATATATATAGAGGTGTAAAATTGTTGAAAAAAAATGCGTGGGCTCCCGCCCTATTTTCTCAACCAGACAGACAAAGCCAGCGAGTGGGGGCAGATAATAATAGCCCAGAGAGGGACCATTATTTTTGCCCCCCCCCCCCGGCTACTAACATCTGCCCCCAGACACCCCAGAAAAGGAAAATCTATAATTAGATTCGCCCTTTCTGGCACTTTGCCCGTCTATTCCCATTGCCCTGTAGCGGTGGCGAATGGGTTAATAAGGGGTTAAAGCCACCTTGCTATTGAAAGGTGAGCTTAAGCCAGGTTAATAATTGAGAGCTGTCAATTAGACAACTATCAATTATTAATCCTATTGCATGAAATAAAAATAAAACACACACACTTTAATTAAAAATCATTTTAATGAAATAAAGACACATGTTTTTGACCATCTTTTATTTTACTGCAAAAACCATTTCCTGTAATAAAAATAAAATAAAAAAGCAAAATTATTCTTACCTATCCGGTGCACAGTCAGGTCCCATGGTGTAATCCATCAGAAAGGGTTAATGTTTACTGCAGGGACCGCAGCTAATGCTGCAGCCTCACAGTAAACCCCCGAATGAATCTTCTCCTCTTCTGGCTGACAGGAGAGGAAGTGGAAAGCTTAATTGATTGCTTTCCACTTTCATTTCAGGTCAGCCAGGGACACCATCAGTGACATCAGAGGGAACTGATTAACAAAAATAGGGGATCCCCTCAAAAAAAAATGGCATGGGGTCCCCCCTATTTTTGTTAACCAGCCAGATGAAGCAGACTGCTGAGGCCTGGATTTTCAGGCTGTTAAGGAGCCAAGATCCATGAACCTTGCCAGCCTGATAATACCAGGCCACAGCAGTCTGCTTATCTTGGCTGGTTAACAAAAATAGGGGATCCCCTCGAAAAAAAATGGCGTGGGGTCCCCCCTATTTTTGTTAACCAGCCAGATGAAGCAGACTGCTGAGGCCTGGATTTTCAGGCTGTTAAGGAGCCAAGATCCATGAACCTTGCCAGCCTGATAATACCAGGCCACAGCAGTCTGCTTATCTTGGCTGGTTAACAAAAATAGGGGATCCCCTCGAAAAAAAATGGCGTGGTGTCCCCCCTATTTTTGTTAACCAGCCAGATGAAGCAGATTGCTGAGGCCTGGTTTTTCAGGCTGGTAAGGATCCAATATCCATGGACCTTGCAAGACTTATAATACCAGGCCACAGCAGTCTGCTTAGCTTGGCTGGTTAACATAAATAGGTGATCCCCTCGAAAAAAAAATGGCGTAGGGATCCCCCCTATTTTTGTTAACCAGCCAAGTAAAATGCAGACTGCTGTGGCCTGGTATTAAAAGACTGTCAAGGCCCATGGATTTTGGCCCTCAACAGTCTAAAAATACCAGGCATCAGCAGCCCCACATTTGGCGCATCAAAAGATGCGCCAATTGTGGCACTTTACCCGGCTCTTCCCACTTGCCCTGTAGCGGTGGCAAGCGGGGTAATAAGGGGTTAATGTCAGCGTTGATTGCACAGTGACAATAAGCCCGGTTAATAATGGAGAGGCGTCAATAAGACACCGATCCATTATTAATCCCAAAGTTTTTAAATGTTTAAAAAAAAGACACAGCCAGAAAAAGTATTTTAATGAAATAAAAGAGACAACACAGTTTTCATTAATTTTATTATACGCTCATTCCTGCGACGCCATCGATCTCCTGGAAAAAAAGAAAAAAAACAAACCAACAGTATACCACCTGTCCGACGCAGTCCATAGTAACGAGTGTCCCACGACGATCCAGCTCTGCTACATCGGAATGTCAGGCAGAGCCTGTCATCCCGACGCAGCACAGCTGCTTACCAGCTTCCCCGGCGGTGACGTCATCGGACTGCTTTACGGCCGTGATTACCCGGCAGCACGTGCAGTTATCGCGAGAAACTGCACGTGACCGCCAGGGAGAAGATGATGGCGGCCATCAAGCAGTCCAGGACGTGACCACCGGGGATCTTCTGCCAGGTAAGTGCCGCTGACTCCTGACAGACCCGACCGACAGACATTGACCGTGACAGGAACATTCCGATTCCGGTATCCGATATGACAAAAATATCGGAACTCGAAAACGGAATTCCGATACAGCAAATATCGGCCGATACCCGATATTTGCAGTATCGGAATGCTCAACACTAGGTAAAACCAAAATAAAGACAACTGAATTTAAGTGCTAACTACAGACCTGTCTCTAATCTTTCCTTCATCTCTAAACTCCAGGAACGCTTGGTCCACACTAGAGATGAGAGACTTTGCCTTTTTTAGGGCCGAGTCAGGTTTCGTGAAACCCGACTTTCTCAAAAGTCGAGTCGAACGAAGTCGGCCAACTAACTGAAATGGTGGGGTCGGAGTCAAAAATCCGACCTCAATGCAAGTCAATGGGGAATAAAAGTCAACAGTGAGTGGAGGACAGTAAACACACCTACAGTGCCCATTTCAATGCCAACGGCATCAATTCTTATTACTTAAGCTTGTAAACCTTAATTAACTTTATAATAATAGTAACGCATTGAAAACTGGGGGTTATTTGGCTAAAGTTGGGGGGGGCGCAGGGCTGGCTCCAGGTTTTCGTGGGCCCCGGGCCAAAGAGTCTCAGTGGGCCCTTTTAACACATACTGTTCTGTCCAGCCATATAATTGCTGTCTAGAAAGTCTAGTCATTTTTTTATGTCTCCAATTGTTATAGACATTTCAATTTTTGAGTGTATTGGTCTTTCATACATTTTATGTTGTAAGGTAACAGCACCACCTGCTGGCTGTTTGATGCATAGATTCTAGTTTAATTTGTAATGTCTTGTGGGAAGTTCCAAGAGCATTGTGGGATTGTTCCTGTTGCATCATGTTCTTGTTTATCACACTGTGAAGGGGAACAGCAGCCATTATTCCTCCATGTGTCTTAGGAGAAACTACATCACTCGTGTTCTTCATGTTTCTTAAACAGCCTGCTCTAAGCATAGTCGGTAAGCACTATCTAGGTGTTATAATCCTGTGTTTATCAGTACGTTTGTTGTACCAAGTAGGTAATAATCAGTTTGTGTATTCTGTATATTGTAAACTATTTGTGTTTCATGCTCTGTGCAGTTATATATTCTGAAATGCTCTTATTATTGCATTCTATAGTTTTACCCTTTCCTGTCACATCTGCAATCAATAAAAGAAGGTTACAATTTTACAGCCTCTTTTTCTTAAAGAAGACAGGGGGTTTAGCTACATGTCTCATCGCACACCCTGCTAACGTGTATGAGGACAGAATAGTAAAACGACTGCTGAGAACAAGCTCAGAAGATCAGACATACAGAGCCCCCATTATCCAAGCATACGGTCATTGCATGCGGATATTGCAGCAACCTCTTAACGGGCGGACCGAATAATCGGACCATACAGAGCCCGCCATTATCCACGCAGAGCCGACAAAGGGATATCACAGTGGTTGCCCAACTGTCGAATCATGTCTCAAGGGCGAGCATCCTCTTTCAAGACGATATCACGAGTTGGTTCCTCCAAGACATCCTCCGTCAGCAATGCCACCACTATTGCCCGAGCAAAGGCTGAAGCGGCAAAAGCAAGAAGCACCTTTGCTGAGCAGGTGTCATGTATAGTGTACAGTTCCTATAGCGTCTTGTGCTTGGGTGCGAGGAAAACACAGGAGACATAGGTTGAAATGAAATGACTTGTATTACTTCATACAAGCATGCTGAAAAGTTCACACAGTTTGCAGGAACAGCGACAGGAGACACAGCAGGCCAGAGTAACTTCAAGCACTACAATAAATCTCCAAAGCAGGTTCAGGATCTCTTCTCTGTACCGTAATTCCTCTGCAAACATGGATTCACCAAACAGCAGGTTTCCAGAGTCCAAAAGTGTTCCAAGGTTCCTCAGTAGGGAATAGCTGGAGTACAAGTCCAAGGTTTCCAGGAGTCAGGTCACAGACTGACTGAGGCTTGATTCAGGAGCACTGATTGTTCAGCTGAGGCTGCTTAAGAAGCAAAGGGAAGAATCAGGGCGGGAACATGAAAACTGGAAACTCCATATTAACTGAGGGCAAGAACTGCAGAAAGACAGAAAGCAAAATGGCCGACGGAAAACTGAGTTTCAAGGAACATGTCAACAGAGACAAAGAACCTTACATTACTCCCCCCTTAGGGACAACCTCCGGATGACCTCAGACCAGGCTTGTCAGGGTACCTCTGATGAAACTGGCGGAGCAGGCGAGGAGCATTTACATTATTGACTGGTTCCCATGAGTTGTCCTCCACTGGGTAGCCCTGCCACTTAATCAAATATTGCAACTGATTTCTGTACAACCTGGAATCTAGAATCCTTTCCACCATAAATTCTTCCTGACCATCGACCAGCACTGGGTCAGGGCAAGGAGAAGAACGTCCAGGAAACGTATTGGGTGTTGCAGCCTTTAGTAGGGATACATGAAAGACAGGGTGGATTCTCATAGTTCTGGGCAGTTGAAGACGACAAGCAACAGCACTTATAATCTTATTGATCTTATAAGGTCCAATGTACTTATGTCCCAATTTAGATGATGGAATCTTTAATTTAAGATTTCTGGTTGACAGCCAGACCAAATCTCCTACCTTGAAAGCTGGTGCAGGTTTACGAAATTTATCTGCTGCTTTCTTGTACCTTTCCTGAGTCAATTCTAGATTTTCCTTTAGAAGATCCATATTCTTTTGTAAAGAAGTGATTCTTTCAGCCACTGCCGGCAAGGGCGTATCTATGGGAAATCGAGGAAGAATGTTAGGATGATAACCTAGATTGGAGTAAAAAGGAGACTGCTTAGTGGAGGCGCTCTGAGAGTTGTTATAAGAGAACTCAGCCAGTGGAAGTAGATCCACCCAATCATCCTGTAGGTGGCAGATAAAACAGCGGAGATACTGCTCCAGGGTCTGATTGGTTCGTTCTGTCTGTCCATTAGTCTGGGGATGAAAAGCAGAAGAAAGGTTTACTTTAATGTCCAATGCTGCACAGAAATTTTGCCAAAACCTTGAAGTGAAATGCACCCCTCAATCCGAAATGACCTCATCCGGTACTCCATGTAAGCGAAACACATTCTTAATCATCAAGTCTGATGTCTGTTTTGCAGTGGGTAAGCCGACACAAGGGATAAAATGAGCTGCCTTTGTTAGACGGTCAACCACCACTAGAATGGTGTTCTTCCCTTGAGAGGTTGGTAACTCCACAATGAAGTCCATAGAAATGGATCCCCACGGGCGGGACGGGGTGGGAAGAAGTTGCAACAGACCAGTTGGTGAGGAGCGAGGTGTTTTGCATCTTGCACAGACTTCACATGAAGTGACATAGTTTAAGACATCTTTCCTGTAAGTGGGCCACCAAAAGAAACGAGAAAGAAATTCTTGTGTCTTTAGAATTCCCCTATGCTCGGCTATCTTGGAATCGTGGATGAGTTGCAATACTCTCAATCTGACTGTTTCAGGTATATACAGACGTTGTCCCTGAATCCACACACCATTCTTAAAGACAAGACTTACGTCCCTTGGGGGTTGAGCCAACAAAGAATCCGCATGGTATGCTTCCTTGATGTCCTTAAGTAGGTCTTGATTATGAATCACTCCCAGGAATCTAGAGTCAGGAAGAATAGTCTTAGGAGGAGTAAGTGGACGTGTCTCTGCTGAATGAATCCTAGAGAGTGCATCAGCCTTTCCATTGCGCGATCCTGGTCTATAAGAAATGACAAAATTAAATTGGTTTAGGAAAAGATTCCAGCGAGCCTGGCGAGGAGTCAGGCACTTAGCCGACCTGATAAATTCAAGGTTACGATGGTCTGTCAGGACGACTATTTGCTGTGCAGCTCCCTGAAGAAGGTGTCTCCATTCCTTGAATGCGGCAATAATGGCCAACAATTCTCTATTGCCCACATCGTAGTTCCTCTCAGCCGAAGACAACTGCTGGGAAAAGAAGGCACAGGGATGCAAGACATTCTTCTCACCTGTTCTCTGAGAGAGTATAGCTCCAACGGCACAGTCTGAAGCATCCACCTCTATTATGAAGGCAAGCTCGGGATTGGGATGTACTAAGATAGGTGCGGTGGTAAATTTATCCTTTAAACAGGAAAATGCTTCCTGAGCCTGCGGGGTCCAGGAGAACCTAGACTGTTTCCGGGTAAGTTGGGTGATAGGTGACACTACCTCAGAAAAATTCTTAATGAAACGTCTATAGAAGTTGGCAAACCCGATGAAACGCTGCACCTCCTTCACATTTCTAGGAATTGGCCAATCCTTGATGGCTTGGGTCTTGCTTCCATCCATACTAATCCCTTGCGTAGATAGTACATACCCCAGAAATTGAATTTCGGTCCTATGGAATTCACATTTTTCAAGTTTGATGTAGAGATGGTTTTGTCTTAGGCGTTCTAAGACCATTCTCACATGTCCATGATGTTCCTCTGTGGAGTTAGAAAAAATTAGAATATCATCCAGATAAATCACCACAAATGTATCTAGGAGATCCCTGAAGATATCATTCACGAAGTGTTGGAAAGTGGCTGGGGCGGTACTCAGACCAAAAGGCATAACTAGATATTCAAAGTGTCCATAGCGTGACCTGAAAGCAGTCTTCCATTCATCCCCAGGTCTAATACGGACCAAGTTATAGGCCCCATGGAGATCCAGTTTAGAGAAAATTTTGGCATGCCGCACTCTCTCCAACAACTCAGGGATTAAAGGCAATGGATAACGGTTTCTAATAGTAACCTTATTGAGTTCCCTATAGTCTATGCAGGGTCTCAGAGATCCATCTTTCTTCTTCACAAAGAAGATGGGTGCACCTGCGGGAGATGAAGAGGGGCGTATGAAGCCCTTGGCTAAATTTTCGTCTATATAATCCTTCAAAGCTTTTAGCTCGGGCCCCGCTAGGGGGTAGATCTTACCAAAAGGTATCTCGGCTCCAGGCAATAATTCAATTGGACAATCATATGGACGGTGAGGAGGAAGCTGATCAGCGTTCTTCTTGTCACATAAATCCACATAGTCCTGTATACAGCTGGTAGTTCAGGGACTGACATGGTTCCTTTAGGAACAGAGCAAGCTGAAACTCCTTGACTCATCTGTTTCTCCGAAAGTGTAATTCCTTGGTCTCCCAGTTAATCGTAGGATTCTGCGCCTGCAGCCATGGTAGCACTAGAATAATGGGAAAGTGGGGAGAAGAGATAAGCATAAAATACATTTTCTCCTGATGATCTTTACCCATAAGGACCCTCAAAGGCTCTGTTTCTTGATCCACTGGTCCAGAAGTCAGTAGAGAGCCATCCACAGTCTCCATCTGTACTGGAGTAGCCTTCTTCACTGAACGTATCCCCTGTTTCAGAGCAAAGGAGATATCCATAAAATTTCCACTTGCTCCTGAGTCGATCATAGCAGAGCTAGACACCCAGACTGAGTCAACCCAGAGTTTGATGGAAAGGAAGCAATGAGAATTGTTTCTTTTACAACTCAGCTGGGACACCGCTGAGGAAACTTGAAAAATTGCAGCATTTATACCGTCATCGTCCCCAGAACTAACAGAGTTTAAGTCCGAGAAATCAAGATCTCTTGCAGCAGATCTCTCTGGAGCCTGAGGCTCGGACGTGACAGAGCTCCTCTCGCAACACTCACAGTGAATGACTGCTGCAGTAGTCTTACGAGAACGGCTGGGGCAGTTTATAATGAAGTGCCCTGACTTACCACAGTAGAAACATAGATTTTCCTTTATACGATGTTCTTTGCGTGCATCACTAACCCATCTTTGTAAAGAGTCCACCTGCATGGGTTCAGGTTCTGGTTCCCTTGTGATCCTACTCAAAGGTTCCTTAGCTGAGGAGGGAGGTAGTAAAAGGTTAGTGCGATTATTTTCGAACCATCTCTCTTGTCTGCGTTCAGTCAGACGAGCATCAATACGGATACAATAGTTAATAAAGTCACCTAACGCAGTGGGAGGGTCGGCACAGCAAGTTGATCCTTAATCAGTGGAGACAACCCTTTCCGAAAAATAGATTTTTTAGCGGAAGTGTCCCAAGTGGTATCAAGAGCCCATCTCCTGAAATCCAGGGCATATTCGGCTACTGAACGCTTACCTTGGCGCAAAGTTAACATGGCTGCTTCAGCTGTTGCACCTCGATTGGGGTCATCAAACACCTGCCCCATGGCTGAAATAAAAGCATCAAGGTGATTCAAACAATCATCCTCAGTCTCAATCAGAGGGTTTGCCCACATCAAAGCCTTATTGGTAAGCAACATGATTATAGTAAGCACTTTGGATCGTTCATGGGAAATTGTGAAGCATGTGCAGAGAAAAATAAATTGCATTGATTAATAAATCCCCTGAATTTCTCACGTTCACCGCCAAAACGAAAAGGAGGTAATTTGGGGATCCCAGAACTCGGGGTTATGGCAGGAGCCTGGGCTCGTTCCTCTAGAGCCTCAATCCTGGCTCGCAATTCCTGGGTAGTCTGTCCAAACACTTGCAAATTATGATTAGTGAGGTCCTGTAGGCTTGCAAAACGGGTTTTTAAAGTCTGTACATCTGAAAGGATTGTATCAGTCACTCCGCAAAGTTCCTTTATGCGGGCCTCCATCTTCCAGATCTTTTAAGGCAGAAGTGCTGGAAGGAGAAGAGGAAAGGAAAAAAAAAAAAAACAATAGTGTTTACCTGTGGTAACACTCCAGAGTAAAATTTTAAGGGAATGCGCTCACCTGGAATGGTTGTGAGAAGTCACAACCACTGTCATCACATAAGGTATTAAACGGACATCTGATATCCACAGTCACAGCAGACACTGCTTTCCCAGACCCAGCAGACACTAAACATTGGCTCCTGAATCTTGTCATGTATAGTGTACAGTTCCTATAGCGTCTTGTGCTTGGGTGCGAGGAAAACACAGGAGACATAGGTTGAAATGAAATGACTTGTATTACTTCATACAAGCATGCTGAAAAGTTCACACAGTTTGCAGGAACAGCGACAGGAGACACAGCAGGCCAGAGTAACTTCAGGCACTACAATAAATCTCCAAAGCAGGTTCAGGATCTCTTCTCTGTACCGTAATTCCTCTGCAAACATGGATTCACCAAACAGCAGGTTTCCAGAGTCCAAAAGTGTTCCAAGGTTCCTCAGTAGGGAATAGCTGGAGTACAAGTCCAAGGTTTCCAGGAGTCAGGTCACAGACTGACTGAGGCTTGATTCAGGAGCACTGATTGTTCAGCTGAGGCTGCTTAAGAAGCAAGAGGAAAGAATCAGGGCGGGAACATGAAAACTGGAAACTCCATATTAACTGAGGGCAAGAACTGCAGAAAGACAGAAAGCAAAATGGCCGACGGAAAACTGAGTTTCAAGGAACATGTCAACAGAGACAAAGAACCTTACAACAGGAGATAGAATTGAAACTACAACAAGCAGGCCTGGACGCAGAGAAAGCGCGCCTTGAAGCAACATTACAGAAACTTGCTATTGAAAAAGAAACAGCAGCTGCCATAGCAGAAGCAGAAGCCCTAGAAACTGCCGTATATTCCGATGGTGAACACAGCAGACACAGCAGTGTGCTAGGTCTACGACGAGTTACTCACAATCCATTGCAGCGTACTGCAGAGTACGTCCATCGACATTCCAAACCAAATGACGATCCAGACCCACAGGCGAAGACAGAGCATTTTGTCAACAAGCCAAGCCAACCAGATAATTCGGACCCCCAGAAAGCCAACTATCAGTGTCCCTACCGAAAGCAAGGAGATACACATTGGGATGATACTGACTACAATAATCTTTCTCCAGAGCAGAAGGTCCGAAATCTGTCCCGGTTTAAAGAGAATCCCTTCGCTTCAGAAAGGTACTACAGCAGTTGGACGAAACCAGAGACACCTAACAGGTATGATCGCACAGCACACATGTACTCTGACAACACTCCATCAGCTGGCATCAGTGCCAATCAAGCCACAATGGACTTTGCCAAGTTCCTTGCTCGACATGAGTTGGTCACTAAGGGACTTGCAAAGTTCAGCGATCGCGCTGAAAACTACAGGGCTTGGCGAGACTCCTTCAAAAATACCATAAGAGACATAGGTCTATCATGTAGTGAAGAAGTAGATCTCTTGATAAAATGGCTAGGAAGTGAGTCCGCCGAACACGCAAAGAGAATCAGAGACATTAATATAAATTATCCAGATGTCGGCCTCAAAAGAATTTGGAATAGACTTGACGAATGCTATGGCTCAGTAGAGGTTATAGAAAATGCCTTGTTTAACCCCTTCACCCCCAAGGGTGGTTTGCACGTTAATGACCGGGCCAATTTTTACAATTCTGACCACTGTCTCTTTATGAGGTTATAACTCTGGAACGCTTCAACGGATCTTCGCGATTCTGAGATTGTTTTCTCGTGACATATTGTACTTCATGATAGTGGTAAAATTTCTTCCATATAACTTGCATTTATTTATAAAAAAAATGCAAATATGGCAAAAATTTTGAAAATTTTGCAATTTTCAAACTTTGAATTTTTATTCCCTTAAAACAGAGAAATATGTCACACAAAATAGTTAAGAAATAATATTTCCCACATGTCTACTTTACATCAGCACAATTTTGGAAGCAAAATTTTTTTTTTGTTAGGAAATTATAAGGGTTAAAAGTTGACCAGCGATTTCTCATTTTTACAACAAAATTTACAAAGCCATTTTTTTTCGGGACCACCTCATATTTGAAGTCACTTTGAGGGGTCTATATAGCAGAAAATACCCAAAAGTGACACCATTCTAAAAACTACACCCCTCAAGGTACTC
>JARQOD010000004.1:405617027-405672326 GCA_033576555.1 Oophaga sylvatica
AAAACTCAGTTTGTAGTCTTTTTCTTTTTCTTTTTTCTTCTTCTTTTTCTCTCTTCTTTCTTCTCTCTTCAGCGGAGTTGGGTTGTCACAGGCTACTGTGGCACCAAAAGGGGGGGCCCCCACAGGGGAGTTCTGGCAGTGTGAACCGCACAGCGGAATCCTCAGCAAGTGTGAGGACCCCTGCAGTGCGGTCAGACAGGTCAGAATCCAGTTTGCAGACAGGTCAAGAGCGGTCAATCGCTGCTGTGCCTGTCTTGGTGGGTCGATGTCACATCAACCCCCACCAATAAAGGAGACCCCGCATTGCCGGTTGTGGCACCGGCCTAGTTAACGGGCTCACGCTCGATTCCTTGGCAGGTCCCGGCAGGTCACCTAGCAGGGCACGAGCGGGTCACACCGTGCTGTTCCCTTTGGGATTGGCGCATCGTCGATGACATCGATCGCCCAATCAGCTCCTTCATGCCCTACAGGCCCTGCCTAGGATCGGTGCTATTACGCCCGATCCAGGCGGTCAGGAGGGCACAGCGCGGATAACCGCGGCTGTGCCCTGCGATTGGCGCGATCGATGTGATCGGCGATCGCGCCAACCCCGGGGGGGGTTGGCTTTCCTAGGCCCGGCCTGGTGAGTACATCGGTATCGACCTAGCCGCGATCTCACTGTTTTAGCCCTCTGATTGGCTGAACGTGAGGAAAGGCTTAGGCTGTTCAGAATTCAACAGCCAATCACAAGCGTCGGGAGGCCTGAGGGGGGGGAGCAGCCCGGGTGCCGACGCCAACTTCCAAGAGGTAAGCGACGTCGGAATTTTAATGCATCACCGCTACTTAAGTCGCGATGTCGCATTAAAGGGCAGCGTATATCCCGTCCTGGTCAGAATGGCCCGGGTTTTTTGGAGGGTAGACGTGTAATTCGAGAGGGGTTAAAAGAAAGAGGATTTTCCCTAGAATAGCAAACAAGGATTATTCAAATCAGAGAATTAACTGATTGTTAATGGAGTTGTGTTAGCAAAGCAGAAGGGAGATCTTGTGGGGTTGAAATCTGACATGTAGAGGTGTGAACCCCTAGTCAGAAACCCCATAAAACCTGCAAGACAAATGGGTTACATTGGTTAGGTAAACAGACTTACAATGTACCGTTTCCTCATTCGATGGTTTGTAATTTTGTTCAGAACAAGCAAAATTGAATACCCTGCTTTGATTTCATGCCGTCATTTTCCCCAAATAACTTGTTAGCAAATGTAGAACAACTGTGAGGTCCCACAAAACTAACTTTTCCCCCACAGGTTTCTTCGCATGTTCAGGCTCCTCAAGGAGAAGCAAATCCAAGGGATCCAAGGCAGTGTCCCTTACACAAGAAGCCACATTCCTTACTTAAGTGCAGAGCTTTCGAGAAAAGTATTGGAGGAAAAGAAGGCCTTCCTAAGGAGAATGCATCTGCTCAAATGCTGCCTTCAACACCCATTTTTGCCAGGGGACTGGAGGTTGTGCAAGGTGTACCGAATGTGAAGCACCCGAACAAACCCCCCCCCATTCTACACCCTGGATCACCATCAGATACTTTGCCCCAAGAGCATAGCGGGGGCTGAATGACTCAAATACGACACCCAGCCATTACTTCTAAGTTAAAAAAGTTTGTGGAAATTCATGGGAGGAAGTCTTGCTCAAAAATTTTCCCCTAGTGAGAGTTACCCGCGACGAAAGAAAAGCCACAAAGTATACGCGGATTTTTAGATGATCAGAGTAATAGGTATTAGCCAAGTTGCCTTCTTCGATAGCTTTAAGAGGGACCCAGGCCCCACTCTTTAAAAACCTGTGCCGGTAAATAGAGAAGTGGTGGAACAACAGGATAGTGTGAGCTATAGATGGCCCAAATGTTTCTGCCCTTACCAAGCATTTGGAATTAACCAGATTCCTGACAAAGGCAAGATACATCGCCTGAATGGATCGTACCACCTCATTTCTGAAGCGTAAGAACGCCTGATCCTAACCTTGACCCAGAGGCTCAAAAATCTTTCTTAGGGAAGATTTCACAGTTCACAAGGTTAGACAACAACAATGGCTCACACATGTCCATATGCTCAGAGATCGACCCTTGGGGTGGGTCATTGTAGGAGGGTTTGTTTAGGAGGTACACACAAACGACATAGTTAACAACAGTTTCCGGCTCTTGAGAATGGCGTCCATCTCTCCTTCAACCAGTGAAAATCACTACTTCATAAAGGGCTGCTACACAGTACTTCCCCAAGTTCTTAGCGAGTGGCCAATGATGATTGCATTCAGAATTGGGACCAAGATCCCCTTGGGGGGGTTTTCATCTTCACAAGACCAAAGAAGATAATGTATAGCAATGTCATTTGAAGATAAACTGTTCCTAGGATGTAGAGCAAGGAATGGTGCAGGAAAAAAAAGAACTGGTGCACCTTACCCTTCAATCTCAAGACAAGCTTGCCTAAAAGGAAACAAGTTTACAAACGATTTGTCTCCCTCGGCACGCTTCCTAATAAAACCAGAGAAAAGGTCTTTCTTTCCTTCAGGAGAAAATATTTAAAAAACGGTCATGAGGTTAGCACCTACCTTCAAGACGCTGAAGAAGTTGGTACCTGCCTCTGTTTGGAGTGTATCACTCGAAAAAGCCAGTCAAATCAAGCATATTTGATTCGAGTGCTAAGTATGGGTGTTTCATTCAATGATGTATTGTTATATGCCCGGTCTGAACAACAAACTTTTAGGGTGCTTATCCGTTTTGAGGACTCCATTGCATTCACAGCAGACATCCAACAGATGTTCCACTGCTTCTTTGTTTTAAAGAGGAACATAGAAATTTCTTGAGTTTTGGGTTCAAGGAAGATCCTTCCAAAAAAATTTCGGAGTATCGTTGAAGGTACATATTTTTTGGTAATAGTCCTTCTCCTGCAGTAGCCATTATGGGCTGAGAAGCGGGCTCAAGAGGTTGAAGAGAGTCGGAACAGATGCCGGACTGTTTATAGGAAAGATTTCTAGTGGATGACTGTTTAAATCGTGCCAACAAATGAGACGGATTAGTCTTCTGAAAAGAGCCAAGGAATGCTCGCGTATCTAACCTGAGGTTGCACAAGATCGCTTCTAACAGCAGGAAGTGTGGAGCCTTCCTCCTGAGGATCATTCAAGTGACTTGAAGAATTTGATCTAGGCATAGACTCCCTAACCGATGCAGCGGAGCCTCGCCTAAATGGGACATAAAAGCTGATACCTTCACCTTCCAGGTTAACAAGAAGATAAACCCTTTACTCGGAGGAGTACTGTCTACCATAAGATTTGAATGACCCCACTGGGGTTTGTAGCCTTAGTCATCGAGGGCAAGGCTATGTTAAAGGTTCACCACAAGGTGGACGAACTGGGATATCCTCTTCCCACAAAAGAAAAACCAGTGGTGATCTGGAGAAATTTTCCCCCACAGCCTTGTCAAGTCTTCATATAACCGTTCTATGTTCTGACCGAGTACCAAGATAGAGCACAAACCCTTTGTGTGTTCTCCATGCTTCAATCAAACGATTCTCGGTAGCCTATTTGAGGACGTGACACAAGTCAACAATGTCATGTAGGGTTTGTCATGGCAAGCAAAACTAACACCGTCCGTGAACACCCGTACCACGCCTGGAACTTTGTGGCGCCGTTTTAGCAGTCGAGTTGCAGAAACTCATTGTATGGAAATAATTAAAATTAAAGAATTTGAGTTCTCACTGACAGAGGATGTATTGGGTACATCCAAACGAAGTGAGGACGTTCTATTCTATGTTGCAACAGAGGTGCACAGAATTCGAAGGTCTACCTCACCTGAACAATGGAAATATGTGCCTAAACATCTCAACCCTGCGGACCAGGCTACCAGATTTGTTGCTGCCCAATGCCTCAAAGACACGATTTGGGTTTAACAGGCCCTGAGTTTTTGTGTAGGTCATTGCCAACATGACAGAAACGTCCTTGTTTGAACTAGTAGATCCACATGCTGACATGAAATTCGCCTCAAGTGTCTGCGTTACATACTGAAACTTTGAGCGCACCCTGGGATCTCAGCGATTCAGTAGGTTCTCTACTTGGATTCACTTGTTCGTGCCATCGCCTGCCTGACCCACATAGCTCAGTCTTACAAGGCAACCTCACCAACAAAAAAGGAAAGTTGCACAGGTTGGCTCATTGTAAACATGTCCACACAGCTCTCGATCTAGAGCAAGTCAAAGAATATAATTATCCGAGCTGTACAACGGGAAAACTACGCCAGAGAAATTGACTGTGTAATCAATCAAAGACCAATACAAAAGATAGTGTTTGAGGAAACTCGACCCCTGTCATGGATGGAGCGGTCTCTTAAGAATAGGAGGATGCCTTAAAGAGGCAAAAATAGCTTCGGCAGTGGAAACATCCCGTGATAGTTCCTGGACAACATCACATAGCTACTCTGCTTGTTCAACATTATCACGAGGCGGACAAAACACCAAGGTCGTATGTTCACAGAGGGAGCCTTAAGAAATCTGGGTTGTGGATAGTTGGAGCTAAGGATGTGTGTGCAGATTCATCTTTAACTGTGTTATTGCAAGAAACTCGTGGTATGTCACAGATTCCGAATATGGCAGATCTTCCATATGACCGATTTAGTACAGATCCACCTTCACCAACATCGTACTAGATGTGTTTGGTCCTTGGTCTGTGGTTGTCCGAAAAAAACCAGAGGAGGGCCACGCAAACGGGAAACGATGGCGATTATGTTCACTGTCTATCCATCAGAGCCATCCACATATAGATAATTGAATCTATGGACACTTCGTGCTTCATAAACGCTTCCGGCGTTTCATTGCCATCAGAGGACCCGTCAAACATATTCGTTCAGACCGAGGCACCAACTTTGTCGGAGCAGCAAGAGAACTGCAACTCTCTTCCAACTTGGATATGAAGGACGTTTGAAAGATACCTAAGTGTACATGGGTGTACTTGGACCTTTAACCCACCACATTCTTCACACATGGGAGGTGTATGGGAGAGAATGATAGGTGTCGGAAGGAGAATCCTCGATTCAATCTTCTTACGGAAAAGATCTGTAAGACTGACCACACGAAAGCTTAACAACATTCATGGCCGAAGTGTCAGCCATCATAAACCGCGAGGACCGTTGGCTCCAATTTCCAGTGATCCTGATGCCCCAACTGTTCTCACCCCAGCCCTGTTGTTTAGCAGAAGACTGACCTTAATTGCTCGCCACCTGAAGAATTTAATGTTAAAGACGTTACAGGAGTCGATGGAGACAAGTGCAGAGTCTCACCAATGCTTTTTGGGACAAGTGGAAAAAACAGTACCTGCCTACCCTGCGCAGAGGAGAAAGTGGCAAACCAGCAAGCCTAACCTCCAGCCTGGTGATGTAGTACTAATGAAAGACTGTCAGTCTCGGAGAAATGAATGGCCATTAGGTCTCATTACTCAGACATTCCAAGTAAGGATGGAATCGTACGTAAGGTGGAAGTAAAAATAGGGAAACAAAGCGAGACCAAATTGTTCCTTAGGCCAGTAGGGGAACTCGTTCTGCTGTTCTCGTCCAATAAAAACAATAGTGACGTCGGCTGACGTCAAGCGGGGAGTGTTCTGTCCAGCATATAATGCTGTCTAGAAAAGTCTAGGTCATTTTTTTATGTCTCCAATTGTTATAGACATTTCAATTTTTGAGTGTATTGGTCTTTCATAATTTTATGTTGTAAGGTAACAGCGCCACCTGCTGGCTGTTTGATGCATAGATTCTAGTTTAATTTTGTAATGTCTTGTGGGAAGTTTCCAAGAGCATTGTTAGGATTGTTCCTGTTGCATCATGGTTTGTTTATCACACTGTGAAGGGGAAAGCAGCCATTATTCCTCCATGTGTCTTAGGAGAAACTACATCACTCGTGTTCTTCATGTTTCTTAACAGCCTGCTCTAAGCATAGTCGGTAAGCACTATCTAGGTGTTATAATTCTGTGTTTATCAGTACGTTTTTTGTACTAAGTAGGTAATAATCAGTTTGTGTATTCTGTATATTGTAAACTATTTGTGTTTCATGCTCTGTGCAGTTATATATTCTGAAATGCTTTTTATTGCATTCTATAGTTTTACCCTTTCCTGTCACATCTGCAATCATAAAAGAAGGTTACAATTTTACAGCCTCTTTTTCTTAAAGAAGACAGGGGTTTAGTACATGTCTCATCGCACACCCTGCTAACTGGTATGGGGACAGAATACATACCACAATTCATGATGCTCGATATGGCACAGAAATATAGGTATAGTACAATGACAAATAATTCATTCTTACATTACATGAGTGATATCTATTTTAAATTCAACAATAGCTCAAAAAACGGACGTATAGTCCTCCATACAGTATTATGGCACCAAGAGTGCGCCATACAGAATAATGAGCCCCATATATAGCTCAATACAGATTGGGCTCCATTTAATGTCCTTTAAGAAATATGGTCCCATATGTGCTCCATATGACGCTCCATATATAAAGGGGCCCTATATGATACCCCATAAATAATGAACCCCATATGATGCTTAGCAATGATGGGCCACATATATGATGCTCCAGTGTATGATGAACCACATTATAATGCTCCCAAATATAATGGTCCCCATATATAATGCTCCATATTTAATGGTCTCCATGTGATGCGCCATATAAATGTGCCCATATGATGCGCCATTATAATGGGCCCCATATGATGCTCCAGTATATGATGTGCCCCATGGATGATGATCCAGTGTATAATGGGCCCTATCTATGATGCTCAAGTGTAGATGGGCCCATATATAATTCTCCGTGTATAATGTTTCCCCATATTATTGCTCCAACCATTAAAAAAATGAAATACCTCTCCTCGCTGGGCACTGCTCTACTCTGGATCCTCAGCATCGCCAATCTTCCAGCTCTCTGCATTGTGACTGTTCAGGCAGAGGGCACACAGACGAGACATCATCGCGCTCTCTGACCTGAATGTCACTGTCAGGAAAGGCGGAAGACGTCACAGTGGTGGAGCAGGGAGAGTTAAGTATTGCAAGTGCTGGGGCCCTGAGCTAACAGGGGGGGCACACTTGTGGGCGTCGGAACTGGCACAGGGCCCCTCATAGTACGCCGGTTTCTTTGACAGCGTAGTGGGCCCCCACTGTCAGGGCCCGGCACTTGCCTGGGTGGCGCCAGGTGCTGACGCCGACCCTAGGGGGGGTACAGCTCAGTTAGGGAAGTGGAAAAACTGGCATATGTTGAGGTGTAGGCTGGACGTTCAGCAGCTGCAAATGGGGAATTGGAGAAAAGTCGGAGGAAGAGGAGGACAAAGCGAGCCATTTTGCTTGGATATGAAGGACGTTGAAAGATACCTAAGTGTACATGGGTGTACTTGGACCTTTAAACCCACCACATTTTCACCATGGGAGGTGTATGGGAGAGAATGATAGGTGTCGGAAGGAGAATCCTCGATTCAATCTTTTACATGGAAAAGATTTGTAAGACGGACACACGAAAGCTTAACAACATTCATGGCCGAAGTGTCAGCCATCATAAAAGCAAGACCGTTGGCTCAATTTCCAGTGATCCTGATGACCCAACTGTTCTCACCCCAGCCCTGTTGCTTACGCAGAAGACTGACCTTAATTGCTCGCCACCTGAAGAATTTTAATGTTAAAGGACCGTTACAGGAGTCGATGGAGACAAGTGCAGAGTCTCTCCAATGCTTTTTGGGACAAGTGGAAAAACAGTACCTGCCTACCTGCAGCAGAGGAGAAAGTGGCAAACCAGCAAGCCTAACCTCCAGCCTGGTGATTGTAGTACTAATGAAAGGACTGTCAGTCTCGGAGAAATGAATGGCCATTAGGTCTCATTACTCAGACATTCCCAAGTAAGGATGGAATCGTACGTAAGGTGGAAGTAAAAATAGGGAAACAAAGCGAGAACCAATTGTTCCTTAGGGCCAGTAGGGGAACTCGTTCTGCTGTTCTCGTCCAATAAACACAATAGTGACGTCGGCTGACGTCAACGGGGAGTGTTCTGTCCAGCCATATAATTGCTGTTCTAGAAAGTCTAGTATTTTTTTATGTCTCCAATTGTTATAGACTTTCAATTTTGAGTGTATTGGTCTTTCATACATTTTATGTTGTAGGTAACATCGCCACCTGCTGGCTGTTTGATGCAATAGATTCTAGTTTAATTTGTAATGTCTTGTGGGAAGTTCCAAGAGCATTGTGGGATTGTTCCTGTTGCATCATGGTCTTGTTTATCACACTGTGAAGGGGAACAGCAGCCATTATTCCTCCAATGTGTTTAGGAGAAAACTACATCACTCGTGTTCTTCATGTTTTCTTAAACAGCCTGCTCTAAGCTAGTCGGTAAAGCACTATCTAGGTGTTTAATCCTGTGTTTTATCAGTACGTTTGTTTGTACTAAGTAGGTAATAATCAGTTTGTGTATTTCTGTATATTGTAAACTATTTGTGTTTCATGCTCTGTGCAGTTATATATTCTGAAATGCTCTTATTATTGCATTCTATAGTTTTACCCTTTCCTGTCACATCTGCAATCAATAAAAGAAGGTTACAATTTTACAGCCTCTTTTTCTTAAAGAAGACAGGGGGTTTTAGCTACATGTCTCATCGCCACCCTGCTAACGTGTATGGGACGAATACATACCACAATTCATGATGCTCCGATATGGCACAGAAATATAGGTATAGTACAATGACAAATAATTCACTTCTTACATTACATGAGTGATATCTATTTTAAATTCAACAATAGCTCAAAAAACGGACAGTATAGCCCTCCATACAGTATTATGGGCACCAAGAGTGCGCCATACAGAATAATGAGCCCATAATAGCTCAATACAGAATGGGCTCCATATAATGCTCCATACAGAATAGGTCCCATATGTGCTCCATATGACGCTCCATATATAAAGGGCCCTATATGATACCCCATAAATAATGAACCCCATATGATGCTCTAGCATATGATGGGCCACATTATGATGCTCCAGTGTATGTGAACCACATTTAATGCTCCAAATATAATGGTTCCCCATTATAATGCTCCATATATAATGGTTCTCCATGTGATGGCCCATATATAATGTGCCCCATATGATGCGCCATATATAATGGGCCCCCATATGATGCTCCAGTATATGATGTGCCCCATGGATGATGATGCAGTGTATAATGGGCCCTATCTATGATGCTCAAGTGTATGATGGGCCCATATATAATTCTCCAGTGTATAATGTTCCCCATATATTGCTCCAACCATTAAAAAAATGAAATACCCCCTCGCTGGGCACTGCTCTACTCTGGTACTCCTCAGCATCGCCATTTCCAGCTCTCTGCATTGTGACTGTTCAGGCAGAGGGCACACAGACGAGAATCATCGCGCTTCTGACTGAATGTCACTGTCAGGAAAGGCGGAAGACGTCACAGTGGAGGAGCAGGGAGAGTTAGTATTGCAAGTGCTGGGGCCTGATCTAACAGGGGGGGCACACTTGTGGGCGCCAAAGGAACTGGCACAGGGCCCCTCATAGTACGCCGGTGTCTTTGACAGCGAGTGGGCCCCCACCTGCTCAGGGCCCCGGCACTTGCCTGGGTGCGCCAGGTGCTGACGCCGACCCTGGGGGGGGGTACAGCTCAGTTAGGGAAGTGGAAAAAACTGGCATATGTTGAGGTGTAGGCTGGACGTTCAGCAGCTGCAAATGGAGGAATTGGGAGAAGTCGGAGGAAGAGGAGGACAAGCGAGCCATTTTGCTTGGATTTGAAGGACGTTGAAAGATACCTAAGTGTACTGGGTGTACTTGGGCCTTTAACCCACCCATTTTCACACATGGGAGGTGTATGGGAGAGAATGATAGGTGTCGGAAGGAGAATCCGATTCAATCTTCTTACAGGAAAGATCTGTAAGACTGACACACGAAAGCTTAACAACATTCATGGCCGAAGTGTCAGCCATCATAAACGCGAGACGTTGGCTCCAATTTCCAGTGATCCTGATGACCCAACTGTTCTCACCCCAGCCCTGTTGTTTACGCAGAAGACTGACCTTAATTGCTCGCCACCTGAAGAATTTAATGTTAAAGACCGTTACAGGAGTCGATGGAGGGCAAGTGCAGAGTCTCACCAATGCTTTTTGGGACAAGTGGAAAAAAACAGTACCTGCCTACCCTGCAGCAGAGGAGAAAGTGGCAAACCAGCAAGCCTAACCTCCAGCCTGGTGATGTAGTATAATGAAAACTGTCAGTTTTCGGAGAAATGAATGGCCATTAGGTCTCATTACTCAGACATTCCCAAGTAAGGATGGAATCGTACGTAAGGTGGAAGTAAAAATAGGGAAACAAAGCGAGACCAAATTGTTCCTTAGGCCAGTAGGGGAACTCGTTTGCTGTTCTCGTCCAATAAACACAATTTGTGACGTCGGCTGACGTCAAGGGGGAGTGTTCTGTCCAGCCATATAATTGCTGTCTAGAAAGTTAGTCATTTTTTTATGTCTCCAATTGTTATAGACATTTCAATTTTTGAGTGTATTGGTCTTTATACATTTTATGTTGTAAGGTAACAGCGCCACCTGCTGGCTTGTTTGATGCATAGATTCTAGTTTAATTTGTAATGTCTTGGGGAAGTTCCAAGAGCATTGTGGGATTGTTCCTGTTGCATCATGGTCTTGTTTATCACACTGTGAAGGGGAACAGCAGCCATTATTCCTCCATGTGTCTTAGGGAGAAAACTACATCACTCGTGTTCTTCATGTTTCTTAAACGCCTGCTCTAAGCATAGTCGGTAAGCACTATCTTGGTGTTATTAATCTGTGTTTATCAGTAGTTTGTTGTACTAAGTAGGTAATAATCAGTTTGTGTTATTCTGTAATTGTAAAACATTTGTGTTTCATGCTCTTTTGCAGTTATATATTCTGAAATGCTCTTATTATTGCATTCTATAGTTTTACCCTTTCTGTCACATCTGCAATCATTAAAGAAGGTTACAATTTTTACAGCCTCTTTTTCTTAAAGAAGACAGGGGTTTAGCTACATGTCTCATCGCACACCCTGCTAACGTGTATGAGGACAGAATACATACCACAATTCATGATGCTCCGATATGGCACAGAAAATATAGGTATAGTACAATGAAAAAATAATTCACTTCTTACATTACATGAGTGATATCTATTTTAAATTCAACAATAGCTCAAAAACGGCAGTATAGTCCTCCATACAGTATTTGGGCACCAAGAGTGCGCCATACAGAATAATGAGCCCCATATATAGCTCAATACAGAATGGGCTCCATATAATGCTCCATACAGAATAGGTCCCATATGTGCTCCATATGACGCTCATATATAAAGGGCCCTATATGATACCCATAAATAATGAACCCGTATGATGCTCTAGCATATGATGGGCCACATATATGATGCTCCAGTGTATGATGAACCACATATAATGCTCCAAATATAATGGTCCCCATATATAATGCTCCATATATAATGGTCTCCATGTGATGCGCCATATAAATGTGCCCCATATGATGCGCCATATATAATGGGCCCCATATGATGCTCCAGTATATGATGTGCCCCATGGATGATGATCCAGTGTATAATGGGCCCTATCTATGATGCTCAAGTGTATGATGGGCCCATATATAATTCTCCAGTGTATAATGTTCCCATATATTGCTCCAACCATTAAAAAAATGGAAATACCTCTCCTCGCTGGGCACTGCTCTACTCTGGACTCCTCAGCATCGCCATCTTCCAGCTCTCTGCATTGTGACTGTTCAGGCAGAGGGCACACAGACGAGACATCATCGCGCTCTCTGACCTGAATGTCACTGTCAGGAAAGGCGGAGACGTCACAGTGGTGGAGCAGGGAGAGTTAAGTATTGCAAGTGCTGGGGCCCTGAGCTAACAGGGGGGCACACTTGTGGGCGCCAGGCACTGGCACAGGGCCCCTCATAGTACGCCGGTGTCTTTGACAGCGAGTGGGCCCCCCCTGCTCAGGGCCCGGCACTTGCCTGGGTGCGCCAGGTGCTGACGCGACCCCAGGGGGGTACAGCTCAGTTAGGGAAGTGGAAAAAACTGGCATATGTTGAGGTGTAGGCTGGACGTTCAGCAGCTGCAAATGGAGGAATTGGAGAAGTCGGAGGAAGAGGAGGACAAAGCGAGCCATTTTGCTTGGATATGAAGGACGTTGAAAGATACCTAAGTGTACATGGGTGTTACTTGGACCTTTAACCCACCACATTCTTCACACATGGGAGGTGTATGGGAGAGATGATAGGTGTCGGAAGGAGAATCCTCGATTCAATCTTCTTACAGGAAAGATTTGTAAGACTGACACACGAAAGCTTAACAACATTCATGGCCGAAGTGTCAGCCATCATAAACGCGGAGACCGTTGGCTCCAATTTCCAGTGATCCTGATGACCCAACTGTTCTCACCCCAGCCCTGTTGCTTACGCAGAAGACTGACCTTAATTGCTCGCCACCTGAAGAATTTAATGTTAAAGACCGTTACAGGAGTCGATGGAGACAAGTGCAGAGTCTCTCCAATGCTTTTGGGACAAGTGGAAAAAACAGTACCTGCCTACCCTGCAGCAGAGGAGAAAGTGGCAAACCAGCAAGCCTAACCTCCAGCCTGGTGATGTAGTACTAATGAAAGACTGTCAGTCTCGGAGAAATGAATGGCCATTAGGTCTCATTACTCAGACATTCCCAAGTAAGGATGGAATCGTACGTAAGGTGGAAGTAAAAATAGGGAAACAAAGCGAGACCAAATTGTTCCTTAGGCCAGTAGGGGAACTCGTTCTGCTGTTCTCGTCCAATAAACACAATAGTGACGTCGGCTGACGTCAAGCGGGGAGTGTTCTGTCCAGCCATATAATTGCTGTCTAGAAAGTCTAGTCATTTTTTTATGTCTCCAATTGTTATAGACATTTCAATTTTTGAGTGTATTGGTCTTTCATACATTTTATGTTGTAAGGTAACAGCGCCACCTGCTGGCTGTTTGATGCATAGATTCTAGTTTAATTTGTAATGTCTTGTGGGAAGTTCCAAGAGCATTGTGGGATTGTTCCTGTTGCTTTATGGTCTTGTTTATCACACTGTGAAGGGGAACAGCAGCCATTATTCCTCCATGTGTCTTAGGAGAAACTACATCACTCGTGTTCTTCATGTTTCTTAAACAGCCTGCTCTAAGCATAGTCGGTAAGCACTATCTAGGTGTTATAATCCCGTGTTTATCAGTACGTTTGTTGTACTAAGTAGGTAATAATCAGTTTTTGTATTCTGTATATTGTAAACTATTTGTGTTTCATGCTCTGTGCAGTTATATATTCTGAAATGCTCTTATTATTGCATTCTATAGTTTTACCCTTTCTGTCACATCTGCAATCAATAAAAGAAGGTTACAATTTTACAGCCTCTTTTTCTTAAAGAAGACAGTGGGTTTAGCTACATGTCTCATCGCACACCCTGCTAACGTGTATGAGGACAGAATACATACCACAATTCATGATGCTCCGATATGGCACAGAAATATAGGTATAGTACAATGACAAATAATTCACTTCTTACATTACATGAGTGATATCTATTTTAAATTCTACAATAGCTCAAAAAACGGACAGTATAGTCCTCCATACAGTATTATGGGCACCAAGAGTGCGCCATACAGAATAATGAGCCCCATATATAGCTCAATACAGAATGGGCTCCATATAATGCTCCATACAGAATATGGTCCCATATGTGCTCCGTATGACGCTCCATATATAAAGGGCCCTATATGATACCCATAAATTAATGAACCCCATATGATGCTCTAGCATATTATGGGCCACATATATGATGCTCCAGTGTATGATGAACCACATATAATGCTCCAAATATAATGGTCCCCATATATAATGCTCCATATATAATGGTCTCCATGTGATGCGCCATATATAATGTGCCCATATGATGCGCCATATATAATGGGCCCCATATGATGCTCCAGTATATGATGTGCCCCATGGATGATGATCCAGTGTATAATGGGCCTATCTATGATGCTCAAGTGTATGATGGGCCCATATATAATTCTCCAGTGTATAATGTTCCCCATATATTGCTCCAACCATTAAAAAATGAAATACCTCTCCTCGCTGGGCACTGCTCTACTCTGGACTCCTCAGCATCACCATTTTCCAGCTCTCTGTATTGTGACTGTTCAGGCAGAGGGCACACAGACGAGACATCATCGCGCTCTCTGACCTGAATGTCACTGTCAGGAAAGGCGGAAGACGTCACAGTGGTGGAGCAGGGAGAGTTAAGTATTGCAAGTGCTGGGGCCCTGAGCTAAACGGGGGGGCACACTTGTGGGCGCCAGGAACTGGCACAGGGCCCCTCAGTACGCCGGTGTCTTTGACAGCGAGTGGGCCCCCCACTGCTCAGGGCCCCGGCACTTGCCTGGGTGCGCCAGGTGCTGACGCCGACCATAGGGGGGGGTACAGCTCAGTTAGGGAAGTGGAAAAACTGGCATATGTTGAGGTGTAGGCTGGACGTTCAGCAGCTGCAAATGGAGGAATTGGAGAAGTCGGAGGAAGAGGAGGACAAAGCGAGCCATTTTGCTGGCAACCTATGTGTCATCAGGGGAAGGTGGTACAAAATCCTTTGAAACCCAGGCATGCTCCATTTTAATGAAGGTGAGATCATCAACATTTTGGGTCAACAGCCGGGTCCTTCTTTCTGTCAGGATTGATCCAGCAGCACTTAAGACTCTTTCTGATAGCACACTAGCAGCAGGGCAAGCGAGCTCCTGTAAGGCATGTTGTGCCAATTCAGGCCAGGTGTCCAGTTTATTAGGCCCAGTAGTCAAAGGGGAATGAACTGTGAGGGAGAACATCGATAGGGGAGGAGAGATAATTTTGAACTATAGTTGACAAGTGTTGTCTCCTGTCTGTTGCAATCGATTCAATATTACCAGTCGTGTGAGCGGTACTCGAGAAATCAGACCACAACATGGTCATGAAACCCCTGTCTCCAACACCACTTCGGTTGTGTGCACCAAGAACACCTCTTCCATGTTGCCCAGTACGGCTCGTGGTAGAACCTGCACCGCTGCTGTGTGCTGGGAATGCCTCTAACAAACGGTTTACCAGAGTTGCTTGTTTGTTCGCCAATATTAGCTGTAGGTTCTCCTGTGGCCTGATGTTCTGTAATTTGCCTTTATAGCGTGGATCAAGGATGCTGGCCAACCAGTAGTCGTCATCCTTCATAATTTTGGCAATGCGGGGGTCCTTTTTAGGATCCGCAAGACATAATCACACATGTGGGCCAATGTTCCAGGTGTCAATGATTCACTGCCAGTGGTGGGTGAAGGAGCACTTGCTGCCAAATCCACATCCCTCCATTCACGCACAAACCCTGTACCTGACCTTGGCAAGCCAATATTTTCTCTTGCTCCCTGAGAAGCATCATCCTCCCCAAAATAATCATCCCCCTCATCCTCTTCCACCTCGTCCAGGACAGTTCTCTGAGCAGACAATGCCTGACTGTCATGAAGGCTTCCCTCCTCCTCCTCCTTTTCCTCCTCCGCTGCAGACGCCTGATCCATAATGTGCGTCAAAGTTTGCATGAGCAGACACATAAGTGGGATGCTCATGCTTATGATGGCATCATCTGCGCTTACCAGCCGTGTGCATTCCTCAAAGCACTGAAGGACTTTACAGAGGTCTTTCAGCTTTGACCACTACACACCCGACAACTCCATGTCCGCCCACAAACTGCCTGGATCCTCCTACAAATGCCTCTGTTCGCACAGCCTCTCAACCATGTGCATGGTGGAGTTGCACCTTGTTGCAACGTCTATGATTAGGCGGTGCTTGGGGAGGTGGAGCGATCGCTGCAGCCTCTGCATACGATGGAGTCTACGGGCGAGCAACGGATGTGCGAGCACAGTCTTCGCACCTTATGGAGCAGGGCTGGTAACTCCGGATTATTAATTATGAAGCACTGCACCATCAGGTTCAAGGTGTGAGCCAGGCAAGGTATGTGTCTGAGTTTTGCCAGGGCTATGGCCGCACAAAATTACGGCAGTTATCACTGACTACCTTGCCTGGCTCAAGATGTAGACTGCCCAGCCATGACTCAGTTTCTCGCTGCAAGTAGTCGGCCAGTACCTCCGAGGTGTGTCTGTTGTCGCCCAAAGACATCATCTTTAAAACAGCCTGCTGACGCTTACCACTAGCTGTTCGATAGAGGGACACATCGTGTGAAACACCGGCAACTGCGGATGGAATGCTAGTGCACTGCGCTCTGTCGACGAGCTTTTGCTTCTGGAGGAGGAGGAGGGTCAAAAGTCTACAGCCAACTGTTGCCTATACCGTGGGCTAGGCAGCACTGTCCCACCGCCGCTGTCCCCTGTGGAGCCTGCATCCACATTAACCCAGCGCGCAGTGATGGACACGTAACGGCCCTGGCCATGCCTACTGGCCCATGCATCTGTTGTGAGGTGCACCTTTCCACTCACTGATTGTTTGAGTGCATGGACAATGCGGTCTTTCACATGCAGGTGGAGGGCAGGGATGGCTTTTCTAGAAAAGAAGTACCGACTGGGTAGGTCATAGCATGGGACAGCGTAGGCCATGAGCTCTCGAAACGCTGCACTTTCAACCAAACGGAAGGGCATCATCTCTAATGAGATCAGTTTGGCAATGTGTTATGTTTCGGTAGCTGAGGAGTGCAGGTAAAAAAGGCAATACACCAGAGCAGTTGGAATCTATGGGATTGCAGTACCCTGACTAACCACCACAACTAGAGGCAGCCGTGGAGCGTTCCTACGTTGGTCCTAGACGCCTCGTCACAGCCTGAGAAACTAACTACACCTAAAGATAGAAATAGGAAAGCTATCTGCCCGGAGCAGAACCCCAAAGATAATAGAAAGCCCCCAAAAATGTAATGGCGGTTAGACAAGAGGAAATACTGACACAGAAAGAAAATATGAATGAGCAAACGCTGGGGCCCAAACTATCTAAATAGAAAAGGACAGGAAGGGTACTTACTGCAATCCCAGAAAACCTGAAAAACACCAACTCTACTAATTTCAAAATCACCTGAGATCACACGACCTCTACCACCTAAATTAGCTCTCTGGTGTAACAAAATCAAAACAGCAGCCACTGAAAAAACTGGAAAAAGCAAAAGAACAAAACTCAGTGGCTGAACTAAACTGAGAAGGCAGAAGCCCCCGGAGGGGACCCAGAAGGCCCCCAAAGAAGTGCAGGACAAAATGCAAAAATATAGCAACAACACAAAAGAAGAAAAATTCTTATCTGGTAGCAGGAGATGCAGACACGACACAGCAGGCTACAAGGGAAACTGGAATGAAGGATTCAGACCAGAACAATTGATCACCGGCAACCCTGATGGGAAAATGACTCCCTTATATAAGACCAGTCAGTAACACCTGATTCCCAGTCCTCACAATCTTCACTAGTACCGCTTGTAACCACCAGAGGGAGCCTCTGCTCAGAACTCATCTCAAACCCATTCACAACAGTACCCCCCCCTTGAGAGGGGTCACCGAACCCTCATTTGAGCAACCAGGTCGGTCAGGATGAGTTCTATGATACGCACGGATAAGTCTCCTAGCATGGATGTCCGAAGCAAACACCCAAGAATTGTCTTCCTGACCATAACCTCTCCATTTAACCAAATACTGGAGTCTTCGTCTAGAAAAACGAGAATCCAATATTTTCTCAACCACATACTCCAGATTGCCCTCAACCAAAACAGGGTCAGGAGGCACAGTAGCAGGAACCACTGGCTCAACAAACCTCTTCAACAAGGACTTGTGGAACACGTTATGGATCTTAAATGTCCCTGGAAGAAGCAAACGAAAAGAAACAGGATTAATAATCTCCATGATCTTATAAGGTCCAATGAACCTAGGCTTAAATTTAGGAGATGCTACTCTCATAGGAATATTCTTTGAGGACAACCAGACCAAGTCCCCCACTTTAAACCGAGGACCATCAGTCCTATGCCGGTTAGCAAACCGCTGGGCCTTCTCCTGAGAGAGGGACAACCTCTCCACTACCTGGTCCCAAATCTGTTGCATACGCTCAACAACAGAGTCAACACCTGGACAGACAGAAGCTTCCGTCTGTCCTGAAGAAAATCGAGGGTGAAAACCAGAATTACAGAAAAACGGAGACATCAAAGTGGCAGAGCTAGCCCTATTATTAAGAGCAAACTCAGCCAAAGGCAAAAAAGAGACCCAGTCATCCTGATCAGCAGACACAAAGCATCTTAGATAAGTCTCTAATGTCTGGTTTGTTCTCTCAGTTTGACCATTGGTCTGAGGATGAAATGCCGAGGAGAAAGACAATTGAACACCCAGTTTAGAACAAGAAGTCCTCCAAAATCTGGAAACAAACTGGACTCCTCTGTCAGACACAATGTTCTCAGGAATGCCGTGTAAACGAACCACGTGCTGAAGAAACAACGGCACCAATTCAGAGGAGGAAGGCAACTTAGGTAATGGCACAAGATGTATCATTTTGGAAAACCTATCACAAATTACCCAGATGGTGGTCATTCTCTGAGAAACAGGAAGATCGGAAATGAAATCCATAGAGATATGGGTCCATGGTCTCTTGGGCACAGGCAATGGCATCAACAAACCACTAGAGCGAGAGCAAGGCTTGGAGCGAGAGCAAGTCCCGCAGGACTGCACAAATTCCCTGACATCGCGAGACAAGGTAGGCCACCAAAAGGACCGACTAACCAAGTCTCTGGTACCAAAAATTCCGGATGCCCAGCCAATGCGGAACAATGAATCTTAGACATCACACTCTTTTCCATTGGTCCGGGACAAAAATTTTCCAACAGGGCAGCGCTCGGGCCTATCCTCCTGACACCCCTCCAGAGCAAGTCTCAAATTGGGCGAGATGGCGGAAAGAACTACACCTTCTTTCAAAATAACAGAAGGATCAGATAACTCAGGAGAGTCCGCAAGGAAACTCCTCGAGAGGGCATCCGCCTTAACATTCTTAGTGCCAGGAAGAAAGGAAACCACAAAATTAAAACGTGTGAAAAAACAAGGCCCACCTGGCCTGTCTAGGATTGAGTCGCTTGGCAGATTCCAGATAGACCAGATTCTTATGGTCCGTAAGGACCACCACCTGATGTTTGGCTCCCTCCAGCCAATGTCTCCACTCTTCAAAAGCCCACTTCATGGCCAATAACTCCCGATTACCCACGTCATAATTACGTTCAGTAGGAGAAAATTTTCGAGAGAAAAAGGCACAAGGGTTACTTTTAGAGGTCTCTGGATCTTTTTGGGACAAAACGGCACCTGCCCCAATTTCAGAGGCATCAACCTCCACCTGAAATGGCAGAGAAACATCAGGCTGCCGTAGAACAGGAGCAGAAGTGAATCTCTGCTTAAGTTCCTGAAATGCAGAGACTGCCTCAGGAGGCCAATTCACCACATCAGAACCCTTTCTGGTCAAATCAGTTAATGGTTTAACAATAACCGAGAAATTACCAATAAATTTACGATAAAAATTGGCAAAACCCAAAAATCTCTGAAGAGCCTTTAATGAAGTAGGTTGGACCCAATCACAGATGGCCTGAACCTTGACCGGGTCCATTTCAATAACAGATGGGGACAAAATGAATCCCAGAAATGAGATCTTCTGTACGCCAAAAAGACACTTTGATCCCTTCACATACAGAGCATTAGCCCTCAAAATCTGGAACACAGTCCGAACATGTTTCACATGAGAGTCCCAGTCATTAGAAAAAATCAAGATATCATCCAAATAAACAATCAGAAATTTGTCCACAAAATCCCTGAAAATGTCATTCATGAAGGACTGGAAGACGGAAGGGGCATTAGTGAGCCCAAAGGGCATCACTAGGTACTCAAAATGCCCTTCAGGGGTATTGAATGCCGTCTTCCATTCATCCCCGTGCTTAATGCGAATAAGGTTATACGCCCCCCTGAGCTCAAGCTTGGTAAACCAAGTAGCGTTTTTTCACCCTGGAAAACAGGTCAGAAATCAAGGGTAACGGGTATTGATATTTCACAGTAATATTGTTCAAGAGACGATAATCAATACACGGCCTTAATGAACCATCTTTTTTGGCCACAAAGAAAAAACCGGCACCTAAGGGTGAAGAGGATGGTCTGATATGACCCTTCTCCAATGATTCCTTGATATAAGACCGCATAGCGTCATGTTCAGGTACAGACAAGTTAAAAAGGCGACCTTTAGGGAATTTACTACCCGGCACTAATTCAATAGCGCAGTCATAGCTCCTATGGGGAGGTAAGGATGCAGATTTACTTTCGCTAAACACATCAGAAAAATCAAACAAAAAGTCAGGAACATCCTGAGCTTGGGGGGAGGCAGAAAAAACAGGAGTGTTGGTATTAAACACATTGGCAGCCCCAACTGGTTACAGACACAGATTTCCAATCCAAAACAGGATTATGAGACTGTAACCAAGGGAAACCCAGCACGATAATGTCATGCAGATTATATAGAACCAAAAATTTGCAGCACTCCTGGTGATCAGGTTCAACCCTCATTATCACCTGAGTAGAAAACTGGGGTTTATTCTCAGCCAAAGGGGTAGAATCGATCCCCAGTAGGGGAATAGACTTCTGTAGGGGTATCAAGGGAAACCCACAACGTTTAGCAAAATCATAATCCATCAGGTTAATAGCTGCTCCAGAATCAACGAAAGCCTGAGCAGAAAATGAGGACAGAGAGCATATCAGAGTGACAGTTAATAAAAACTTAGTCTGAACACTACCCAAGACAACTGAGCGTGCAAAACGTCTTCCCCGCTTAGGGCAGACTGAAATAGCATGAGAGGCATCACCACAGTAGAAACATAACCTATTGCGCTTTCGAAACTCATGACGCTGTGCCCCAGACACCACTCCATCACACTGCATGGGCTCAGAAGCTGGCTCACAAGGCAACACCACTCCACGCATACTTCTCCGCTCACGCAAACGTCTGTCAATTTGAATCGCTAATGACATAGAATCATTGAGACCAGAGGGGACAGGGAATCCCACCATAACATCCTTTACATTATCCGACAGACCCTTCCGGAAAAGGGCCGCCAAAGCGTCGTCATTCCATTTGGTCAGGACTGCCCACCTACGGAATCTCTGACAGTATAACTCAGCGTCATCAAGCCCCTGATTTAATGCCAACAAGGCTTTTTCAGCTTGATCAGTGACATTAGGCTCATCGTACAATAACCCCAAAGCCTGAAAAAACGCATCAACATCACTCAAAACAGGATCCCCAGGTATCAGGGAAAAAGCCCAATCCTGAGGATCGCCGCGCAGGAGAGAGATGATAATTTGAACCTGCTGCGCTGCGTTTCCTGAGGACTTAGATTTTAAGGCAAAAAACAATTTACAATTATTTTTGAAATTCTGAAACTTAGCTCGATCCCCTAAAAACAAATCTGGCATTGGGATCCTAGGTTCCACAACAGGCAACCCAGAAAGATAGATAGCAATACTCCGAACCTCAGTGGCAAGCTGATCCACACGGCCAGACAACTGTGCAAACTCCATTGGGAGAAAAGATCCTCCCCAGCACCCAGAGATACAGAGGGAAAAAAAAAAAAAATGCAACAAACAGAAAAATATCTCTGACAACTCTGACAACCTTTTTTCTATCACAATATTTTTTCCCTTCTGTGAGTACCATACAATTTTCAATTTTTAGGCCGGTGATACTGTTATGTTTCGGTAGCTGAGGAGTGCAGGTAAAAAAGGCAATACACCAGAGCAGTTGGAATCTATGGGATTGCAGTACCCTGACTAACCACCACAACTAGAGGCAGCCGTGGAGCGTTCCTACGTTGGTCCTAGACGCCTCGTCACAGCCTGAGAAACTAACTACACCTAAAGATAGAAATAGGAAAGCTATCTGCCCCGGAGCAGAACCCCAAAGATAATAGAAAGCCCCCAAACATGTAATGGCGGTTAGACAAGAGGAAATACTGACACAGAAAGAAAATAGAATGAGCAAACGCTGGGGCCCAAACTATCTAAATAGAAAAGGACAGGAAGGGTACTTACTGCAATCCCAGAAAACCCTGAAAAACACCAACTCTACTAATTTCAAAATCACCTGAGATCACACGACCTCTACCACCTAAATTAGCTCTCTGGTGTAACAAAATCAAAACAGCAGCCACTGAAAAAACTGGAAAAAGCAAAAGAACAAAACTCAGTGGCTGAACTAAACTGAGAAGGCAGAAGCCCCCGGAGGGGACCCAGAAGGCCCCCAAAGAAGTGCAGGACAAAATGCAAAAATATAGCAACAACACAAAAGAAGAAAAATTCTTATCTGGTAGCAGGAGATGCAGACACGACACAGCAGGCTACAAGGGAAACTGGAATGAAGGATTCAGACCAGAACAATTGATCACCGGCAACCCTGATGGGAAAATGACTCCCTTATATAAGACCAGTCAGTAACACCTGATTCCCAGTCCTCACAATCTTCACTAGTACCGCTTGTAACCACCAGAGGGAGCATCTGCTCAGAACTCATCTCAAACCCATTCACAACAGCAATGTAAGCGTTCAAAGCCAGTGAGGTTTTGTAGTCTGTCCACAATTGCAAGTGCATGGTGTTTAAATGTCTAAGCATGCAACTAGTATTAAATTTTTGGGGATTTTTCCCTCGGCAAAAGGTCCTTCCGCACTTCTTACAGATAACCTTTGCCTCATCAATAGGATTTTGGTCAAAAAAGTGCCACACTGCACTCTTCCTACTATGGGATAAATTTTCAGGGCTTGCATGCAGTGCTAATTTGACCGTCTGGCCAAGCTGTCCTGCAACTCTTTTTGTTTTTTTAACATGTTTTTGGACTGCTATGGGCCTGCTAGATAACCGCAGCTGCGATGTCGATGCCTGCTGTGGATCCTCCTCCTCTTCTGAGCTATTGCCAGCGGCACCCTCTTCCCCCAATGGATGCCAATACGGGTCAACAACTGGGTCATCCATCACCTCCTCTTCAATTTCATCTGCACCTTCCTCTGTGTCACCGTGTAAGGTGTTACAGTATGCGGGAAGGGACACCTGAGTTTCATCAGGGTCAGATTCTGGCTCAGTAGACTGCGAGGGCAGTGTAGTGCTCTGGGTGAATGTACCAGCAGAATCAGATAGCAGTGGCTGTGCATCAGTGCACTCCATGTCATATTCATCTTGGACTGGGGAATTCAGGATTTCACTTGATAACCCAGGCATGGTATGTGAAAAGAGCTCCAGGGAGTAATCTGAAGTGTGGCCTGCCGCATCCTTCACTTTTGTTGGGGGTGAAGGACACAAGGAAAGGTGTCGTTTCTGACCAGGAGCCTGCACTGACGACTCAGTGCTTGCAGTTTTTGAAACTTCAGAAGAGGAGGCGATAGAGCTGGAGGCTGCTTCGGCAATGTAAGCCAAAACCTGTTCCTGATGCTCTGGCTTTAAAAGCAGTTTACCTACTCCCAGAAAAGGGAGCCTTCCAGGCCTTCTGGAGCCAGACGATGACGCAGGCTCAACACCTCCTGCCTTAGGTGCTATTGGGCTTTTGGCACTACCAGCAGATGCACCACCACCATCATTCCCAGCTGGCCCCCCCCCCACGTCCGCGGCCTCTTCCACCAAACTTCCTCATGTCTGGGAAAATGTACCAAAAATACCAGCAGATATATAGTACTTTATGAGGAGCGTACAGCTGTATATGGTATAGGGGACAATATAAATCTCCGTATATATTTCCGGAGTTACATACAGACGCTCACTCAGTATGGATTTGACTGTAATACAAAGAGCAGATATACGGTACGGTCTCAGAAGCGTACAGCTGTATACGGTGTAGGGGAAAATTGCAATTTCCGTATATATTTCTGGAGTCACACACAGATAGTTAGCATGTATTTGTCTGTGATACCAGCCGGCACACGGTAGTGTGTGAGGAGCATACAACTCTATACGGTGTGGGAAAAAATGAACAGTCGGTAAGTGTGCAGAAAAAAAGAATAAAAGTATTAGTGCTGTGTAAAAAGCACTCTGCACAGCAGTGTACACACAGCAATACAGCTAGCAGGCAGCCTAATAACCAGCACTGCTGCACACAAGAAAATCCTCCCCTGTCACTGCACGCTAACTGTACAGCACAATTGCTATCAGCACAAGCACAGAAGAACTTCTCTTTCCAGCCCTAACTCTCTCCCTACTGATAAACAGCGTCAGCAACCTCTCCCTATTGTTAATATCGGCAGAAGCAAAATGGAGGTCGGCGCTCAGGGCTTTTATAGACACTATGACGCCCCCCAAAGCAAGCCAATCACTGCAATGCCCTTCTCTAAGATGGTGGTGGACGCTACCCATGTCATTTTGTTGCCCACAGTGTACGTCCTTGCTCATCGGCTGAAAAAAAGGCGCCTGCAAGCATTATTGGAAAACCGACTTGGGTGCTGGGGTCAACGACCACATGGCCGACTGCAGTCTATGGTCGGGTTTCAGCCAACGAAACCCGACTTTGGCAAAAGTCGGCGACTTTTGAATCTGACCGACCTGTTTCGCTCAACTTTAGTCCTCACCTGTCTCATCCGCCATCTCGCAGGTAATTCTCTTGAACATTTACAATCTGGTTTCCGCTCTTTACACTCTTCTGAAACTGTGTCTCTTGATCTGCTAACAGCTAAATCTAATGGCCACTACTCCCTTCTGAATCTCCTGGATCTCTATGTAGCACTCAACAGTGTGGATCACCAGCTCCTCATCGCTATACTCCGCACTATCTGCTTCAAAGATAAAGATCTCTCCTGGCACTCCTCCTACCTCACTGACCGCTTCTTCACTGCATATTTTGCTGGTCCCTCTTCCTCTCCTCTTACTGTTGGGGTTCCTCAAGGATCAGTCCTAGGCCCCTCCCCTTCTCTTTGTATACTGCCCCTATTGGACAAACCATCAGTAGATTTGGTTTCCAGTACCATCTCTATACTGATGACACCCAATTATACAAATCTTCTTCTGACATCACTAGTGTTGAGCGATACTGCTCGATATCTAAAAATATCGTATCGAAATGGTATCGCCGATATCACTAAATATCGTCGATATCCGATTCCGATACCGGAAGTCCAATGTAAGTCTATGGGAACAAAAAATCGCAACAAAAAAAACCCTTTCTTTCGTTGTAAACACAAAATATACACACATAGAATACATTATATATATATATATATATATATATACATGTCATTGTGACATATATATATACATATATTTATAGTTTATACACTTCTACATAGTAAAATAGACTCTGATTCAATTGCCGGGTAAAGCCGTGACATACCCCATAGAAGTCGACGGGCTCTGTGCCGAGTACCCCCAAAACCTCTGGCTCTGTGCGACTCAACTTGGGCGTCAAGAACAGGATTCTGTAGCTCGCTATAAGCGAGTCCTGTGTGCCTGAATTGAACTGGTTTTGTGCTTGAGAATTGCTAAAATCATCAGAGAATGTATTTGCCATTTTTCCGCCATATCTGTGTCACGACGAGGCACTGGTGAAGAAGAAGGGCGTGCTCTTCGTGGGTGTACACTCACTCAGTGGCGTGAAAACGATGGCCGACCACTCTAAATGGTACTGCAATGTAAGATCGTGCCCCACAGCTCTTCAGTTCTGCCTCCTCATCCTCCTCAGTGTGCGGAAACTAACACGAAGGTCCCGCCTCACTACAAAAGAGGGGCCCTCTCCAGATGCTAATGACACATGTGACTTGGCAGAGATGGCTAATGGACACGAGCAGAAGTGTGAAGGGATGGAGCAGTCAGAGCTCTCCCCCCACGGAAGCAACCCGATCGCCACGGAACCACCGTTGGGCACCCGGCCTGGAAACCCTCCTACGCTGCAAGAAGCGGAGGATACCCTAAGAGGCCTGGCCCGGCACCGGGAGGAGGTCGCCAGGATGGAAGCCAGCTGGCGTGCCCTAAAACTAAACTTGGAGCGGCGCCAATCCCTCTTACCTGAAGTGTCTGTACCGGAAGGTGAGGCACCCGTTCTAGTAGAGGAGTCCGTGCGGGCATCCCAGCCCTTGCAATGTGATCCGGTTGACGTTGTCGCAGTGGAGGCACCCGTTCCTGCAAAAAACTCTGCACCGGCAGCACCCCAGATCCCGCTGTCTGCCCCCGACGCTGAGACAGAAGAAGCGACACCCGTCCTCATGGAGGAGGCCGCGCAGGCACCAGAGGTCTACCTGTCTGTACCGGAGCCCCGACTGTCATCTGTTCCAGAGCCGGCTGCTTCCGCCACAGGTGAGCGCCGCCAGGACTGGGGGGCGCCAGGAGAGCTGCCGCAAACCGGACATCGTAAGCTGCAGTTTGATGGTGGAGACATGGAGATGCTGGAGGAGAATTACAACCGGCGTCAGGAGGAAGAGTGGAGACGTTGGGAGCGGGAAGCAGAGCGACAAAGGGAGCAGCGAGAATCCCAAAAACTTCGGCAACGTAACCTGGAGAAGGACCGGGCAGATAAGGACCGGATGAGAAAAGATAAAGGAACCCTGAGGGAGCCGCGGCGTAAGGGTGCAGTACGGAGCTTTAAATTGAAAGGTGGTTGGGGCTTCATCCAGGAGCCTGGACTTTATTTAGAAGTCTTTGTGACCCGGCGGGACGTGGAGACTCACCTCCCAGAAGGACACCCGGGGAGGGACCTGTTGCCAGGAGACTTGGTGACTTACACCCGACACTGGGGTTACAATGGATGGTACGCCCTAAATGTTACCAGGTGCGACCCCTACTCCCCAGAGTGTCAGGAACCTGTGAGACCCTCGGAGCCTTCAGCCTCCCACATCCAGGCCTCTGCACAAGTGCCCACCCCACGCCATAAACTCCCCAGCCTCCCTCAGTGGTCTCCTCAGCAGCCCCAGCTATGGACATGATAACTATAGCTGGCCCGTACCCGGCGCCTGTTAGGCCCCCTGGGGTTCGTTCAGTCCGGGACATAGGGCTCCAGACCCGGAGGGAGATGAAAGAGGTGGCCACACAGACACAGATAGCGGGTCACGACTTGACTGTACAGGCTACACGACGTCATCAGGTCCTGGTGGTCCTTGGTGTCTCGGATGTTTGGCAAGCATCAGAAGAGTACCAGGTGGTACCTGGAACACCCCTGCCAAAGAATTATAAATAACCCGGACAGGGTCCCTGTATGTAAATAGTTAAATTGTTGATGTACCCGGACGGGTGAATGTTCATATAAAAGTTTTTTAATTTAATAAAAAAAACAACACAGTTTTCATTACTTTTATTACAGTCTCATCCTGCGACGCCATTGATCTCCTGTAAAAAAATGAAAAAAAAAAACAGCAGTATACCACCTGTCCGACGCAGTCCATAGTAACGAGTGTCCCACGACGATCCAGCTCTGCTACATCAGAATGACAGGCAGAGCCTGTCATCCCGGCGCAGCACAGCTGATTACCTGCTTCCCCGGCGGTGACGTCATCAGACTGACTGCTTTACGGCCGGGATTACCCAGCAGTCACTGCAGTTATCGCGAAAAACTGCATGTGACCGCCAGGGAGAAGATAATGGCGGCCATCAAGCAGTCCAGGACGTGACCGCCGGAGATCTTCTGCCGGGTAAGTGCCGCTGACTCCTGACAGACCCGACCGACGGACACTGACAGTGACAGACCCGACCGACGGACACTCACAGTGACAGTGACAAATCCGATTCCGGTATCCGATATGACGAAAATATCGGTATTCGGAATCGAAAGGCCGATACTGCTAATATCGGCCGATATCCGATATTTGCAGTATCGTATCGCTCAACACTAGACATCACCCCTGCATTACTACAAAATACCAGTAATTGTCTTTCCATTGTCATTTATGTCCTCACTCTATCTGGAACTGAATCTGTCAAAAAATTAACTCCTTTTGTTTCCTCCCTCTACTAACCTACCTATGCCCAAATATTGCCATTTCTGTGTGTGATTCCACCATTACTCCACAGCAACTTGCCCACTGTCTTGGGGTCATACTTGACTCAGATCTTTCCTTCACTCCCCACATCCGATCACTCGCTCGCTCATGTTACCTACACCGTAAAAACATCTCTAGAATTCAACCTTTTCTTACCTTTCACTCTTACTCTAGCTTTTATTCTTTCTCATTGGGGACTATTGCAATTCTCTACTAATCTGTCTCTCTCTTATTAAACTCTCCCGTCTCCAATCAGTCCTGAATGCAGCAGCCAGGATCAGATTCCTTTCTAATGGCTACATCGATGCCTCCACCCTGTGCCAGTCACTACACTGGCTGCCCATCTGCTACAGGGTCCAATATAAACTCATTATTCTTACCCACAAAAGGTTCCACAGTTCTGCACCACCCTACATCTACTCCTTCATCTCTGTCTACTACCCAACCCGTGTCCTCCGTTCTTCTAATGAGCTAAGACTAACATCCTCAATAGTCCAAACCTCCCACCCCCATTTCAAGACTTCTTACGTGCTGCACCAATTCTCTGGAATGCATTATACAGGACAATTCGATTAAAATTTGCAATTCCCACAGTTTTAAATGTGTCTTAAAACGCATTTCTTTAGACACATTTCTATCATCACAGTTATCTAACTATCCCTATTTTGCACATACAAAATTTTCTCAAAATCAGGACCCTCGTAGCATATGATCACACACCCTACTTGTACTTAATAGCCCTCTGTGTCTGTACTGTACACATACTGGTGACTGGTTCATGCAGCATTATGTGACTACCCTATTTATTATACTGATGCCTGGACTGGACAACACAAACACGTTTTACCATTTACCTTTTGTGTGTCCCCTATTTCCTCACAGATTGTAAGCTTACGATCAGGGCCCTCACTCCTCTTGGTATCTGTTTTTATGTGTTATTCTGTAATGTATTTATCGTCTGTACAAGTCCCTGCTAAAAAGTAAGGTGCTACAGAATATGTTGGCGCTATAGAAATAAAATATTATTATGAGTAAATGTTGACATGTATTTTTTTTAACAAATATATTTCTTCCAAAATGACATGAGAAAATGCTGCTCATTTGACCTTCAACTTTCTAAAGCCTCCCAGGTGCAATGACAGTACTCCCCCATGCTCCACAGAGGAAGATTATTAAAAACCTCTGTCTGTGGGAGAGTTTCAGATGTGAACCATGCCCAGCACATCAGGGGCTTCTGAGCAGCTCGTTCTGTAATAGCTCTCTTCAGTGAGTAGAGATTGTTTCTGAGCAAGATGCAATATCCATCGCATTTCAAACTTTAGCCTCTGGCAAATCTGTCACATCAGGAGCATTCCCCCATTTCTTTGACAGATTGGCCTAAGGCTGGAAGTTAATCTTATGTGTCAAAAAAGTAGAGGGAAAAAAAGAACACAATTACTACACTAGGGCAACGTTATTAAAACAATGTTCCAGAGCAAAGGAACACAAATGAGTTCCAACATATTCTTAATGTGCCATGATGCCACAGCAGGGAATAATTAGAGTTTAGATGGCAACTTTCAGGACTTGTGCAATCTCCATAGTACAGCTACTGTTAGATGATTATTTCAGTACAGCACCATGTCAGATACTGTCCTATAAAAAAAAACTCTACTGTCACATTAGCTATAAATTCCCTACTTTTACACCAGTACTTGGTTGATATAAGGACACTGGCTAACTTGCATACAAGAAATATATTTTTATTAGAGTTGAGCGATACTTTCCGATATCAAAAAGTATCGGAATCGGAATGGTATCGCCGATACCATTAAAATATCGGCGATACCCGATACCGATACCGGAAATCCAATGTAAGTCTATGGGAACAAAATATCGTAGCTAAAAAAACCTCTTTCTTTCCTTGTAAACACTAAATATACACACATAGAATACATATATATATATATATATATACATGTCATTGTGACATATATATACATATATTTATAGTTTATACACTTCTACATAGTAAAATAGCCTCTGATTCAATTGCCGGGTAAAGTCGGCTTTTGTGAAAAGACAGAAGCACCCGACATGAAATGACACTTGGTTTACATAGAGTTAACCATGTCTTTTCATGTAGTTTGATATCTGATTTGCACAAACAATTACATGAGTGTAAGTGTGCAAAATTTCACACCTGTAGGGGTTAATTAAAGGTGTAAATTCGTTGTAAAAAAAACTGACTTTTTTGCTACGAATTTACACCTTTAATTAACCCCTACAGGTGTGAAATTTTGCACACTTACACTCATGTAATTGTTTGTGCAAATCAGATATCAAACTACATGAAAAGACATGGTTAACTCTATGTAAACCAAGTGTCATTTCATGTCGGGTTCTGCATTTTCACAAAAGCCGGCAATTGAATTAGCGGCTATTATACTATGTAGAAGTGTATGAACTATAAATATATATATGTGTCACAAACTCAATGACATGTATATATATATATGAGGTGTAAAATTGCTGAAAAAAAATGCGTGGGCTCCCGCCCTATTTTCGCAACCAGACAGACAAAGCCAGTGAGTGGGGGCAGATAATAATAGCCCAGAGAGGGACCATTATTTTTGGCCCCCCCCGGCTACTAACATCTGCCCCCAGACACCCCAGAAAGGGCAAATCTCTAATTAGATTTGCCCTTTCTGGCACTTTGCCCGTCTATTCCCATTGCCCTGTAGCGGTGGCGAATGGATTAATAAGGGGTTAAAATGACCTTGCAATTGAAAGGTCACTTTAAGCCAGGTTAATAATTGAGAGCTGTCAATTAGACAACTATCAATTATTAATCCTATTGTATGAAAGAAAAATCAAACACACACACTTTAATAAAAAAGAAGTTTAATGAAATAATCACACAGTTTTTGACCATATTTTATTTACCTGCTAAAACCATCTCCTGTAATAAAAATAAAATAATAAAGCAAAATTATTCTTACCTATCCCATGCACAGTCAGGTCCCACGGTGTAATCCTTCAGAAAGGGTTAATGTTTACTGCAGGGATCGCAGCTAATGCTGCAGCCTCACAGTAAACCCCCAAATGAATGAGCTCCTCTCCTGGCTGACAGGAGAGGAAGTGGAAAGCTTAATTGATTGCTTTCCACTTTCACTTCAGGTCAGCCAGGGACACCATCAGTGACGTCAGAGGGAACTGATTAACAAAAATAGGGGTTCCCTTCGAAAAAAAAATGGCGTGGGGTCCCCCCTATTTTTGTTAACCAGCCAGATGAAGCAGACCGCTGAGGCCTGGATTTTCAGGCTGTTAAGGAGCCAAGATCCATGGACCTTGCCAGCCTCATAATACCAGGCCACAGCAGTCTGCATATCTTGGCTGATTAACAAAAATAGGGGATCCCCTCGAAAAAAATTGGCGTGGGGTCCCCCCTATTTTTGTTAACCAGCCAGATGAAGCAGACCGCTGAGGCCTGTTTTTTCAGGCTGGTAAGGATCCAATATCCATGGACCTTGCAAGCCTGATAACCCCAGGCCACAGCAGTCTGCTTAGCTTGGCTGGTTAACAAAAATAGGGGATCCCCTCGAAAAAAAACGGCGTAGGGGTCCCTCTATTTTTGTTAACCAGCCAAGTAAAATGCAGACTGCTGCGGCCTGGTATTAAAAGACTGTCAAGGCCCATGGATTTTGGCCCTCAACAGCCTGATACCAGGCTACAGCAGCCCCACATTTGGCGCATCAAAAGATGTGCCAATTGTGGCACTTTACCCGGCTCTTCCCACTGCCCTGTAGCGGTGGCAAGTGGGGTAATAAGGGGTTAATGTCACCGTTGATTGCACGGTGACAATAAGCCCGGTTAATAATGGAGAGGTGTCAATAAGACACCGATCCATTATTAATCCCAAAGTTATTAAATGTATAAAAAAAAGACAAAGCAAGAAAAAAGTCTTTTAATGAAATAAAAGAGACAACACAGTTTTCATTAATTTTATTATACTCTCATTCCTGCGACGCCATCGATCTCCTGTAAAAAAAGAAAAAAAACAAACCAACAGTATACCACCTGTCCGACGCAGTCCATAGTAACGACAGTCCCACGACGATCCAGCTCTGCTACATCGCAATGACAGGCAGAGCCTGTCATCGCGACGCAGCACAGCTGATTACCTGCTTCCCCGGCGGTGACGTCATCGGACTGACTGCTTTATGGCCGGGATTACCCAGCAGTCACTGCAGTTATCGCGAGAAACTGCATGTGACCGCCGGGAAAGATGATGGCGGCCATGAAGCAGTCCAGCCCGTGACCACCGGAGATCTTCTGCCGGGTAAGTGCCGCTGACTCCTGACAGACCCGACCGACGGACACTGACAGTGACAGTGACATTCCGATTCCGGCATCCGATATGACGAAAATATCGGAACTCGGAATCGGAATTCCGATACAGCCAATATCGGCCGATACCCGATATTTGCAGTATCGGAATGCTCAACCCTAATTTTTATGAAAAAGTTATTGATTAGGGATGAGAAATCACTAAAATGCTCGGATGCTCGTTACTCGAACCGAGCAATTCCTAATGCTCGTTTCAAATAACGAGTATAATCAAAGCTCGGTGTCTACTGGATGTGCGCACGGAGGTGGGGAAAAAGAAAAGAGTGTAAAACAGCAGGCACGAGCTCTGATGAGTGAACTGCATCACTAATAAAAGCTTGGAGGCTGCTGGATGTGCACACGGAGGTGGTGCAAAGAGGGGTGAAAAAGAAAAGTGGAAAACCACAAGCACGAGTGCTGATCGGTGAACTGCATCACCAATTAATGCAGCTGCTGGTTGTGCGCATGGAGGTGGAACAAAAGGGAGTGGAGGGGGGTAAAAAGAGGGGAAGAGGGGGAAAGGGAGAAGAGGGGGATTAGGGTGGATCAGGAGTGATCGAGCAGGGATCACGGATCAAAATACTTACAGTTGTCTCCTTTCTTCTGTCTTGTCTTCTTCTCTGTTCTTCTTACTTCAGAAGTGATGGATTGCGGTGTCACAGGTTTATGTGGCACCACAAGGCCGAGCACAGCACAAATCCTGTAGCGTGACTGCTCTGCCGAAATCCTACGCTACTGTGAGGACAGAGTAAAGTGGTTAAGCAGTGCTAGGTTTGTCTTGAGATGTGCCTGTCAGGAGACATATTAATAGAGTCATTGAATGTGGTAGCAGCATGGGCACTGAACTACCTGAAAACTCAGATGGCTCCTTTAACATCAGAGGTGTACACTTGGTTACATGGTAACCTGACATGCATCAGAGCAGGCAACAAGATGCAAAGCTTGAGATGGAATGTTTTATTGCCAACTTGAGACTATGTGCACATGAAGGTTTTGGAGGCCATTTTGGAGCGGAATCTCTCAGAATCCTCCTCCCAAACATTTAGTTTCTTCTCACTTTTTGCTTCAAAATCTCAGCAAAACATCTCTATGTGTTCATAACCTTAGGTTGGAAAATAAGAGTTCCCATCCATTAAACTAATCCTTTCTTCTCACTGGAAATGAGACGCAGCCAGAGGTGTCCAGAAGCAGCTAATTCCCCTTTCGAGAATACATACAAGCTCTGCCAAGCTGAGAGCATTATACTTATGCATGGAAAGGTGGGTGGAACAGCTGTCAGCTGGAGAGGCATTCAGTGGAAAGCTGAAGGTGTATGCCTACCTGTAGATTGCTAGCCTCACTGGGTACAGAAGTGACATAAATGTGCTGCCGCTATATACCATAAGTAAAGGCTAATAATCAAATAACTGCAAACAAATGCATATATCTGCAATAGGCTTACAAAAACTTATTGAAGTGGCTCAGCTGTAATGGCAATAGCGCAATAATACCCTATAACATTCTGCTGAATGTCATAGTTCTTCACATAGCTTCACACTGACAGAAGATCTATGTGTTATTTTATGTAGGTTGAAATATGGCAAAAATCAAGATTAACAATTCCAGCTGTGTAGAAATGAAGATTTAAGAACTGGGTTTAGAAAAAGTGAAATTGTTTGCAGACAAATACACATTTTTTTCATTCGCACAGTATTCAGTTTGTGTCTTTGATTCAAGGTATGGAACATAATATAAAAAAGAAATAAAAATTGCATTTTGATAAAGTATATCGCTGGGCCATTATTACACATATTGACATTGTTTGTCTTCGGCTTTGGCATTTTAAGATTTTGTTCTGTCAGAATTCACATTCACCTTTAAAGTGACTTCATTAATTCTCTCCTGGCACCACTCCTTCAACCAAATGTGCAGATATAATATAAAAAATATGACATGTCTTTGTTTTCTTATGAGAAAGAAATTCCGTTTGTCATACTAACCAATATTTGTGAGCTGAACATTGATTTAGGAAATGTCCCCACTTGAGGGGCTGGTGGGGGCTTTTAAGTTGCACTCACTTACGATAACTAATATTAAAAAAAATTATACAATACTGTATATGGTTGTGATGCTAACATTGAAGCCTATGTACACCAGGCCATGGGTGTAACAATCAACAAACTGTAGAATTTTACAATTGTCACAACTACAGCACTGAAAACTATGGATAACAATTGAGATCTGTACTATTAATTAGAAATCTTATTGCCCTTCCTGATTTTCTATTGTTTTTCATGTTTGTCACATTTAAATGTTTCAGATCACCAAACAAATGTAAATATTAGACAAAGATAACACACGTAAACACAAAATGCAGTTTGTAAATGAAAGTCTTTATTATAAAGGGAAAAAGAAATCCAAACCTACAGGGTCCTGTGTGAAAAAGTGATTGCCCCCTAAACCCAATAACTGGTTGGGCCAGCCTTAGCAGCAACAACTGCAATCAAGTGTGTGCGATAACTGGCAATAAGTCTTTTACAACACTCTGGAGGAATTTTGGCCCACTCATCTTTGCAGCATGATTGTGCAGGAGGTTCTGAAATATCAGCACCTCCCGCATGATCACCGCAGGAGCTCGGCAGATCTAACGTCCGAGCTCCTGCAGTGAGAGCCAGGGATGGTGCCAACACCACTCAAGTAATCCTCCAGATGCCGCAATCAACAGTGATCGCGACATTTGGAAAATGGTAAGGAGGGAGCTCCTTCTCTCACCCTCATTGCCACATCAGTTATGAAATTATGGGGAGATGAAGGTTGTCATGGTACCCGGGAGGCCAAACAAAGACCTCCTGGTGTGCCATGTTCGGTGGCCTCTTACACACAGCCACAGTTTGGATATAGCAGGAAAACTGGCTGTGTATTGCAGGTGCACAGCAATGTATGATGTAAAAACAAAAATAAACAATAAAAATACACACATTTGGTATCATAGCATAAGTAACAACCTGTCCGATAAAACTGTGGCAACAGTTAATCCTTTCAGTGAACACTGTAAAAAAAAATAATAAAAAACTATGGTTTTTCATCATACTGCTGGAAAACAGTGGAATAAAACATGAAAAATGTCATCTTGTCCCGCAAAAAAACAAGCCGCCATATTGCTACGTGGAAAATGAAAAAGTTATAGCTCTCAGAATAAAGCGATGCAAAACAATATTTTTTCTATAAAATGTTTTTATTGTGTAGAAGCCACAAAACAACAAAAAATTATATAAATGTGTTATCACTGTAATCGCACTGAAGAATAAAGTTGTCTTATCACTTTTACGACCCGGTGAACGGCATAAAAAATATAAACATTTCCTGAATTGCTGGTTTTGTTCATTCTGCCTCCCAAAATTCAGAATAGAAAGTGATCAAAAATTTCATGTGCCTGAAAATGGTACCAATAGAAACGTCAACTCATCCTGCAAAAAACAAGACCTCACTTGACACTGCCATCAGAAATTTGGAAAAATCATAGCTCTTAAAATATGGCGACATAAAAACTTTATTTTGCGAAAAAAAGCACCTTTTAGTGTGTGACAGCAACATAAATCTGGTATTGCTGTAATCGCATTGACCAGATGAATAAAATCATATAAGGGGTAAGGTTTCTCCTTGTGGAGAGTGACATACCAGCTCTGGCTTGTCAAAGTAAGGAGGCTTATTCGCCGTGCAATGCTCCTCTGGGAAATTTAATATGCAAATTGCCTCTTAAGAGAAAAACAGGACTTGAACTCTACAGCGCCACCCATTGGAAGTAGCGATCCTACAAGTCACAATCAACCCTTTAACGAGTCTTGTAATATGACTTCGGATAAAAGCCAAATCAGTATCGCAATTTGCAGACACGGTGTTTCGGACTATTGGTCCTCATCAGTGCAAAGTATGAGATCTGATTTGGCTAGGTGAGAGGCTCTGGACTGAGGTCTAAGGGATAAGGTTTCTCCATGTGGAGAGTGACACACCAGCTCTGGCTTGTCAAAGTAAGGAGGCTTATTCGTCGTGCAATGCTCCTCTGGGAAATTTAATATGCAAATTGCCTCTTAAGAGAAAAAGAGGACTTGAACTCTAAGAGGCAATTTGCATATTGAATTTCCCAGAGGAGCATTGCATGGTGAATAAGCCTCCTTACTTTGACAAGCCAGAGCTGGTATGTCACTCTCCACAAGGAGAAACCTTACCCCTTAGACCTCAGTCCAGAGCCTCTCACCTAGCCAAATCAGATCTCATACTTTGCACTGACGAGGACCAATAGTCTGAAACACCGTGTCTGCAAATTGAGATACTGATTTGACTTTTATCCTATGTCATATTACAAGACTCGTTAAAGGGTTAATTGTGACTTGTAGGATCGCTACTTCCAATAGGTGGCGCTATAGAGTTCAAGTCCTCTTTTTCTCTTAAGAGGCAATTTGCATATTAAAATCATATAATAACTTATAACACACGAGGGACAGCGAAAAAATAAATAAAACCAATTCTTCACCAGCTGTTGATTTATTTTTTGACGGCAGTAAGGATCACACTTATCCTGCACTCTGCCCTGAGCGCTTACACCAGAGTTTCCATGTAAATCTCTGAAATATGTGATTCAGACAGAACCCCCGTTGGAAGATTCCCAATAATGAAGAAGATGGAGACACTGTGGACGCCGTCTGGCCTATGATCTGGCGGTGTTCGTCTTTTTAAGCGTTGATAAAAGCACAGTCGGCCACAATGTGGCAAAAAAAGGCAAAAATGTGAGCAAATTTAATTAATTAGCAACAATAGAATAACATACAAAAACATAAGAAGACAATAGAATGACAAAGAACCCGGTACCAAAATCTCTTTGAAGTTTTTACATTTGGTGCTATTAAGGGGATGCTGAAAGGTGTGGATTGAGGGAGGATTCAGTTAGTAAAACAGACCAGTATCTTTCCAGAATAGTTTTCATTCTATCCTAATCCTGATTATAGGTCGAAATAAATCTCAATTCTCAATGACCATCTTCCCGTCTAGTACTAGAATGACGAGGGGTCAGCAGGATTGTGCGGCGTGACCTACAGACAGTGTCAGGTCAGTGCCATTATACTGATTAAAATGATACCTGGGTTGTTGAAATCCATCTTGTGGTCTTTTTTTTTTTCAAACCAGAACATACATAGTATGTAAAATAGTGGGCAGGTCACTGAGCGATCAGTGACCTGTAATAAACCATACAGATGAATATGTAAGCAGAGCACAACATAAAGTCGCCCACAGGCCGCCCCGAAGCACGAGAATCTCATTAACTGAAAACTGCAAATAAAGATTAAACAACAACCACAAGACGGATTTCATCAACAAAGGTATCGTTTTAATCAGTATAACGGCATCGAACTGAGACTGTCTGTAGGTTACTCAGCACAATACTGCTTACAGTTTCCCTTTATGTATCCCTGCCTTTTCATGATTTGTATATAGGCAATTGTTGCACTATATTTATTACTCGCCACCAGGGTACCAGGTTCTTTGTCATCCTATTGTCTTCTTATATGTTAGTGTATGTTATTTTATTGTTGCTAATTAATAAAATTTGTTCACATTTTTGCTATAATGCTCTGGTGACCTGTAGATAAATTCCCAGAAGGGTATAATTTCCAAATTGGGGTCATTTTACCTATTTCTCCTTGTTAAAATGTAAAATCTGGGGTTAAAACAACATTATAGTGGTAATAATATTTTTTTTTTCTTCAGTGCTTAATGGTATAAAAATTTTGTGAAATACATGTGGGGTCAATATGATCACTGCACCCCTAGATGATTTCATTAAGAGGGCTTGGGCCGGCAGCTGTGCTTTGACAGTCGCTGGCCCTTTAATTTCTTCTTGCTCTATGAGCACGCAGACCATCATTGCATAACAGCAATAAAGGAAAAAAAAATCACAATATAAAAGCACTCAAAACACCATTATGTTCTCCAAAATGGTATCAATAAAAACATCAACAACATCAACTCAACAAGCAAATAAAAACAAACATTCATACAGGTCAATTGACAAAAAAAAATTCATCCTGGTCATTTTCTATTGCCACAAATCTCTTTCTGTGGAACAAATCAATAATATCTTTCTGATAATTGCAATAAAAAACACGGATTTTGGTAAAAACTTACCTGTAAAATCCTTTTCAGCGAAGGAAGGAAGAGAGACACAGTATTCATTACTGATGGGTAGGCGGAGCCCCAGATCAGGATGTTACCTCAGATCAAAAGAGTGCTGACTGGCTGGCCCCTCCAGCTCGGGCTCCTCCTACTCAGCTCCAGTCGTACCAAAGCTTTTAGGAAAAGAGCCAAGATCACCAGCGGAGCAACATAACCCCTTCTGAAGGAACTTCAGAGAAAAAACACAAGGATACAGGTTATGCATGCAAAGAAAGCCAAAAACCACAGAGTTCCAGGTACTACTCACGGAACCTGACTACTGCGATGAGCTGGCGATGCTGGAACAGAGCCTTAGCGCGCTGACCTCAGCCCAGATAATCGCTATCAGATAAGGGTCGCGCTGCATCTGAAAACATCAACACACTTCTGCCTTGGGAGGGTGCTGTGTCTCTCTTCCTTCCTTCGCTGAAAAGGATTTTACAGGTAAGTTTTTACCAAAATCCGTGTTTCAGCTGCAGATGGAAGGAAGAGAGCCACAGTATTCATTACTGATGGGACGTCCCAAAGCAGTTCAAAAATAAGGGTGGGAAAAACCAACAAAAGGCAGAAACCCAACAACCTTAACAACAAAGCGCAACCAGCGCTAAACACAAGTTCATCCAGAACTTTAAACTACAGCTGCCTGCAGGACCCTACGTCCGAGGGCTGCATCAGCGGAAGCACTGACGTCCACTTTATAAAACCTTGTAAACGTGTGGACAGAGCGCCAAGTTGCCGCTCGGCAGAGCTGCACTGCCGAGGCACCTTGATGAAAAGCCCACGATGAGGCCACAGCTCTCGTGGAATGGGCTCGAATCTTAATCGGGCAAGATTCACCCCGAAGGCGGTAAGCTTCCAAAATAGCTGACCGGATCCAACGAGCTATAGAATCCTTGGAAGCTCGTTGACCACGCCGACGACCTGCTGGAACCACAAACAGGGAGTCCGTCTTACGAAAACCTTGAGTAATAGATAGATAAAACTTCAAGGCCCGCACTAAATCCAATGTGTGTAAATCTCGCTCTTTCGCATTCTTTGGATCCGGACAGAGTGAAGGCAACACAATATCCTGGTTAACATGAAATTGTGACACCACTTTAGGCAAAAAATCACCCCGAGTGCGAAGCACTACACGATCCGGAAAAAACTCCAGAAAAGGAGGCGAACAAGAAAGAGCTGCCAACTCAGAAACTCTCCTCAAGGAAGTGACTGCAACAAGGAAAGCCACCTTCCAAGAAAGTAAAGAAAGGCTAGCAGAAACCATAGGCTCAAAAGGTTTATGCTGAAGAGCCTCCAAAACAAGGTTGAGCCGCCAAGGAGACACGGTGCCTTCCGCGGCGGAAACTTACGAGATATACCTCGGAAAAAGGAGAGCACGTCTCTATTTGAAGCAATGGTTCTCCGGAACAATAAGGACAGAGCAGAAATCTGACCTTTCAGAGTGCTGACTGCCAAACCCTTGTCTAGCCCATGCTGCAGAAAAGCCAACAGGTTGGGAATGGAAAATTTTCTCGGGTTCCGAGAGGACCCCAAACACCACGAAAAGAAGGTTTCCCAAATTTTGTGGTAAATCCTAGTAGTAGCCGGACATCTTGCAGCACGAAGGGTAGCAATGACCTCGGCTGAGAAACCTCTACGGGTCAAGATTTCGGTCTCAAGAGCCACGCCGTCAAACGCAGGGACATCAAGTCCGGATGACAAACGGGCCCCTGAGTCAACAAGTCCGGTTGAAGAGGGATGGAAAAGGAGGTGCCGCCAACAGCGACATTATTGTCGAGAACCACACCCTTCTTGGCCAGTCTGGAGCTATCAAAATAGCTGGAATTCTCTCTAGTCTGATCCGACGCAGTACTAGAGGAAGTAAGAATATCGGCGGGAATACATAGATCAGCTCGAACTGATCCCACTGAGCCACTAGAGCATCCACCGCCACCGCCTTCGGGTCCTTGTACCTGGACATGAATGTCGGTAACTTGGCATTGGACCTGGATGCCATCAAATCCACTTGGGGGGTTCCCCAGCGAGAGCACAGTAGTGCAAAAACTTCCGGGTGGAGGCTCCATTCCCCGGGATCCATCCTTCTGCGACTGAGAAAGTCCGCTGTAATATTCTGAACCCCTGGAATGTGAATCGCCGAAATGGCTGGTACACTGGCCTCTGCCCAAATCAGAATTCGGGACACCTCTACCATGAGTCTGGAACTCCTTGTCCCACCTTGGTGATTGATATACGCGACAGCCGTCGCATTGTCTGTCTGCACTCGTACTGGCAGACCGCTCAAAGGGACCGTCCAATGTTGGAGGCAAAGGAAAATCGCCCTCAATTCCAGGATGTTGATCGGAAGAACAGACTCTTCCGATGACCATACCCCCTGAATCCAGAGATTGTTCCAAACACCCCCCCAGCCCGTCAGGCTGGCATCGGTGGTTATGACTGACCACTTCGGAGGGAGAAAAGACTTCCCCAGGGAGAATGCCCCTGGACGTAACCACCATTCTAGAGAATCCCGCACCGCGCGAGAAATGGTGACACTGCAATCCAGCGATTGCGACTGGTTCCATCGACTCAAGATGAACCTTTGGAGAGTCCTGGAATGGAACTGGGCAAAAGGAATTGCCTCCATGGACGCCACCATCAGTCCCAGAAGACGCATACACTTCCGAAGGGACATTGCCGTTGAGGATTTCATAATCTGTACATGTCGAAGAAGACATGACTGTTTGTCTGGTGGTAGGGAAACTACCGACCGAAACGTGTCGAGATGCATTCCCAAAAAGAGGATTGTCCTCGATGGTTCCAGGGACGACTTCTCCCAATTGACCAGCCAACCGAAGTCCTTCAGAAACTGAAGAGACAAATCCCGAGCCGTCAACGCCTCCTCCTCCGAGGAAGCCACGATCAAAAGATCGTCCAGATAAGGGAGAATCGTAATCCCCTGTCTTCGAAGGATTGCCATGAGGGGCGCCAGAATTTTTGTAAAGACCCTTGGCGCTGAGGCTAAGCCGAACGGCAGAGCCACAAACTGGTAATGATTCTGACCTATGGCAAATCGAAGAAAGCGCTGATGAGCCTTTCCGATGGGAATATGCAAATAGGCGTCGCGAATGTCGATTGACACCAGAAAATCGTTCTGTGACAGAGCTGCCACAACGGAACGAAGCGACTCCATGCGAAATTTCCGGGCATGGACATGCCGGTTTAATCGCTTGAGATCCAGAATCGGGCGAAATTTGTTCTCCTTTTTGGGAACTATAAAAAGGTTGGAATAAAAACCTTTCCCTCGGTCCTCTGACGGAACCGGTATCACTACACCCTTTTGTAGCAGAGATTCGACCTCTCGCTGTAGAGCGACAACAAGCTCGGGTTCCGACGGAACGTGAGATTGACAAAAAACATTTGGGGGTCGAGAAGCAAACTCTATGAAATAGCCTGCCGACACTATCCGCGTTACCCAGGAATCTGGAACACGAGCCATCCAAGTCTCCTTGAAAAGAAGCAGGCGACCCCCCACTCGAGAATCCTCGAGTGGACCCCTGGCGTCAATCCGACTTTGCGGGCTTCTTGTCAAGTTCCCGCTTGTCCTGGCGGAAACTCTGCTTCCAGGGAGTACGAGTTTTCTGAGAGGATTTCTTTCCTGAGAAGGAAGGACGACCCGATCCCCACGAGGAGTGACTAGATCGTCCTCGGCCCCGAAAGGACCGCCGACCACTATAGACACCAGGCTTACTGGACACAGAGGCCATGGCCCTACGCTGTGGTAATGCTGATTCCTTCGCCTTAGCCTTGGAAATCAGCTCTGTGAGGTCGGATCCAAAAAGATGGCCACCCTTGTAAGGTAAGGCCAACAACCCTTGTTTGGAAACTGCGTCCCCGGCCCACTGTCTGAGCCATAAAGCTCTTCTGACTGTGACCGCTGAAGCTTGTGCTTTGGCCAGCAGAGATGCCGTATCCAGACCGGCATCAAAGATATAACAGGCTGCCGTTTCTAACCATTCACAAGTTTCCCGTATCTCAGATAACGGAGATTCATTTTGCAACTCCGTCTTCAGACGTGCCAACCAGCTTAGAGAAGCTCTAGCAGCACACATGGATCCTAGCACTGCTCGAAATCCATGACCCGCAGCCTCATAGCTTGCTTTTGCCGCCACTTCTGCCTTTCTATCCAAAGGCTCCTGTAAGCTCGCTTTTCCCTTAATAGGGAGTAGTGAGGATTTACTAAGCTGAGATAAAGACACATCCACTTCAGGAGCAGAAGTCCAATTATCCTTTAACTCCGCAGAGCAAGGATAAAGTGTATCAAAGAAATGCGTTCCATGAAAACGCTTATCTGGACATAGACGTTCCTCCTCTATTACACTATTAAGCTCATCCAGAGCTGGCAATGTTGTACGCGAAGCACGGGACTCCTGGAACATGCGTGCTGATTTACCAGGACGACTAGTTACCTCCTCCGGTAACTGTAATATATCTCTCATGGCTTCAATCAATGCCTCCGTACGCTTCGCCATAGAGGAACGCCCCTGCGGCTCGTCCGCATCTGAATCGGATATTTCTCCATCCGAATTTAAAGGGGAACTCTGCCCAATATCAGATACATCTGACTCGCTTCGTGTAGAGGCCGGTAACGGCCTGCGTCGCTTCCTCTGAGAGGAATTAGCAGACACATATTGACCTAAAAGGTCAGACAAGTTGTTGATCGATCGAGCGATATCGTCCAATTTTCCACCGCTGTCGACCGCAGCGCTAGACGCTGTGGAGGTCTGCGTATCTGATTGCCGTAATGGCACTGGGACGTGGTCCGCGGCATCTGAACCCTGTTCAGACATGTCTCACCTGTATGAGCAGGTCAAAGCGGTAATACCAGCAAAAACTATGCGGTTTTTTTTTTTTTTTTAAACGCTGAAGGGTTAACGCTCCACCAAGCAGGGTTACCCCAGCGGTATTCAGTCAAAAAATTTTAGCTGGTAGAAATAACCCTCAGAGGGGTTAATATTGCAAACTCACCACAATATATATATTTGTGAGCCCCAGCCAATTTTTATGTCTCTAATGAGACTGCAGCTGCAGGATAGCGATCGCTGCGCTGCAGGGTGAGGAATCAGCACTCACCCAGCTGGCCGTGGTGTCTTATGAGGAGAGGAGCGGTCTGAGGAGCCCAGGAGCCTGTGTAATGGCCGCCACAGTGAGGGGGTCGCAGGAGAAACGCCAGAGCGCGCGTCTTCCTGCTCAGAAGACCGGGAATCGTTAGGCCACGCCCCCTGCTAGCTCAAATAATGAGCGCGAACTCCCCCGCTCCTGCTCCCTCTCTGTCCTGCAGGTATCTGCCTGCGGACAAAAAATCACCACATCTACTTGTAACAGCGCTGTCACAGCAGCGCTGAAGCATACTGACATACATGTAGTAGCGCTGTCACAGCAGCGCTGAAGCATACTGACATACAAGTAATAGCGCTGCTCATCCAGACGCTAAAGCACTCACACATAATTATAATCAAAAATTTGTGTGGAGTACTCACCAGCCAAGGCGCCACAGGGACCCTCAGGGTTTCTGGCGCTGTGCCCATGCTTCCCCCCAGGGCGGGAAGCGCAGTGACCGCACGTGTGGTTTGCGTCCCGCCAGGGAAGCTCTCCTCATCCCCCAGGGCCGGCAAGGATTCTGCAGGGACTTTGAGTAAATACAGATCCGCCAAGGGAGAGGTTGGGGTACAGCAGCGCTGGTACCCCTGAGACCTCTAGACCAACTAGTGATCCAAGTCTCCTGTCCGAATATAAAATAATAAATCTTCTGAGGAGCTGCATTAGCAGCGACCATCCTCTGGACCTCAAATCTTAGACTGGAGCTGAGTAGGAGGAGCCCGAGCTGGAGGGGCCAGCCAGTCAGCACTCTTTTGATCTGAGGTAACATCCTGATCTGGGGCTCCGCCTACCCATCAGTAATGAATACTGTGGCTCTCTTCCTTCCATCTGCAGCTGAAATTATGCATTAACAGGTTTTAGGAGCAATTCAACAAGACATATGGTCCGTAAAGTTTTGACTGAGGTTTTCCATCTGTCTCATAATTCTTCTGTGGGTTCAAAAGAAGTCTTATTTAACTTTGTAGAGTTTTACTTAAGAAACCAAATTAACAATTATTAACACAATACTAGTTTTCTATTCTATATAAAAACTGTACAGCTTAAGACAAAGATTTGTTTTTGATGTTCTTATTAAAATCTCACTGCACTAAGACCGCACTCAGATGTCCATTTTTCATGCACAGTATGTAGTCTGTGTTTTTCATGTGCAGTACTATTTGCAGCGTGAATACAATGTGACAAATAAAAAATAAGAATTATAATAATACAAAAATTATTTGTTTGCTACACACGTGGTCAAAATTGTTGGTACCCCTCGTTTAATGACAGCAAAACCCACAATGGTCACAGAAATAACTTGAATCTGACAAAAGTAATATTAAATCAGAAATCTACAAATGAACAAATGAAAGTCAGACATTGCTTTTCAACCATGCTTCCACAGAATTTAAAAAAAAATAAAACTCATGAAATAGACCTGGACAGAAATGATGGCACCCCTGAAAATAATGTGACAAAAGGGACGTTAAATCAAGGTGAGTCCATTAATTAGCATCACAGGTGTCTACAATCTTGGAATCATGAAACATGGTTGAAAAGCAATGTCTGACTTTCATTTGTTCATTTTCATAGATTTTTTTTATTTATTATCACTTTTGTCAGATTCAAGTTATTTCTCTGACCATTTTGGGTTTTTCTGTCATTAAACGGGGGTACCAACAATTTTGACCACCTGTGTAGAACCTTTGTTTAATTTTTCATATGTGAAAATCACTGATGGTAAAAAACTAACACTGACCAAACCCTCATGAAATTCAAACTGTTTTTTGTGTATGTAAAGAATCACAGATATCTGATTGAGGTCTTAGAAATTGAAGAACTTGTAGAAGACAAATCATCTTTAAAAGCTTTTTCTAAAAGTAGAGTAGACATTATAGATTTTCCAACCAGAAAAAAACGAAGACAGAAACATAAGTAAATAAATAAACAGCAATAGTGCATGAAAATAATATAAGGTACTTAGTTAACATAATTTTGATTAAAAAAAAGGCAAAAGCCATCCCACCACCTCACAGTGACTCTAATTGGGACAGTCCTAACTCTAAAAGCCAAACCACTTCCCACATGGCAGTAAAAAAAGAAACCTGTATCAAACGCAGCTGACTTTTTTCCTGCTTTTTCTATTGGGTGCAGATTAGATGTGTGACTTCTCCACAGTACATGTTTAATAAAACTACTTTTATTCACCAAAAACACTGGAAAAAAATGCAGCAAACCCTGCTTCTTGTGTTATTTGCAGCGTTTTTGAACTTTCAGTGCTTTCTATGGGTGAAAAAAAGATGCAAAAATGCTAAAAGTATTAACGTGCTATAAATTTCAAAATTGCTGAAGTGCTCAGCTTCAGTCAGGAAGAAAAATAACAATCGTTCACATCATGGCACATCCAGAGGTAGTTAAAGTGGTTGCCCTAACTAACCAACAGACTCACAACCAGCACCCTTCATCACTTGCTGAAATATGGGGAAGTTCTGAGAGTTCGTAGGACAATTGTGAAGCTTTTATAATGAAACTCTGTAATATACCTTAAAAGAGAACTCTGCTTCCTTAAATGACACCTTTTCACTTTCCAATGCCTTATTATCTGATTATCCACTCGAATCTTATGCACACTCCCTCGAATCTTAAAGGGAAATTACCCCCAGTCACTAGCTGAGGGGCATCAAGTATATCAGGCACACTCCTCAGAAGGGAGGTACTTGAGCAACCTCTGTAGGTTCCCTACCGTGTGTGTGTGTGCAACTAGTATGTTGCCAATTCCCTGTCCCTGAGTTGGTCATTGTTCCCTGACCCGTTACCTGAAATCGCATCAGCTGTCTCTAAATCTGAAACTGCATCAGTGGCCCCTGAACCTGAAACTGCATCTGTGGTCCCTGAACCTGAAGCCGCATCGGTGGTCCCTGAACCTGAAGCCGCAGCTGTGGTACCTGAACCCTGAAGCTGCACCCGTGGTACCTTAACCTTGAGGCACACCAGCAGTACCTGAATCCTGAAGCTGCACCTGTGGTAACTGAAAACTGAAGCTCCACCAGCAGTACCTGAACACTGAAGCCGCACCGGCGATACCTGAACCAGAAGCCGCACCTTGTGTACCTGAACTGTAAAGCTGCAGCAGTGGTAACTGAATCCTGATGCCGCACCGGCGGTACCTGAATTTTGAAGCCCCATCAGCGGTACCTGAACCTGATACCTTTCTGATGGTACTTGAACCAGCACCAGTTTCTGTCCTGGTTAGCGTTCTAGAGTTCGTACTGTCGGAGCCTGTTCCAGTATCCAAATCCTGTACTGCCAGTGACTCTTGAGTCAGTGTCCATGTATGTGATCCAGCTGTAGCATTGAGGACTGCCTAGATGTGGTACCTGGCGGTTACCTGCAGCTCAAGTCTAACCTCCGTTCCCGACGGCAAGTGTGAACGGAGGACCGGGGAGCTGCGCCGCCGGTCGGGATACTTCTGGTGCGAGCAGCCGGTCATCTCGAGGAGAGAGTGTATCATCTTTTGTCCGATGATTTATTTAAATACAGTTAGATATTCATGTAATAGTTTATATATTTTGATGATCTGTTTAATAATTTTGTTCAGTTGTATTAAGTTCTATGAGCAATAACATTTAATGATAATGTATATATTTTACCCGAAAAATCCTGTGTATTATTGCATTATTCTTATATCTTCATAAACTACATACATATTCTAGAATACCCGATGCGTTAGAATCGGGCCCCCATCTAGTTTTTTAATATCTTTCTATTCCGATTTTTGGGAGGCAGAATGAAAAAAAACAAACAATGCAGGAATTGCTTTTTGGATTTTTTTCCTGGCGTTCCGCATGTGCTAAAATTGATACGGCAGCTTTATTCTTAGGGTCAGTACGATAACAGTGATACCACAGTTACAAGTATACAGTTTTTTCATGTTTTGGCACTTACACACATTAAAAACTATTTTATTGAAAAAATAATAATTTTTAATCACTTTATTCTGAAAGCTATAACTTTTTAATGTTTCGGCTGATGAAGCTGAATGGCAGCTTGATTTTTGCAAGACAAGATGACGGTTTCAGCAATACCATTATTTACATGTCTTTTTGATCGCGTTTTATTCCACTTATTGTTCGGCGGTATGATAAAGCAACATTTTTTACGGTGTTCACTAGACAGGTTAACTAGTGGCACAGTTTTATAGGTCGGGTCATTCTGGAAGCGGTGATACCAAATATGTGTACTTTTATTGTTTTTTTTTCATACTTTTTTATGGGTACAATATATATACATATTATTATTATTATTATTAATTTGATAAAAAATATTTTTACAACTTTTTTCACCCTTTTTACTTCTTCCCTCCATGGTAATTTCACTTTCTACAGTCTGATTGCAGTTATAAGGTATATATATCTTATAGCCTGTCAGCCCTGCAGACACGTTAGTTTGATCATGCACTGCGCATGATCTAACTTCTTAGTGCCTGGTGACTCGGTTGTCGTCATAATGACATTGAGTCCCCATGGCAACGATCGGGACCCCGCAATCATGTTGTGGAGTCTCCAATCCAAGGACAGATGGGCTTTCTGCTCTCTGCCTGCCCTCTAAATGCTGTGATCTCATCAATCCCAGCATTTAGGGGGTTAAAGTGCTGGGATCGGTGAGGGCACCGCTGTGCATGGGTGATCGCTATGACGTACATGTACTGCATCGGTCGGGAAGTCCTTCCCGATCATGACGTACATGTACTGCAAATGTCGGGAATGGGTTAATACATAATTAATTGTTGGTGATGACAACTTCAAGATGCCTCATTTATGATGAAACTAGTCACATGCATTGCTCAGGCGTGATTTTGGCTCATTCTTTTATACACTCTTCAAATCCTAAAGGTTTTCCATGGACTTCTATGAACTGAGATTTAGTTCCTTCCATAAATTTTGTATTGGATTCAGGTCAGGTGATTGGCTGGGCCATTATAGCAGTTTTATTTTCTTTCTGTGAAACCAATTGAGAGTTTCCGTGGCTGTATGTTTGGGATCGTCTCTCTTAGGCTTTGTGCACACGTTGTGGATTTTTGTGCAGATCTGCAGCATTTTTCCACGCGGAATTAGACCAAATTGACAATGTATTGCCCATCCAAAGTTAATCAATGGGAATCCAGAATTGGTGTGCACGTGCTGTAGAAAATTCCACACGGATTCGCTTTTTTTTTTTTTTCCGCAGCATGTCAATTCTTTTTGTGGATCTGCAGCGTTTCTGCACCCATTGACTCACATTGAGTTAGTCAAATCCGCAGCTAAACCGCAGGTGTAAAAAGGTTTGCAGATTAGCTGTGGATTTGCGTGCTAAAAATGCTGCGGAAAGGAAGGAGGAAGAGTGTGTGGAAAATATGTGTATGGGCAGAGACTATCTGTGAGCAGAGAATATGTGCGTGTCTGTCTGCAGCTGTCTGTGTGTGCGTCTGTCTGAAGGTATCTGTGTGTAGCCAGGCATTGTCAGATGTGACTACTACTTCTATGTCTGCTGTCACATATAACAGTGACAGCATGAGCTGATGATGGGACAGTAGTCCATCATCCGGCGACTGTGTTCAATTGTAAAACGAAAAAAAAACACACTCATACTCACCAAACACCTAATCCCCAATGCCCTCGATCTCCTGCAACAAAAATAAAATAATAAACCAACATATACTTACCTTTCCGCTGTAGTCCATTTAATAACGAGTGTCCCACGAAGATCTCACTTGTAAAACAGTCACATCGTGAGATGTGACCGTTCTACACGGCTCCGGTCATATACACTGACAGGAGGTAATCCTCCCGCAGTGTATCACTGCGCCGCCATCAGAGGTCACCGGATTTCGTGCTGTCACTTGCAACACTGCTGTGTGAGAAAATTCTCACAGTGGTAGTGCTGTAAAGTGAGAGCATGAATGACGGTGAACTCTCAGTGATGCACTGCTGGAGCGATTATCTCATTGGACTATTCTGAAGTGGCCATCTATGAGCCCTGAAGTGGCCTTCTAAGAGCCCTGACCTAAATCCTATTGAGCATTTTTGGAAAGAGCTGAAACATGCCGTCTGGAAAAGGCAACCTACAAACACGAGACGACTGGAGCAGTTTGCTCTTGTGGGGTGGGCCAAAATACCTTTCGAGAGGTGCAGAAGTCTCAATGACAGATACAGGAATCGTTTGATTGCAGTGATTGCCTCAGAAGGTGGTGCAACAAAATATTAAGGGTACCATCATTTCATTCCAGGCCTATTTCATGAGTTTTATTTTTTTTTAAATTTTGTGGAAGCATGGTTGAAAAGCAATGTCTTTCATTTGTTCATTTTCATAGATTTTTGATTTATTATTACTTTTGTCAGATTCAAGTTATTTCTGTCACCATTGTGGGTTTTTCTGTCATTGAACGAGGGGTACTAACAATTTTGACCACGTGTGTACGCAATGCCTTTTAGCCTCCAAATATGGAGTTAATTACAGCATCTATAGAGTTCAATTTTAGTCTCATCTGACCTGATGGTATTCTCCCAGTATTCCACAGGCTTGCCTAAATGTTGTTGAGCAAACTTTGAATGCGCTTGAACATGTTTTTTGTTAAGAAATGGAGTCTTGCATGGTGAGCATGCATACAGGCAGTGGAGGTTAAGTGCATTACGTATTGTATTCTTTGAAACAATTGTACCTAGTGATTCAAGGTCTTTCTGTAGCTCTCCACAGGTGGTCCTTGTCTCTTGGACAATTCTTTTCACTTTTCGGGTCAAAATTTTGTGGGAAGAACCTGGTCATGGCACGTGTATGGTGAAATTATGTATTCTCCACTTCCAGATTATGGCCCCAGCAGTGATTACTGGAAAGTTCAGTAGTTTCGAAATACTTCTGTAACCAATGCCATCAGTATATTTTGCAACAATAAGGTTGCAAAGGTATAAAGGCAGCTCACTGGTTTTACCCATTATGAGATGTTTCTTGTGTTGCACCTTGGTAATGAGACACCTTTTTATAGGCCATTAGTTGAACCTGTTGATATCATTTTTCACTAGGTGACAGGATTACTTTCTAATTACTGATAGATTTCATCTGCTAGTATACAAGTAAAATGAACTTGGCACTCAACGGATGATGAGAAGGTAATTTAATGCAGTCCACACATAATACAAAATACAGATGTTTCGATCATTAGGACCTTCCTCACTGTACTTTAATAGAAATATAAAAGTATATTCATAAGGCAAAAATTAAATAAAGTATTACATCCAGGTCAGATAGTTAGTCAAACAAACAGATATTAAACAGGAATATGCAGAGTATTTTCTGACACTATAAACCATTTGGTAACAAATCCTCATGGTGGGAGTATAGAAATAAATACATAGCAACATAGTTAGCAAGGCCGAAAAAAGATATTTCTCCATCCAGTTCAGCCTATATTCCATCAGAATAAATCCCCAGATCTACGTCTTTCTAAAGAACCTAATAACTGTAAGATGCAATATTGTTACGCTCCAGGAAGACATCCAGGCCTATCTTGAGCCCCTCGACTGAGTTCGCCATCACCACCTCCTCAGGCAAGGAATTCCAGATTCTCACTGCCATAACAGTAAAGAATCCTCTTCTATGTTTGTGGAAAAACCTTCTCTCCTCCAGATGCAGAGAATGCCCCCTTGTGACCGTCACCTTCCTTGGTATAAACAGACCCTCGGAGAGATATTTGTATTGTCCCCTTATATACTTATACATGGTTATTAGATCACCCCTTCTCTTCTCTCTCTACACGGCCCCAATTGGACAGACCATCAGCAGATTTGGCTTTCAGTACCATCTTTATGCTGATGACACACAACTATACACGTCATCCCCCGACCTTACCCCCGCTGTTCTACAGAACGCCACCGACTGTCTGTCCGCAGTCTCCAACATCATGTCCGCTCTCTATCTGAAACTTAACCTCTCCAAAACTGAACTTCTTCTGCTCCCGCCGTCTACTAACCTCCCTAAATCTGACATTTCCCTCTCCATGGGTGGCACCATAATAACACCCCGGCAGCAGGCTCGCTGTCTGGGTGTTATGTTTGACACCAATCTCTCCTTCACCTCCCATATACAATCTCTTGCCCGCTCTTGCCGCCTACACCTAAAGAACATCTCTAGAATCCGCCCTTTTCTCACCATGGAAACAACAAAAACCCTCAATGTAGCATTAATCCACTCCCGCCTGGACTACTGCAATGCTCTATTACTTGGCTTCCCCATTACTCGACTATCCCCTCTCCAGTCCATCCTTAATGCAGCAGCCAGGCTCATCCATGTGGCTAATCGGTACTCGGACGCGTCCGCTCTTCGCCAGTCCTTACACTGGCTGCCCATTCATTATAGGATCCAATTCAAAGTACTGGTTCTCACCCACAAAGCTCTCCACAGTGCAGCACCCCCCTAATCTCCTCCCTCATTTCTATCTATCGGCCTAACCGACTGCTGCGCTCTGCAAACGACTTTCGACTAACCTCTGCACTAATCCGTACCTCCCACTCCCGACTCCAAGACTTCTCCCGCGCTGCGCCAATCCTCTGGAATGCTCTACCCCAAAAAATTAGGACTCTCCACAATTTGCATGGTTTCAGGCGCTCCCTCAAAACACATCTGTTCAGAGCGGCCTATCACATTCACTAATCAAAGTCATTCTATGTGTAAGTGTGTGTGTGTGTAGCCCATTCACTATCTCCATCCATCCCTCACTCCCTCAAGATGGCTGGACCATCATTGTAAATGCACCATTGTATATACACACCTGTACTTTGTATCTCCCCCACCTCATTGTAGATTGTAAGCTCTCAAGAGCAGGGTCGTCTTATTTTGCTTTAATTATTGTATTGTTAACGTTGTTACTTATGACTTGTGTTTTGAAACTGTTAAACTGTAAAGCGCTGCGGAATATGTTGGCGCTATATAAATAAAGATTATTATTATTATCGCCCCTCAGTCTTTTTTCTAGACTAAATAATCCTAATTTTGCTAATCTCTCTGGGTATTGTAGTTCCCCCATCCCCTTTAATAATTTTGCTGCCCTCCTTTGTACTCGCTCTAGTTCCATTACATAATTCCTGAGCACCGGTGCCCAAAACTGTACACAGTACTCTATGTGCTGTCTAACCAGGGATTTGTACAGAGGCAGTATAATGCTCTCATCATGAGTATCCAGACCTCTTTTAATGCACCCATGATCCTGTTTTCCTTGGCTGCCGCTACCTAACACTGGCTGCTCCATGTAAGTTTATCATTAGCTAGGATCCCCAAGTCCTTCTCCATGTCAGATTTACCCAATGGTTTCCCGTTCAATGTGTAATGGTGATATTGGTTCCTTCTTCCGATGTGTATAGCCTTACATTTATCATTGTTAAACCGCATCTGCCACCTTTCGGCCCAAGTTTCCAACTTATCCAGATCCATCTGTAGCAGAATACTATCTTCTCTTGTATTGTACTGCTTTACATAGTTTTGTATCTTCTGCAAATATCGATATTTTACTGTGTAAACCTTCTACCAGATCGTTAATAACTATGTTGAAGAGAATAGGTCCCAACACCGACCCTGGGTACCCCACTGGTCACAGCGACCCAATTAGAGAATATACCATTTATAACAACCCTCTGCTTTCTATCACTAAGCCAGTTACTTAGCCATTTGCACACATTTTCCCCCAGACCCAGCATTCTCATTTTGTGTACGAACCTCTTGTGTGGCACAGTATCAAACGCTTTGGAAAAATCAAGATATACCACGTCCAATGACTCACCTTGGTCCAGCTTACCTCTTCATAAAAACTGATTAGATTGGTTTGACATGAGCGATTCCTCATAAACCTATCCTGATATGGAGTTAAACAGTTATTCTCATTGAGATAATCTAGAATAACATTTCTCCGAAACTCTTCAAATATTTTACCAACAATAGAGATTAGACTTACTGGCCTATAATTTCCAGGTTCACTTTTAGAGCCCTTTTTGAATATTGGTACTATATTTGCTATGTGCCAGTCCTGTGGAACAGACCCCGTCCCTATATAGTCCCTAAATATAAGAAATAATGGTTTGTCTATTACATAACTTAGTTCTCTTAGTACTCGTGGTTGCATGCCACCCGGACATTTATCTATTTTAATCTTATTTAGCCAGTTTCGCACCTCTTCTTGGTTAGATTGGTGACCCTTAATATAGGGTTTTCTTTGTCTCTCGGCATTTCATCTAGCATTTTATTTTCCACCATGAATACCGTGGAGAAGGTGTTAAATTTATTAGCTTTTTCCTCGTCATCTACAACCATTCTTTCCTCATAATTTTTTATGGTTCAAATAGTTTTTATTATAGCATTTATGTAATACAAAAGGCAACAAACAAGTTGCGTAAACAGTTACAGTGCAGTGCCTCTCTCGGCAATGAAATAAAGCAAGTACATCTAGAATACAAGACAACCTCCAGCACCGAATTATACAGTAATGTTTAGAAACATAGCATTCAGTAGTATTCCGGGCTCTGGTAAACTCGTAGAAACATTGTTCACAATACCCAGGTACTTTGCTTTAATAAACTTCAAGAACAGAATGAGAGCGGACAACATCCACCATCAAAGAAAAATATAGGAAGAAACTGAAAAGAGTAAGAAAAGCAAAAGCCAAAGAAAAAGAAGAGAAGAGGAAGAAAAGACAATAGAAGAACAAAGATAGAGAAATGTCCGACCCTCGCCGATCCACCCGACTACTCATTGCCCATATCCATCAAGAAGTCTATTCACCGCCACCTACTTCTACCCCTGGAAGCCTCAACAGCCCCGGGAAAGCCAATCCCGGAACTCCGGAGAGCCCCTAAATGCCACCCAATCACTCCACATTCGCAAATAGGACTCAGACCTCCCTGCATCAGCTGCCCTAAGCTCCTCCATGTAACGTATGTCGTCCATGAGTTCCACCCATTGGATTCTCGATGGTGGATGGACAGATCTCCAATTCCTGGGGATCAATTGACGGACCGCCTGCAGAAAGAAATGCAGGAGCCCTTTTTTAATGAGCTGCACCCTTCCCGGGATCATTGATAGAAGGGCCATTTCTAATGTGACTGAGACGAATCCCCCACTAAATTTAGAAAACAATAACCCCACCTCCCTCCAAATTGGGACTATCTTGGGGCATTCCCACCAAATGTGGACGAAGGAGCCATAGCCACTGCCGCAGCGCCAGCACTCATCAGTACAAGTGGAGTACATCTTCGCCAGTCTAGAAGGGGTTCTGTACCAGCGAGACAACAGTTTGTAATTCGCCTCCTGAGCGCGGCCAGCTATTGTACCCTTGTGAGTCATGTGGAAAGCTTTAGACCATAAGTCCGGCGAGAATGCTTTACCCAACTCCCGTTCCCAACTACTCACAAATGGGGGCAAAGAGTCCCCTGTCTCTCCCGCAACCAAGAGGCGATACACCAAAGAAACATCATGGACAGGAGCAGTCCCACCTGTACATAGCTGTTCAAAGTCTGTAAGTCGCAAACATGGGCGGACCAGTGCCTCCAATGAGGAGGCATAACTA
>JARQOD010000004.1:405672426-405733966 GCA_033576555.1 Oophaga sylvatica
CCCTAAGGGGGGAGTAATGTAAGGTTCTTTGTACATGTTCTTGAAACTCAGTTTTCCGTCAGCCATTTTGCTTTCTGTCTTGCTGCAGCTATCTTGCCCTCAGTCAATATGGAGTTTTCAGCTTTCATGTTCCCGCCCTGATTCTCTCCCTCTTGCTTCTTAAGCAGCCACAGCTGAGCAATCAGTGCTTCAGAATCTAGCCTGCAGTGAACCTGTGACCTGACTCCTGGAAGCCTTGGACTATGTACTCCAGCTATTCCTACTGAGGAACTCTGAACACTTGTGGACTCTGGAACCCTGCTCTTTGAAAGATCCACGTTTGCATGGACTTACGGTAACAGAGAAGAAGATCCTGAACCTGTTGTGGAGAGTGATTGCTGAGCTTAAGTTACTCTGGCCTGCTGTGTCTCCTGCTTCTGTATCTGCAAACTGTGTGACTATTTTTGCCACTTGTATGAAGTAATACAAGACCTTCTATATCAAACCTGTGTCTCATGTATTTTCATCGCACCCAAGCACAAGACGCTATATGAACTGTACTACATACATTACACTGACTTCCAAAAGGGACAAGGAAGAAACAAATCACCGGCAAGGATCATGGGAAGGTTGCTCACTTATATCTCCCCAGTCAGTAACACCTGATTGCCAATCCTCACCCTCAGGTGATATACTTCTGTTAGCCAAAGCAGCTTCATTACTATCAGCAGCCACCAGGGGGAGTCCAAACTCAAAAGTCAGATTCAGAGTGTTCACAACAGGGAAGGATATAACAAATGGACGAAGGGAGATTCTGTTTGAGGCAAAGCGGGCTATTTAAATGGAAGTTGGTCATTTTTAGTTTGCACATCACACTTTATCAAGACACATCATATGATGTTGGGTTTCTGACGAGCCGGAAGAGCGAAACACGTCGAGGCAATGGAAGGCAGGTGGTAGTTCTCCAGATGAGTACTTTGATATGCAGTTATAGACCATGACACTCTGCTACATAAGAGATGTCAGTCCCCATTGATCTGTATGTATTGGGCTACGTCTACTTTTGTCTATCAGTGTTTATCCTGTGTTGCAAATACACTGTGGTTAAGGTATTGAATCGTGCCTTGATGTACCTATACAAGTCCATACCTAATCACATACATGGGCTTATCTTGAGAATTACGGTACTCATAGCTATGAAAGCCACCAATGCTTTGTGTGTGCTTGTATGCTTTTAACTACCTTGGAGTATAGAGTCCCGTTAGCTGTAGCCTATGTTTAGCATCAGTGGTTCCTTTATTGTGTATGGGGACATTCCATTGGCTATAGGGTGCATCTAGGGCTTCATAGGGGCAGTCATCGTAGAGTGGGGGCACGGAAACACTCCCCCCTAGGGTGCCAACCTCCGCCGGTAGGAAGGAGAAAGCATATTCATAGCATTAGGGACTCCTAGCACACACCAAGGTTGTCTGTTAGTGTTTTTTTCACAGTGTGTTGTTTTGTGGTGTGCATGTACCACCTGTTGGTTGGTTATAAAACAGTATAAATAAAAATTGTATCTATTATTGGGTTCTTATTGATTTCTCTTGCAAAATTGATATCCCAGGACTAATACAATACCTATTTTTTTGGCTTACGCTGTCACTTGACAGTGTGGGAACCGTGGCTGTCTGACCGGCGGTAATGATTTTACCGCGGATCAAAAGCAGTGTTTGCTGCTCTATCAAGCACCTGAAAGTGTGGAAAACACTGGATGTCCAGGCCCCCCATTGAAGTGACTAGGGTCCAGGTAATATTCTGGTAGCCGAACCTGAACTTTTTTTTGAACTGTTCAGCCAAACCCACCAGACCCGAACAGCCAGGGGTCCGCCCATCTCTACTAATGAATCACAAATTTAAATAGCTCAACTGTTACTTACCTGTCCTGGCTCAGATACCAGCTATTGGTTGTTTCCCCTGGGGCCAAATCCTTTTGTGCAAGTCTTGCTGGGTTACTGTTGTGATATTGCAACAACCTTTGATCTCATCACTCAAGTCCTTTCAAGGCCGACTCAGACAGCTATGTGCTGTGGGAGTATTCAGTAAGAATATCATTGAATTACCACATGTAATTCAAGAGTTTGCCTTACCTTACACTACATTTAGCTGACTAAGCATCTCTTCAGCAAACTCCTGATTGTCTATCAACTATCTTCATTCACTTCCTAACTCAAATCTGCAGTTAACTATTTCTCTGCTGTATGCATAACAAACCTCTGCTTATACTGGTGCTGTTCACAAAATTCTACTGCAACAGTGTATAATCTTCCCTGTGAGCAAATATCCACTTTAGCTGTTCACGATTGCTACCTTGCTGTTAACCACTTATCTTCTGATTAGATATGTCTCTGCCTTGCCCATTTGTATGCTACAAGTCCTCAACTGACTATTCATCTTTCGTTTAGGAGTATAATTACACTCCTGTCTTCTTGTGTTTTTTGGCTCTGCTCATCTGCCTGCCATACAGAGTGCACCATATAAGTGCAACATACAAATGTGGAGCTATAAATTAACCCAGAATTGAACCAGAAGAGAACTGAAGGTAACTTGATACATAGTCACAGTAAATGTTTCTGTTTATTTTCACTCTCACCGCTATAATCTTTCACTTTCTACTACGGTAACCCCCCTAATCCCTGTACTTAGTAAGGAACTGGTCATCTCTTCCTCCATCCTCCCCATCCATCTCACCTCCTCCTCAGATCTGCCCCTCAACATACAATTCTCTGTCTCCAAACACAGACAGCCACCTCATGCACTCTCCTGCTCCCACCTGCTATTACTTTCTCTGCTCCTCCTCAATGTCGGTGATATTTCTCCAAATCCTAGTTCTGACCACATCAAAAATCATAAACAATGCCCAACAATTTGGGGCATTGTTTATGATTTTTGATTCTTGAGGCCCTCATATTTATAATTTTTTCAGTCTCCTGACCACATCCCCACAGTCATTTCTACCTCCCATCCATGGTCTATCACAACTTTCCGTAACCTCTCTAACCTTATACCAATTCACCCAGCTCCCGATTACCCAGTTCCACTAACAGGAGCTCTATGGAATGCTCGGTCTGTCTGCAACAAACTTTCCTACATCCATGATCTTTTATTACTAACAAACTTTCCTTCTATGCCATCATGGAAACTTGGCTCACCCCCCTCTGACACAGACTCTCCAGCTGCATTTTCGTATGATGGATTCCACCTTTCCCACACCCCCAACCCCGTCAGCAAGCATGGTGGAGGAGTTGGTTTTCTCCTGTCAGAAAACTGTTCCTTCACTCAAATCCCACTGCTACCCTCCCTTCGTATGAGGTACACTTTTTAGCCCGTCTACTCCCCCTCCAACTGGCTGCCATTTACTGCCCCTCAGGGCCAGCCACCACCACAAAGATGGCCACACACTGGACCTCATCTTCACCTGCCTCTGCTCCCTATCTAACCTCTCTAACTCACCGCTTCCTCTTTCTGACCACAACCTATTTACATTCTCTTCCATCCCCTCTCCAGGTCCACAATCCCCACTCCACAAACTTGCACACCCTTCACAGAAATCTTAAACACCTCGTTCCACACTCACTCTGTGAATCTCTTCTCCTTCTTACAAATATATGCTCCTTACACTATGTGGAAACCAGCTGCCGCTTTATATAACACTATAATAGCTGTAGCTCTCAAATTGGTCGCCCCTCTCACACACACACACCAAAGCTTGTAAAATCAAGAGACAACCCTGGCACACCAACCTGACCAAAGAACTGAGGCGAGCTTCCAGGGTTGCTGAGCGGAGATGGAAAAAATCCCACTCCAACGAGCATTTCATCGCATTCAAACAGACCTTCACTACTTTCAAGGCCATACTCGCTGCAGCAAAACAAACCTACTTCTCATCTCTCATATCCTCCGTTCACAACCTTAAACAGCTATTCACTTTCAACTTTCTCCTCTGTCTCCCAGCACCTCCTCACTCTCCACTCATCTCAGCTGAAGACTTTGCCTCAGTCTTCAAGCAGAAGATTGATAGCAACAGAGAAAGCTTTGGCCTACAACCCCCACAAACCCTCTTCCTAACTATTTAGCCCTCCTCCAAAACCAACTTCTCCACCATTACTGAAGATCAACTTTCTGCTCTACTCTCGAGATCACATCTCGTCACCTGTGCACTTGACTCGATCCCATTCCACTTAATCCCAAATCTCACCACAGTCTTCATCCCAAACATAACCCATCTCTTCAACCTATCACTAACAACTGGTGTTTTCCCCTCATGCTTTAAACATGCCTCAATCACACCCATCCTCAAAAAGCCCTCTCTTGACCCATCCTCTGTATCTAGCTATCGCTCCATATCACTTCTCGCGTATGCCTCAAATCTACTGGAACAACATGTTCATTTCGAACTGTCCTCCCACCACTCTTACAGCTCCCTCTTCAACCGCTTACAAACTAGCTTCCGACCGCATCACTCCACTGAAACTGCCCTGACTAAAGTCACCAACGACCTACTAACAGCCAAAGCCAAGCGACACTACTCTGTCCTCCTCCTCCTGGACCTGTGCTCTGCCTTTGACACAGTGGACCATTCCCTCTCATCGCTTGGCATCACAGACTTGGCCCTATCTTGGATCTCGTCTTTCCTAACAGACCGGACATTCAGCGACTCCCACTCGCACATCTCCTCCTCATCTCACCCCCATCTGTCGGAGTCCTGCAAGGTTCAGTCCTAGGGCCCCGGCTCTTCTCCATTTACACCTTCGGCCTGGGACAGCTCATAGAATCTCACGCCTTTCAGTATCACCTCTACGCTGATGACACAGATCTACCTGTCTGAACCAGATATCACCTCCCTACTAACCAGAATCCCACAATGTCTGTCTGCTATTTCATAATTCTTCGCTGCTAGATTTCTAAAACTTAATATTTACAAAACAGAATTCATCTTCTTTCCCTCATCTCACTCGATGCCCCCAATGAACATATCCATTACAGTAAATGGCTGCTCACTCTCCCCAGAACCACAAGCTCACTGCCTTGGGATAATACTGGACTCTGATCTCTCCTTCAAACCACATATTCAAGCCCTTTCCACTTCCTGCCAACTTCAACTAAAAAAAAATTTCCCGAATCCGTACATTCCTGAACCAAGAATCTGTAAAAACCCTGAACAGGAGGGGAAGATGAAGCAGCAAAAACGCAATTTGTGGACATTGCCTTAGGCTATGTTCAAGTGTTGCGGTTTTTTTTTAATGCAAAGTTTAGCAGATTTTGCTTTTATTTGCTACATTTTGGGTGCGTTTTCACTGCTGTGGTTTTGTCAAGATACATTTGTCTCCTGTACATGCTGATAAAGTTTAGAGCATAAAAAAACAAATCTGATTCAACTTCACCAGATTTTGGCACTAAAATCCGATATCTGCTTTTTTTGCAGCGTTTTTATACCACCCATTGCTTTCATTGGGTGAAAAACACTGCAAAAACACTGAAAGAAGTGACATGCTGCATTCTGCACAAACCATGCTCTTATGACAAAATAGTCCAAGCCAAAAAAAAACAAGCTGTGTGCATGAGATTTCTGAAATCTAATTGACTTTGCTGGTACTGTAAAATGCAGCAGAAAATTTGTATTAAAAAAAACGTGAAATACGCAACGTGTGAACATAGCCTAACCCCTTCAGGACTTGGCCGTTTTGCGCATCTAGGATGCAGCATTCCACTTTTTTTATGTCTCTGACACTGTAGCCCTATGAAGTCATGTTTTTTTTGTGGGTCTTATGTTTTTCAGTGACGCCATTTTGGGGTATAGATAACTTTTGTTGTATGTGGGGGAAATGGATACCATAGAAAGGCTAGGTTCACATTAACACGGTGCTCACCTTTGCTTCCACTTGCACATCAGTCCACACACCACATCATTTCCAATTCAATTATCCCTCGATTACCATCACACTCGTGGGTCTTGTTCTTTACGCAGATATATAGGATCAGTTTGGGATTATCATGTATTCCATGACTAAGGGCACAGAAACGCGTTTTGTTTTTAATCATGTATTTCACTCAATAAATTTCTGCAGCGTTTTTTTTAAGGCAGGTTTTGCTTAGTCTTTGCTGCGTCTTTGTCAGGGTACATTTAAATGTCTCATGAGCATGCTGATAAAGTTTAGTGCCAAAAAAAACAAAAATCTGACTCCACTTCATCAGGTTTTAGCACAAAAAATGCAGCAAAACCTGATACCTGCGTTTTTTTTGCACCACAAAGCAATGGTTGAAAAATGCTGAAAGAAGTAACATGCTGCATTGTGTAAAAACCAAGGTATGGCACAAATTACTGAGGACAAAAAAACCAAGCTGTGTGCATGAGATTTCTGAGATCTCTTAGGCTAAGTGCACACGTTCAGGAATATTTGCGTTTTTTTCGCGGTAAAAACGCGAAAAAAACGCAAGCATTAAGCATCCTATACATGTTAATTGATTCCGCATGTTTTGGCCACATGTTGCGTTTTTTTCCGCAAAAAAAACGCTTCGCGGAAAAAATAGCAACATGTTCATTAATTTTGGGGAATGTAAGCGGTTCATGTGCGATGGTACCCAGGGTCTGGAGGAGAGGAGACTCTCCTCCAGGCCCTGGGTACCATATCCCTGGTAAAACAATAATTAAAATAAATAATAATGATATTCTCACCTTCCGGCGGCCCCCGCAGCCTTCCCGCCTTCAGCGACGCTCCCGTTCCCAGGAGTCCTTTGCGAGAATCACCCAGATGGCATAGCGGTCTCGCGTGATGCTATGTCATCGGGGTGATTTGTCGCAAAGGACGCCTGGGACCGGGAGTTGCCGGGAGCGTCGCTGAAGGCGGGAAAGCTGCGGGGGCCGCCGGAAGGTGAGAATATCATTATTTATTATTTTTTTTATTATTTTTACATTAGATCTTTTTACTATTGATGCGGCATAGGCAGCATCAATAGTAAAAAGTTGGTCACACGTGTCAAACACTATGTTTGACTCGTGTGACCAACCTGTCAATCAGTTTTCCAAGCGATGCTACAGATCGCTAGGAAAACGCTAGCATTCTGCAAGCTAATTACGCTTGCAAAACGCTAGTTTCTGGCGGGAATACGCATACAAAAAAAATGCGTATTTCCCGCGGGAGAAGTGCGGGATTTCCGTGGCAATTCCACAACGTGTGAACTTAGCCTTAGGGTATGTTTCCGCGGTCAGGAAACCATCAGTATTTGCTGCGGATTGGACGCTGCGTACAGCCTCAGCGTCCAGATGTTCCAGCGTAGTGGAGGGGATTTTATGTAATCCCGTCTCCACTATGCATGCAGGGTTGCATCTGGCGGCCCTGCATAACCGGACATGCGGCGCGTCTCTCCAGACCGTAGCATGTCTATTTATCTTGCGGAGACGCTCTGTCTCTGTAAGATAAATAACCCAGTCTATGGATAGGATGCAGTGATTCCGCATGTGTTAAATGAACACATCCAGAATCACGGCGCGTACAACAGGGGGCGGCGCTTTGGGCGGAGTGGGGTTCTCGCTGCCGATACGCAGCGTGGGGATGTACCCTTAGTTCCAACGATCCAGAACCGGCAGTGCTCTGGATTCAGTGCACATGTTCGCTGGGTCCGAAGCGCTGCCGTCTATTGAACGCAGGTGAATCCGCATGTGATCACTGAACCGTGCAGAATCACTGCGTCCAATGCATTTCCATTGGTGACATTTCTCTTGCACTGACTCGCGTCTCCGCAAGAGAAAGACATGCTGCGGTCTGGAGAGACGCGCCCTGTGTCCGTCTCCACGGGTGAGCCGCGGGCATCGGTGCACATAGTGGACATTTCTTGAAATCCCATCCACTGTGCTGTAACAGCTGGACGCTGCGGATGTAGGCAGCAAATACTGCAGCAAATACTGATCGAGGACACATAGCCATACACTTTGCTGGTACTGTAAAACGCAGCTGAAAATTTGAATAAGAAACCACTGAAAAAAAACTCAACGTATGAACACAGCCTGAAACAGTATTTGATGCACTTTTGACCCCTTGTAAATAAGAATTACAGTTTCTCACAGAGGTCCTGAGACACACTGTAGTCTGTGCCTGCGCCTGAGGGGGCGCTCCTGAGTGCACGGTCCCCAGACTAGCACTTCCCTCAGCACCGGAGCAGGCAGGGGACAGCACAGAGTACAGCAGTGTGCTCGGCGGACATGGCCTCCTGACACCAGCCCCCGGTAACATACTTCTCCTCACCCCGTGACTGAGCAGCATCTGGCCGCCACTTTGTTCTCAGTCTCCCCTTAGGGATTTCCTCATGTCCCGCATCAGTCAGACGCTGCATGTAACCCCCAGGGAGGGCTAACTGGCGCATGAACACGGACTCCCTGCCTCACATGACAGAGATTAGCGTGACTGGCCTCCTCCACAGTCCATGGCACTCAGGGAAGTTATCCACTAGTGAGAACATGGAGCCGGCCGCGGGGACAGGAGGACGGAGGAGCAGGGGAGCCGGCAGGACCACACTGGCGGCATTTACCTTCATATTACTGCTATGGGCGGCAATATACCTGCTGTACTGGGCGGCGCAGGAAGTGAGCGTACAGCGCCGTGTGAGGAGAGCTGCAGGTGAGCGTAACAGCGCTGTGTGAGGAGAGCTGCAGGTGAGCGTACAGCCCCGTGTGAGGAGAGCTGCGGGTGAGCTCACTGCACCCTGTGAGGAGAGCTGCGGGTGAGCTCATTGCGCCGTGTGAGGAGAGCTGCGGGTGAGCGTACTGCGCCCTGTGAGGAGAGCTGCAGGTGAGCGCACTGCGCCGTGTGAGGAGGGCTGCAGGTGAGAGCACTGCGCCGTGTGAGGAGAGCTGCAGGTGAGTGTACAGCACTGTGAGGAGAGCTGCAGGTGAGCGTACAGCGCAGTGTGAGGAGAGCTGCAGGTGAGCGTACAGCGCCGTGTGAGGAGAGCTGCAGGTGAGCGTACAGCGCCGTGTGAGGAGAGCTGCAGGTGAGCGTACAGCGCCGTGTGAGGAGAGCTGCAGGTGAGCGTACAGCCCCGTGTGGGGAGAGCTGCGGGTGAGCTCACTGCGCCCTGTGAGGAGAGCTGCAGGTGAGTGCACTGCGCCGTGTGAGGACAGCTGCAGGTGAGCACACTGCCGTGTGGGGAGAGCTGCGGATGAGCTTACAGCGCCGTGTGAGGAGAGCTGCGGGTGAGCGTACAGCGCCGTGTGAGAAGAGCTGCGGGTGAGCGCACTGCGCCGTGTGAGTAGAGCTGCGGGTGAGCGTACAACGCCGTGTGAGAAGAGCTGCGGGTGAGTGCACTGCGCCCTGTGAAGAGAGCTGCGGGTGAGCGTACAGCGCTGTGTGAGGAGAGCTGCGGGTGAGCGTACAGCGCTGTGTGAGGAGAGCTGCAGGTGAGCGTACAGAGCTGTGTGAGGAGAGCTGCAGGTGAGTGTACAGCGCCGTGTGAGAACTGCAGGTGAAGTCACTGCGCCATTTGAGAAGAGCTGCGGGTGAATGCACTGCGCCGTGTGAGTAGAGCTGCAAGTGAGTGCACTGTACAGTGTGAGGAGAGCTGTGGGTGAGTGCAATTCACCGTGTGTGGAGAGCTGCAGCTGAGTTCACTGTACAGTGTGTGGAGAGCTGCGGCTGAGTGCACCGCACCGTGTGTGGAGAGCTGCGGCGGCTAAGTGCACCGCACCGTGTTTGGAGAGCTGCGGCTGAGTGCGCCGCACCTTGTGTGGAGAGCTGCGGCTGAGTGCACCGCACCGTGTGTGGAGAGCTGCGGCTGAATGCACCGCACCGTGTGTGGAGAGCTGCGGCTGAGTGCACCGCACCGTGTGTGGAGAGCTGCGGCTGAGTGCACCGCACCGTGTGTGGAGAGCTGCGGCTGAGTGCACCGTGTGTGGAGAGCTGCGGCTGAATGCACCGCACCGTGTGTGGAGAGCTGCGGCGGCTAAGTGCACCGCACCGTGTTTGGAGAGCTGCGGCTGAGTGCACCGCACCTTGTGTGGAGAGCGCGGCTGAGTGCAGTGCATCGTGTGAGAAGAGCTGCAGGTGAGTGTACTGCAGAGAGCTGTACTGTGTGAGGAGAACTGCACATGAGTGCACTGCGCTATGTGACGAGAGCTGCAATGTGAGAAGAGCTGCGGCTGAGTTCACGGCATCGTGTGTGGAGAGCTGCGGCTGAGTGCACGGCATCGTGTGTGGAGAGCTGCGGCTGAGTTCACGGCATCGTGTGTGGAGATCTGCGGTTGAGTGCACTGCACCGTGTGTGGAGAACTGCAATGTGAGAAGAACTGCAGGTGAGTGCACTGCGCCGTGTGAGAAAAGCTGCGGGTGAGAGAACTGCACCGTCTGCAGATAGGTGTGCAGTGTTGTGTGAAGAGTGTTGCAGGGTGAGTGTACAACACCATTTGAGGAGAGCTGCAGGTGAGTGCACTGCGCCCTGTGAAGAGAGCTGCAGGTGAGTGCACTGTGTGAGGAGAACTGCGGGTGAGTGCACTGTACTGTGTGACGAGAGCTGCGGCTGAGTACACTGCACCTTGTGAGGAGAGCTGCGGCTGAGTACACTGCACCTTGTGAGGAGGGCTGCGACTGAGTGCACTGCACCTTGTGAGGAGAGCTGCGGCTGAGTGCACTGCACCGTGTGAGGAGAGCTGCGGCTGAGTGCACTGCACCTTGTGAGGAGAGCTGCGGCTGAGTGCACTGGCCGTCTGAGGAGAGCTGTAGGTGAGTGTGAGAATCGCTGCAGATAGGTGTGCAGTAGTATTGTGTGAAGAGTGCTGCAGGTGAGTGTACAACACCATTTGAGGAGTGCAGCAGGTGGGTGTGTAGAGTACTGCAGGTGGGTGTGAGCGTACGGCGACGTGTGTGGAGTACCGCAGGTGGGTGTGAGTGTACGGCGATGTGTGAGGAGTGCCGCAGGTGAGTGTACGGCGACACGTGAGGAGTGCCGCAGGTGGGTGTGAGCGTACGGCGACGTGTGAGGAGTGCCGCAGATGAGTGTGAGTGTACGGTGATTAGTGAGGACTGCCGCTGATGTGTGCCATGTGAGGAGTGACACAGGTGAGTGTGCCATTGGAGCAGTGCTGCCTGTGCTCAGAACTGCACAGTGTACACTGTATATATTACCATAGAGTTTGTGCCGCAGTGAATTAGTCGCAGCTCATTTATTGCTCTTCAGTTGAACAGAATAAGTGATGTGTGCATGTTATAATGCGGCATTTCTGGAATCAACCCAGAGCAGATCAGTTTTAATGAAGGGCTCGATGGAGTATGATGCTCCAAATTCATTCACAAAACACCAGCACATTTTGTGACTGCCCGAATGCCACCCATTTTGGCGGAGCTGCTTCAAGTTAGGGTGAAAACACTAATAGCTGCAAAGGTTTTGTGCAGCTTCTCAAAATTTTGTGACTTTTCAAAGTGTTTAATGTCAGTTTTCTGGTGAGAACACTGATGAATCACCACCCTTCATCTTTTTCTTAATTCACACGTCCGTGTTTGAACATGTGCATGAAAAAATTGTACCGTTGTCATTTCCCCTCCAGTTGGTGCCCCTGCAATGTCATCGCGAGGGCCTGATCTTTGCCATGGTTATTCAAGGTTGTCATGATGATCCCTGGGTCACCAGACTAGCAAACTTGTTGAACCATGCCGACAGCTCCGTGACACGCCAGAGCTGGTATGTCACTCTCCACAAGGAGAGACCTTACCCCTTAGACCTCAGTCCAGAGCCTCTCATCTAGCCAAATCAGATCTCTCCTACTTTGCACTGACGAGGACCAATAGTCCGAAACACCGTGTCTGCAAATGGAGATACTGATTTGGCTTTTATCCTAAGTCATATTACAAGACTCGTTAAAGGGTTGATTGTGACTTGTAGGATCGCCACTTCCAATAGGTGGCGCTATAGAGTACAAGTCCTCTTTTTTTGTAGAGGCAATTTGCATAACCTATAAGATTGTCACACTAATTAACCCCTTCAGTAAAAAACTGGGCAAAAAAACTATACATTTTCATCCTACCTCTGAACAAAAAGTTAAATAAAACGCTATCAAAAACACGAACATAAATAAAAGTGGTACAGCTGAAAGCATAATCATGTCCCACAAGCAACAAGCAGCCATATAGCTCCATCAGTGGAAAAAATAAAAAGTTATAGCTCTGAGAATAAAGTGATTCATAAATAATTTTTTCTAGAACATAGTTTTATTGTGTTAAACCCTTTCTGCCATCAGACGTACTGTTCCGTCCATGTGCACTGGGACTTACCGTATATACTTGAGTATAAGCCGACCCGAGTATAAGCCGACCCCCCTAATTTTGCCACAAAAACTGGAAAAACTTACTGACTCGAGTATAAGCCTAGGGTGGAAAATGAGATTATGCCCTATATGCTGCCCATGTATTATGCCCCCATAGATGCTCCATAGATTGTGCCCCCATAGATGCTCCATAGATTATGCCCCATAGATTATTCCCCATAGATTATTCCCCATAGATTATGCCCCTATAGATTATTCCCCATAGATTAATGCCCCATAGATTAATGCCCCATAGATTAATGCCCCATAGATTATTCTCCCATAGATTATTCCCCATAGATTATTCCCCATAGATAATGCCCCATAGATTATTCCCCCATAGATTATTCCCCCATAGATTATTCCCCCATAGATTATTCCCCCATAGATTATTCCCCCATAGATTATTCCCCCATAGATTATTCCCCCATATAATGCCTATTATTCCCCCATAGATAATGCCCATAGATAATGCCCCATAGATAATGCCCCATAGATAATGCCCCATAGATAATGCCCCATAGATAGTGCCCCATAGATTGTGCCCCCATAGATTGTGCCCCCATAGATTGTGCCCCCATAGATGCTCCTTAGTATAGGCCTCAATTGCTGCTGCAACCGAAAAAAAAAAAGGTATACTCACCTCTCGTTGCTGGGGGGCCAGGTGCCGGTGTCCTGAGCAGGCGGGGACACCGGCGCGCTATGGGGGAAAGGTGCCGGTGTCACCGTTCGCTCAGGGCCCCGGCACCTGAGACATTTACCTGTCACCGCTGCTCGCCGCCGTCTTCCGGGTCCTCCAGCAGTCAATGATCAGGCAGAGGGCGCTGCGCACAGTAACTACGTCATCGCGCCCTCTGCCTGAACATCGCAGCAAGAGGACCCGAAGGTCACAGCGGAACGGGACAGGTAAGTATCGCTTATACTTACCCTTCCGCTGGCGCGGTCTCTGCAGCCCCTGCTCTTCTCCCACGGTCCCGGCGCCTGTGTTCAGCGGTCACGTGTTACCGCTGATTAAAGTCATGAATATGTGTATATTCATGACTTTAATGAGCGGTACCACTGATGGCTGAACTGGCGCCGGGACCGTGGGAGAAGTGCAGGGGCTGCAGAAACCGGGCCGGCGGAAGGGTAAGTATACAGGACAGCTGCGCTCCCCCCTCCTCCGCCGACCCCCTGGTATATGACTCGAATATAAGCCGAGAGGGGGACTTTCAGCCCTAAAAAATGGGCTGAAAATCTCTGCTTATATTCGAGTATATACGGTAATTCCCATAGACGGAATAGTACTTCATATGCGATCAGCTGAGTTCCCAGGGGGAGCGCAGCTGATCGCGGCTGGGTGTCAGCTGATTATCGCAGCTGACACCCGGCACTATGTGGCAGGAGCGGTCATAGACCGCTCCCGGAACACTAACCCCCGGCACACTGCGATCAAACATGATCGCAGTGTTCAGGCGGTACAGGGAAGCATCGCGCAGGGAGGGGGCTCACTGCATGCTTCCCTGAGTCCCTCAGAACAGCGCAATGTGATCGCGTTGTTCCGAGGGCCTCCTCCCTGCAGGCCCCCAGATCCAAGATGGCCGCGGGGTCCTGCAGGGAGGCGGCTTCCTCAGTGCCTGCTGAGAGCAGGCGCTGAGAAAGCCTCCTGCACTGCCTGTCAGATCGCTGGTCTGACAGAGTGCTGTGCAAACTGTCAGACCAGCGATCTGATATTATACAGTGATGTCCCACCCTGGGACAATGTGAAAAAGTAAAAAAAAATAAAAATGGCGTGTAAAAAAAAAAAAAAAAACTAAATAAAGAAAAAAAAATTCCCCCATAAATTAATCATGTAAATAAACAAAACAAAAAAGTACACATATTTAGTATCACCGTGTCCATAACGACCCGCCCTATAAAACTGTCCCACTAGTTAACCCCTTTAGTGAACCCCTTAAAATAAAAAAGGCAAAAAAACAATGATTTATCATCATACCACCGAACAAACTGTGGAATAACACGCGATCAAAAAGACGGATATAAATAAACATGGTACTGGTGAAAACGTCATCTTCTCCCGCAAAAAACAAGCTGCCATACAGCATCATCAGCGAAAAATTAAAAAAGTTATAGCTCGCAGAATAAAGCGATGCAAAAATAATTATTTTTTATGTATCATTGTTTTTATTGCATAAAAGCGGCAAAACATAAAAAAATTATATAAATGAGGTAACGCTGTAATCGTACTAACCCGAAGAATAAAACTGCTTTATCAATTTTACCATACGCTGAACGGTATAAACGCCCCCCCAAAAGAAATTCATGAATTGCTGGTTTTTGTTCATTCTGCCTCCTAAAAATCATAATAAAAAGCGATTAAAAATGTCATGTGCCTGAAAATGGTACCAATAAAAATGTCAACTCGTCCCGCAAAAAATAAGACCTCACATGACTTTGTGGGCCAAAATAAGAAAAAATTATAACTCTCAAAATGTGATGATGCAAAAACTATTTTTTTGCAATAAAAAGCGTCTTTTAGCGTGTGACAGCTGCCAAAAATAAAAACCCGCTATGAATAGTAAATCAAACCCCCCTTTATCACTTAGGGAAAAATAATACAATTAAAAAAAATGTATTTATTTCCATTTTCCCGTTAGGGTTAGAGTTGGGGCTAAAATTAGGGTTAGGGGTGTGTTAGGGTTAGGTTTGTGGTTGGGATTAGGGGTAGGGGTGTGCTGGGGTTAGGGTTTGAGTTAGAATTGGGGGGTTTCCTCGGTTTAGGCACATCAGGGGCTCTCCAAACGTGACATGGCGTCTGATCACAATTCCAGCCAATTCGACGTTGAAATAGTCAAATGGTGCTCCTTCCCTTCTGAGCTCTGCCATGCGCCCAAACAGTAGTTTACCCCACATATGGAGTATCAGCGTACTCAGGACAAATTGCACAATAACTCTCGAGGTCCAATTTCTTCTGTTACCCTTGGAAAAATAAAAAATTGGGGGCGAAAATATCATTTTTGTGGAAAAAAATATGATTTTTTATTTTTATGGCTCTACGTTTTAAAGTTCTGTTAAGCACTTGGGGGTTCAAAGTTCTCACCACACATCTAGATAAGTTCTTTTGGGGGTTTAGTTTCCAAAATGGGGTTGCTTGGGGGGATTCTACTGTCTAGGCACATCAGGGGCTCTCCAAACGCGATATGACGCCCGCAGACTATTCCATCAAAGTCTGCAATGCAAAACGTCACTACTTCCCTGCCGAGCCCAGACGTGTGCCTATACAGTAGTTTTCTCCCACATATAGGGTATCAGCGTACTCAGGACAAATTGAACAACTTTTGGGGTCCAATTTCTCCTGTTACCCTTGGGAAAATAAAAACTGGGGACTAAAAGATCATGTTTGTGGAAAAAATATGATTTTTTTATTTTCACGCCTGGGCGTTATAAACTTCTGTGAAGCACTTGGGGGTTCAAAATGCTCACCACACATCTAGATAAGTTCCTTAGGGGGTCTAGTTTCCAAAATGGGGTCACTTGTGGGGGGTTTACACTGCTTAGGCACATCAGGGGCCCTGGAAACTGAACTTGACACCCATCAAAGTTCCTTTCCGAGCCCTTCCATGCGCCCAAACAGTATTCCCCCCCCCCCCACATATAGGGTATCAGCGTACTCGGGACAAATTGGACAATAACTTTTCGGGTCTAATTTCCTTGGGAAAAATCAAAAATTGGAGACTAAAAAATCATTTTTGTGGAATTTTTTTTTATTTTCACACCCAGGCATTATAAACTTAAGTGAAACACTTGGGGGTTCAAAATGCTCACAACAGATTTAGATAAGTTCCTTAGGGGGTCTAGTTTCCAAAATGGTGTCACTTGTGGGGGGGTTTCCACTGTTTAGGCACATCAGGGGCTCTCCAAACGCGACAATCTCAACGTCCAATCTCAATTCCAGCCAATTTTGGTTTGAAAAAGTCAAACGGTGCTCCTTCCCTTCCGAGCCCTGCCGTGCACCCAGACAGTGGTTTTCCCCCCACATATGGGGCATCGGCGTACTCAGGAGAAATTGCACAACAACTTTTTCTGTCCATTTTCTCCTTTTACCCTTGTTAAAATAAAAAAAATTTTGTGACTAAAAAGTTAAATGTTAATTTTTTCCTTCCAAGTTGCTTCAGCTCGTGTTAAGCACCTGAAGGGTTAATAAATTTCGTGAATGTGGTTTTGAGTACCTTGAGGGGTGCAGTTTTTAGAATGGTGTCACCTTTGGGTATTTTCTGCCATACAGACCCCTCAAAGTGACTTCAAATGTGAGGTGGTCCCTAAAAAAATGGTTTTGTACAATTTGTTGTAAAATTGAGAAATTGCTGGTCAACTTTTAACACTTACAACTTCGTAACAAAAAAAAAAATTATATTACAAAATTGTGCTGATGTAAAGAAGATATGTGGGAAATGTTATTTAGTTACTATTTTGTGTGACATATTTTGTATTAAGGGAATAAAAATTCAAAGTTGGAAAATTGCAAAATTTTCCAAATTTTTGCCCTATTTCTATTTTTTCATAAATAACCGCAAGTTATATCGAAGAAATTTTACCACTATCATGAAGTACAATATGTCACGAGAAAACAACCTCAGAATCGCGAATATCCGTTGAAGCGTTAAGAGTTATAACCTCATAAAGAGACAGTGGTCAGAATTGTAAAAATTGGACCGGTCATTAACGTGCAAACCACCCTTGGGGGTTAAAGCGCCAAAACGTACAAAAAAAATATACCGTATTTTTCGGACTATAAGACGCACCCCAAATTTTGGGGTGAAAATAGCCGAAAAAAAGATTTTTACAATATGGGGGTCCGTCTTATTGTCCGGATGTTAAGGTACCTGAGGGCCGGCGGTGGTAGAGCAGGGGTTGCGGCAGTGGTGTGGCAGAGGTGCGGTGATGCTGATACAGGGTCCCTTCCTCAGGTGAGGTGACGCCGCGGCCCGGTGTCCAAGGCAAGCAGGAAAGCCGGGCTAACCACAAGTTACCAGGGGGTTGCGGCAGTGGTGTGGCGGTGGCAGAGGTGTGGCGTTACAGAGGCACGGTGGGCGACCCGCACCTGAGCAGGGTCCCTTCCTCAGGTGAGGTGACGCCGTGGCACGGTGTCCACGGAGAGCAGAGAGGAGAGCAGAGCCGGGTTTGTCGGTGGTGGCGGCCATCTTCCTGAGGCGGCGCATGCGCAGATAGAGTACTCTGCTTCCTGGGGCTAAAGGAAAATGGCAGCAGGAGGCAGCGCGTGCACAGATGGAGATCGCGGCGGCCATTTTCCTGAAGCCGAGTTCTCAATCTGTGAACTCGGCTTCAGGATAATGGCCGCCGCGATCTCTATCTGCGCATGCGCGGCATCCCGCGGCCATTTTCCTGAAGCCCCAGGATGCAGAGTACTCTATCTGCGCACGCGCCGCCTCAGGAAAATGGCCACCACCACCGAGAAACCCTGCTCTGCTCTCCTCTCTGCTCTCCGTGGACACCATGCCGTGGCGTCACCACACCTGAGGAAGGGACCCTGCTCAGGTGCACGTTGCCCACCGCTCCTCTGCAACGCCGCACCTCTGCCACACCACTGCCGCAACTCCTCCATAAGCCTGCGTTTGGACTATAAGACGCACCCCCCATTTTCCTCACAATTTTTTTTGGGGAAAAGTGCATCTTACAGTCCGAAAAAATACGGTAAATGTGGTATCGCTGTATTCATACTGACCAGAAGAATAAAGCTTTTTATCTCTTTTACCACACAAGGAATGGCATGAAAACTCCCAAAAAACAACTCCTGAATTGCTCGTTTTTGTTCATTTTGCCTCCCAAAAATCGGAATAGAAAGCGATCAAATCCACAAAAATGGTATAAATAAAAAGGTCAACTCGTCCGGCAAAAAACAAGCCTTCACATGACTGTCGGCAGAAATATAGAAAAATTATAGCTTTCAAAATATAGGGATGCGCAATAAAAAGCATTTTTTAATGTGTGACAGCAGCCAAACATAAAAAACTGATGTACCGTATTTTTCGGACTGTAAGACGCACCGGACTATAAGACGCACCCAGGTTTTAGAGGTGGAAAATAGGGAAAAATATATTTGAAGCAAAAAATGTGGTAAAATATTTAATAACATAAATAACATACTATTATATGTGGTGTTATTATATATAATAGTATGTTATTATGTTGGAATCTACGGGTAGGAGATGGTGCTGCGGGACCAGTGTGGTGTCTGTAAAGTACTATGTGAAGACGCTGGAGAGTGAGTATAAGGCCGGGGTCACACATGCGAGAAACTCGCACGATTTTGTGTGAGTCTCTCGCATGAACACCCAGCACTGCCGCCGGCGCTCAGACTGGAGCGTGCGGCTGCATAGAAATACATGCAGCCGCACGCTCCGGTCCGAGTGATGGCTGCAGTGCTGGGTGTTTATGCGAGAGACTCACACGAAATCGTGCAAATTTCTCGCATGTGTGACCCTGGCCTGTGAATGGGGGCACAGGGCTTATATTTAAAGCCACACTTCAGCACTGAAAAATAACACTGGAGTGCTGCTTTAAGGTCCCATGGGAGAACTATAACTCTCAGCATGTCCTGCAGATCCTATGGCATGCTGGGAGTTATAGTCCACCACAGGATGGCAGAGTGCTTTTTTATGTGCTGTATTACTAACCTTTTAATTAATTCTCTGTTGTACAGTGTGTCTGAAGGACCTGTGATGACATCATGAAGAGGCAGGGCTTTGTGTGGTCATGTGATGCTCCAGCCCGCCCTCTTCATGACCTCATCTCAGGTCCTCCACAGGAGCATTCAGCATGGCATCTGCACAGCCCCTGTGCTGTCAGGTATGCAATGCCTCCTGCTGCACTCTGCTCCTGCCGCCTCCTTCTCCTTCCAACACACATCTCCTCAGCTGCTGCAGGAATCAGGCGCTGGGGAACCATGTGGCTTTGTCATTTGCTGCTCACTGCTCAGCTGATAGGTGGGCGGGGAAGCGGCTAATGAATATTCACTGCACTTAAGTATCGGGACCAGTGGTTTCCCCAGTGCTGGATTCCTGCTGCAGAGGGGATATTTTCCTGCCTCCTGCAATCCCACTCCACCGCTGCCCCCTGCCCCCCTCCCCACTTACATTCCGACCATAAGACGCACCCACACTTTCCTCCCAAATTTGGAGGAAAAAAAGTGCGTTTTATGGTCCGAAAAATACGGTGAATCTGGTATTGCTGTAATCGCACCGACCCAAAGAGTAAAGTCGGCTATTCAAGAGGAACGGCATAAAAAAAATAATAAAACCAATTCTTGACCTGCGGTTGATTTGTTCATTCTGTCTCCCAAAAATCGCAGTAGAGCTCAGGTCACATTTATCCTGCGCTCTGCGCTGAGCACTTACATCGGGGTTTCAGTGTAAATCTTTGAAATACGTGAATCAGACAGAACCCCCGATGGAAGATTCCCCATAATGACGGAGGTAGACGCCGTCTGGCCTTGCTGTGTCCGTACTGTACTTGTCACCACAACAGCAGTTTGCAGTTTTCACTCCACAACATCCACTGCTGCCTGTTTCTGGAAAAAACCCAGAGTCAAAATCGTCACTACACCTGTAGATAAATTCCCAGAGGGGTATAATTTCCAAAATGGGGTCACTTGATGGGGAATTGTGCTCTTCTAGCACTTAGGAGCTCTGTATATGGAGTCCACAAACTATGCTAGGAAAATCTGTGCTCCAGGAGGCAAATAGCGCTCTATCCCTTCCAAGTCTCACTGTATGGCTAAGTAGTACTGTACAGCCACATATGGGGTATTTCCACTTTCAGCGGAAATTGTGACAAATTTTGGTGCCATATTTACCCATTTCTCCATGTAAATATGTAAAATCTGGGACTAAAATAAAATTTTTGTGGTAAAAATGTAAATTTATTTTCTCTTCAATGCTCGATGGTATCAAATTCTATGACACACCTGTGGTGTCAATATGATCACTGAACCCTTACATGAATTAATAATCTTAATAATAATCTTTTATTTTTATATAGCGCTAACATATTCCGCAGCGCTTTACAGTTTGCACAGTGAGAAGTGTAGTTTGTAAAATTGGGTCTCTTATGGGTGGTTCTGCTGTCCTGGCACCTCAGGTGCTCTCCCAGTGGGTCATAGCACTCACAAACCATAACAGTAAAATCTGCACTAAATTATGGTGCGTCTACCCTTCTGAGTTTTGCACTGTGCCTCAAAAGTAGTTCCCAATTACATGTAGGGTATTGGTGCACTCAGGGGAAATTGCACAACAAATCGTGATGTCCTTTTTTTCTTATTAGCACGTAAAAAATTAAAAATTTGCAGCTAAAACAACATTTTAGCTGTAAAAATGTAATTATTCTTTTCTGTTCGCCACAACAGCATTCACTGAGAGAGGGAATCCGTCCCTAGGAACATGAAACCTACAGAGATAAAAGGGGCGGTCCCCCTCGCTCCCTCAGTTGGTTTCCTGTTCCTAAGGGAACCTGTAGAGAAAAAAGGTGAAGAAGATACCTGGGCTGTGATGCTGCCTGTGCGGTCTCTGCGGGAACGGCAGGGGCTCCAGCGCCTGAGGCAGCGCGGGGAGTCCTGTTTGTCAGCTCCCCCCTCAGCTAGTGAGGACAGCGTGAGGCCAGGGTCCGGGTAGGGCCGCCCTGGCTCATGTGGAGAGTGCGGTGCAGCATTACGGGTCTTTACTTGTCCGAGGGGGTGCAGGGTGCGGGCATCGGCCACCCTGCTCCCCTGCAGGTCTCTGAGGGCGGTGCGCTGCCGGTGGGAAAGAAAGCCGGCGTGCGCAGGAGGCCTGAGAAGCGCTCTCTCCCGGAAGCACTAGGCTGTGCTTCCCGGGGAGGCAGCGCAGTAGGTGTGGCTGGGGAGCCACGTATGCGCTGAAGAAGGACGCCGAACCCGGAAGTGATGGGAGCACTTCCGTGTGAATGAAAAAAAAAAAGATAAAGGGGGCTGCATAAAAGCTCCGGCTGTAAGTTCACCGGTGTGCAGCGATATCGTTCCCAAATGACCCGCAATGCACCCACATGATGAGGTGATGGTGCTACTGCACAGCAACAAGAAGCGGCAATGGACGCTCCAGGCAAAGTGACTACACGGACAAAAAAGGTAGAGACAGGATAGCAGGTCAAACCACGTCTCAAGCTGTGCCTCTGTCTCCGCAACCGGCACCATGTTGACAAGCTTCACTGGGTGAGTGTTACCAACCACACTTATTAAGCTGATAGCCCCTTCTTTCTGTCTGTATACCCCTTCAGGTTACAAAGACTGGAAAATCAAAACACAAGGAATGTGCCCTCTGTTCCCAGCCTCTTCCTGACAGCTACCCCAAGAGGCTTTGTCAGATCTGTATGGGGCATACCCTGCAAGAGGAGTCCTCAGTTAGAACGGAGGACATTATTCTCATCATTAGGGAGAAACTCCAGGCACTTAGTTCCGGCAAAGTAAAAAAACAGAGGCCCGGCAGGGTATATACCTTCGCTGTGTCCAGTTCATCCTCGGACAGTGGCGAGCTTGAATCAGATTCCTCCCAAGAGTCATCATCCTCGAGGAGAAAGGCCGCACTTGTTTCCCGATCGATAGTATTAATAACTTAGTTAAATTGTTCTGGGGAACTATGGGGTTGGCTGATATTAGAGAGCCCAAGACAGCATAAGACATCATATTCGCAGGCCTCTTTCAAAAGAAAAGACGAGCATTCCCAGTGATACTTGCAGTGAAAGAGCTAATTAAGAAACAATGGGAGAAGCAGGGACAGCGAGGATTCCTTCCCTCAGCATCCAAACGGCGGTACCCCTTTGACGATGAGGAGTTAACTTCTTGGTCAAAGATTCTCAAGGTTGATGCAGCTGTGGCATCAACCTCACGGCGCTCTTCCTTGCCAATAAAGGATTCAGGAGCTCTAACCGACCCCTTGGATCATAAGGCAGATACACTCCTTAAAAAAGGTCCTGGGAGTCATGTCTTCAGGCCAGCGATATCAGCCACTTGCACCGCAAGATCTATGCTAGTGTGGTTGGATCAGCTGGAAGAAAGCATTAAGAATGGATTGTCTAGAGCAGAGGTCTCAAACTGCATTCCTCAAGGGCTGCAAATAGGTCATGTTTTCAGGATTTCCTTGTATTGCACAGGTGACAATTTAATCACCTGCACAGATAATGATTCCAGCACCTAGTGCAATGCTAAGGAAATCTTGAAATCACGCACGGTTTGCGGCCCTCGAGGAATGCAGTTTGAGACCCCTGGTCTAGAGACTACTAACTGTCCTCTATCCCTCTTATTAGAGGAGCAGCAGCCTTCCTGGCAGACGCCTCAGCTGATTCCCTGCGTCTAGCGGCCAAATCAGCGGGATTGACCAACGCAGCCCGTCGTGCCTTATGGTTAAAGGGAATCTGTCACCCCACTTTAGCCATATCAACTAAAGATATGACTGAATAGTGCGTCCCATAAGCAAGCTATCGGTAGGTATCATATATGCAGATACCCCCATTTTGATAGCAAAATACCTTAGTAAAGTCAGGATTAGAGTTGAGCGATACTTTCCGATATCCTAAAGTATCGGAATGGTATCGCCGATATCACTAAAATATCGGCGATACCCGATACCGATACCGGAAGTCCCATGTAAGTCTATGGGAACAAAATATCGCAACTAAAAAAACCCCATTCTTTCCTTGTAAACACTAAATATACACACATAGAATACATATATATATATATATATATATATACATGTCATTGTGACATATATATATACATATATGTATAGTTTATACACTTCTACATAGTAAAATATCCTCTGATTCAATTGCCGGGTAAAGCCGGCTTCAGTGAAAAGACAGAAGCACCCGACATGAAATGACACTTGGTGTACATAGGGTTAACCATGTCTTTTCATGTCGTTTGCTATCTGATTTGCACAAACAATTACATGAGTGTAAGTGTGCAAAATTTCACACCTGTAGGGGTTAATTAAAGGTGTAAATTCGTTGTAAAAAAAACGGACTTTTTTGCTACGAATTTACACCTTTAATTAACCCCTACAGGTGTGAAATTTTGCACACATAGGCTGATTTAATTGTTTGTGCAAATTAGATAGCAAAGGACATGAAAAGACATGGTTAACCCTATGTACACCAAGTGTCATTTCATGTCGGGTTCTGCATTTTCACAAAAGCCGGCAATTGAATTAGCGGCTATTTATACATGTAGAAGTGTATGAACTACAAATATAAATATATATATATATATGTGTCACAAATTCAATGACATGTATATATATATATGAGGTGTAAAATTGCTGAAAAAAAATGCGTGGGCTCCCGCCCTATTTTCGCAACCAGACAGACAAAGCCAGCGAGTGGGGGCAGATAATAATAGCCCAGAGAGGGACCATTATTTTTGCCCCCCCCCGGCTACTAACATCTGCCCCCAGACACCCCAGGAAAGACAAATCTATAATTAGATTCGCCCTTTCTGGCACTTTGCCCGTCTATTCCCATTGCCCTGTAGCGGTGGCGAATGGGTTAATATGGGGTTAAAGCCACCTTGCTATTGAAAGGTGACCTTAAGCCAGGTTAATAATTGAGAGCTGTCAATTAGACAACTATCAATTATTAATCCTATTGCATGAAATAAAAATAAAACACACACACTTTAATTAAAAATCATTTTAATGAAATAAAGACACATGTTTTTGACCATCTTTTATTTACTGCAAAAACCATTTCCTGTAATAAAAATAAAATAAAAAAGCAAAATTATTCTTACCTATCCCATGCACAGTCAGGTCCCACGGTGTAATCCTTCAGAAAGGGTTAAAGTTTACTGCAGGGACCGCAGCTAATGCTGCAGCCTCACAGTAAACCCCAAATGAATGAGTTCCTCTCCTGCCTGACAGGAGAGTAAAGGCTGGGTGTCACATAACGATACACCAGCGATCCCGACAACGATATGCACTTGTCAGGATCGCTGGTGTATCGCTACATGATCGCTGCTGAGCTGCCAAACAGGCAGCTCAGGCAGCGATCTGGGACAGCGACACTGCGGGTAACATCGCTTAAGGGCCCGTCTCACATAGCGATATCGCTACCGAGATCGCTGCTGAGTCACTAGTTTTGTGACGCAGCAGCGAGCTCACCAGCGATATCGCTGTGTGTGACATTCAGCGACGATCAGCCCCCCTGCCGGGTATCGCTGATCGTCGCAGAAATGTCAGGACCTTTTTTTGATCTCTGGTTTCCCTCTGACAGGCACGCATCGCTGCGTGTGACAGGCGGGAGACCAGCGATCCGCTGGTAACCAAGGTACACAGCGGGTTTCCAGGCACCGCGCAGCGCTTGGAAACCCGCTGTGTACCTTGGATACCAGCTCCCTGCATCAGGGCGCTGGTATCCAAGTTACACAGCGGGTTTCTAGGCACAGCCCCGCGCCTGGAAACCCGCTGTGTACCTTGGTTACCAGCGGATCGCTGGTCTCCCGCCTGTCACACGCAGCGATGTGTGCCTGTCAGCGGGAAACCAGCGATCAAAAAAAGGTCCTGACATTTCAGCGACGATCAGCGATACCCGGCAGGGGGGCTGATCGTCGCTGAATGTCACACACAGCGATATCGCTGGTGAGCTCGCTGCTGCGTCACAAAACTAGTGACTCAGCAGCGATCTCGGTAGCGATATCGCTATGTGAGACGGGCCCTTAAGTGGAAAGCTTAATTGATTGCTTTCCACTTTCACTTCAGGTCAGCCAGGGACACAATCAGTGACGTCAGAGGGAACTGATTAACAAAAATAGGGGTTCCCTTCGAAAAAAAAATGGCGTGGGGTCCCCCCTATTTTTGTTAACCAGCCAGATGAAGCAGACCGCTGAGGCCTGGTTTTTCAGGCTGGTAAGGATCCAATATCCATGGACCTTGCCAGCCTGATAATACCAGGCCACAGCAGTCTGCTTAGCTTGGCTGGTTAACAAAAATAGGGGATCCCCTCGAAAAAAAAAACGGCGTGGGGATCCCCCCTATTTTTGTTAACCAGCCAAGTAAAATGCAGACTGCTGCGGCCTGGTATTAAAAGACTGTCAAGGCCCATGGATTTTGGCCCTCAACAGCCTGATAATACCAGGCTACAGCAGCCCCACATTTGGCGCATCAAAAGATGTGCCAATTGTGGCACTTTACCCGGCTCTTCCCACTTGCCCTGTAGCGGTGGCAAGCGGGGTAATAAGGGGTTAATGTCACCGTTGATTGCACGGTGACAATAAGCCCGGTTAATAATGGAGAGGTGTCAATAAGACACCGATCCATTATTAATCCCAAAGTTTTTAAATGTTTAAAAAAAAGACAAAGCAAGAAAAAAGTCTTTTAATGAAATAAGAGACAACACAGTTTTCATTAATTTTATTGTACTCTCATTCCTGCGACGCCATCGATCTCCTGTAAAAAAAGAAAAAAAAAACAAACCAACAGTATACCACCTGTCCGACGCAGTCCATAACGACAGTCCCACGACGATCCAACTCTGCTACATCGCAATGACAGGCAGAGCCTGTCATCGCGACGCAGCACAGCTGATTACCTGCTTCCCCGGCGGTGACGTCATCGGACTGACTGCTTTACGGCCGGATTACCCAGCAGTCACTGCAGTTATCGCGAGAAACTGCATGTGACCGCCGGGGAAAGAAGATTGCGGCCATCAAGCAGTCCAGGACGTGACCGCCGGAGATCTTCTGCCAGGTAAGTGCCGCTGACTCCTGACAGACCCGACCGACGGACACTGACAGTGACAGTGACAATCCCGATTCCGGTATCCGATATGACGAAAATATCGGAACTCGGAATCGGAATTCCGATACAGCCAATATCGGCCGATACCCGATATTTGCAGTATCGGAATGCTCAACCCTAGTCAGGATTCTTTTCTCTAAATCAGGGCGGTCAGGTCCGGAGGGCGGCGTTTTCACTCCCCTCCCCCCCGCTCCTCGGCATGTCTTGCGTATCACAGACGGCGTTCTGCTTCCTGCCATTGCGCTTTTCAAATTCCCCCTGCGCCTGCGCAGTGTGCTTTGCCCAACAGGGGCAAAGCATAAAATTATTACAGCGCATGCGCAACTATTGTCATTTACTTTGCCTGCCCCGGAAGTCGTCCAAGGCAAGCAGTCATTTCCGGGGCAAGGAAAGAGTTGCGCATGCACTGTAATGATTTTATGCTTTGCCCACTCTTGGGCAAAGCACACTGCGCAGGCGCAGGGGGAATTTGAAAAGCGCAATGGCGGGAAGCAGAACGCCGTCTGTGCTATTCACAGACGGCGATACGCAAGACATGCCGAGGAGCGGGGGGGGAGAGGAGTGAAAACGCCGCCCTCCGGACCTGACCGCCCTGATTTAGAGAAAAGAATCCCGACTTTACTAAGGTATTTTGCTATCAAAACGGGGGTATCTGGATATATGATACCTACCGATAGCTTGCTTATGGGACGCACTATTCAGTCATATCTTTAGTTGATATGGCTAAAATGGGGTGACAGATTCCCTTTAAAGGGCTGGAAAGGTGACGCGCAGGCTAAAGCAAAACTCTGTGCTATGCCTTGCCAGGGTGAGTACCTGTTTGGCACAGTGCTTGACGAGATACTCACCAAAGCGGGCGAATGAAAGAAGGGGTTCCCTAACGTATATGTTCCGTGCTATAGGAGGGCTTTCAGAAAGCAGCCTTTCGGGGGGGAAAAGAGCCTATAAGAACCAGAAGCGCTGGAACAGCAGAGAGGTGCTCTATTTGAAGAACCTTCCTACAAGCGCCGAGACAAGTTCCGCTAACCCCAACGCGCCGGTGGGTGACAGGTTATCATTTTTCAACTAGCAATGGAAGGCAATAACATCTAATCCCTGGGCCATTAGCCTCGTATCGTCTGGCTTGAGGTTAGAGTTTGCCTGGGTCCCCCTGGACTCCTTCTTATTGACTTCTCCAAGGGCTCATGTTCAGCAGGAGGCTCTGGAGTCAGAAATTAGGGGTCTGTTAGCCAAGCATGTGCTAGTGGAGGTCCTGGCGAACCAGAAGGGCAAGGGTTTTTACTCTCCCCTGTTTCTGGTCTCTAAGCCAGATGGTTCCTGCTGAACCATAGTTAATTTAAGGAAATAGAACGGCTTTCTGCGGTCTCATACCTTCAAAATGAAGTCCATACGCTCAGCAATTAAACTTTTGTTTCCTAGCTGATTCATGGCAGTCCTGGATCTGAAGGATGCATACTATCATCTGCCAATACATGCCATGCATCAGCAGTATCTTCGAGTGGCGGTCACTCTGGAAGGCCATGTCCACCATCTTCAGTTTGCAGCAATGCCCTTTGGCTTATCCACCAAGTTAATGTTCGAGGTGATGGCGTATGTACGGTTAAAGGACACCTTAATAGTACCATACCTGGATGATTTCCTGGTGGTAGAAAACTCCATCTCCCAATGTGAACATCGACTAGCTGATGCAATTTCATCTTTGCAGGCTTTGGGATGGCTAATGAACTGAACCAAATCCAGATTGCTCCCGGTAACTCGGCAGACTTTCCTAGGTCTCCGTCTGGACTCTGTAAGTCAAAAGTGTCTCCTCCCAGAAACAAAGATGTTGACGATAATAAATAAAGTACAACCTTAAGATGTCCCTGGGGAAGGCTATGTCCCTTCTCGGCTCCCTTACATCGTGTATTCCTGTAGTGCAGTGGGCCCAGTTCCATACTAGACAATTGCAGCAAGTTATCCTGCAAGAGGAAGAGCGATTGCAGGGACAGTTGGAGGGCAAAGTATTCCTGTCATCTGAGGTAGTTAGATTCCTGTCATGATGGCTGGACCAGGGCCATCTCTCTAGAGGGGTTCTGTGGGTACTGAGACCCTCAGAAATGATTACTACGGACTCTAGTCCCTTCGGTTGGGGGGTTTATTTAGGTGAAAGTATAGTCCAAGGGCAATGGTCCATAAGTGAGGCCGACGACTCTTCTAATTGAGAGAGTTAAAAGTGATTGATCATGCTATACGTGAATTGCTTCCACAGCTGTGAGGATCTCAAGTAAGAGTTCTCTCGGACAATGCCACCTCCGTTGCATATTTAAATCGTCATGGAGGAACACGGTCAGAAACTCTGATGTCTACTGCAGAGAGAATCCTGCAGATAGCCGAAACACACCTTTTATCCCTATCAGCCCTCCACATCAAGGGAGTAGACAACTTCAGAGCAAACTTCCTCAGTCGCCATACCCTGAGTCAGGGGGATTGGATGCTCCGCCGCAGCATCTTCATGAAAATAACAGCTTTATTGGGTCTTCCGGAAATATACCTGTTTGCTACAAGGGCCAACAGACAGGTCAAAAAGTTTGCTTCACTACACAGAGCGGACCGACCGTATATGCTCGACTCTCTTCAATCCCCATGGCCTTTTCGGCTGGCTTATGCCTTCCACACCCCCCCTGTTGATAATCCAGTGGTCATCAGAAAGATAAGGGAGGAGAGGGCGAATGTAATCCTGATCGCTCCATTTTGGCCCAAGAGGCCTTGGTTTTCGTGGCTCAGAGCCATGTCTTTGTCAGACCCATGGATCCTCCTGTGGGATCGGGATCTGCTCTCTCAGGGACCCTTCCTTCATCCTGGGGTGAAGGGTCTATGTCTGCATGGAACTCGAGAGGTAGTGGAGGAAATTTCTTAGCTTTTACACAGGGGCCTTCTCTAGTGAGATAACTATCCCTGCTATCTTGGAATTCCTCTAGAAAGGTCAGGAATTGGGGTTATCAGTAAATACCTTGAAGGTTCAGATATCGGCCCTAGGTGCTCTGTATAGCTATAATATCGCTGGAAACTGATGGGTAGCTAGGTTTACTTCGGCATGTCAGCGAACAAGTACATTTGCTCGAGTACCGCCCTGGGACCTGAACCTAGTTCTCGATGCGTTAACTGGGGCAACTGAACCCTTACACTTAGCTTCAATAAAATGTGTGTCCTTAAAGACAGCATTGTTAATAGCCTTAGTGTCAGCGAGAAGAGTGAGTGATATCCATGCTCTGTCAATGGATCCCCCTTCTTGTCAATATTCCATGATAGGATAGTATTAAAACCAGACCCTCCTTACCTCCCAAAGGTTTCTACCAAATTCCATAGATCCCAGGAGATTTTTCTGCCCTCCTTTTATGATAACCCTACAACACCTGAAGAGGAAAAATTTCACACCTTAGATGTGAGGAGAGCTGTCCTAAACTATATAGATAGGACTTGTCCCTGGAGGTAGAGCAGGGCTCTCTTTGTGTCCTTTCAGGGCCACAGGAAAGGGGCTGGAGACACAAAGTGCACGCTATCCCGTTGGATCAGAGATGCAATCTGTCTGGCCAACTCGGCGAAAGGTGAAAACCCTCCGGATGGGATAAAAGCACATTCCGCACGGGCTATGGCATCCTCCTGGGCTGACAAGGCGGACTTTCCGATTGACCTCATATGTAAGGCTGCAACTTGGTCCTCACCATCTATCTTCTACAGTCACTACAGGCTTGACTTGTCTTCCTCTGACCTAGTCTTGGGGGGATCAGTGATTAACACGGTGGCCCTCCCAGGTAATCATCTCTGAAAATCTCTCGGGGTGCTGTCGTGGCGAATAGAAAAAAACGGACTACTTGCCGGTAATGCTCTTTTATAGAGCCCACGACAGCACCCACTCACTTCCCTCCCTTATGTTATAGTTGCACGAGGTTTCACTCTGAGTGGTGACGGGTTAGAAATATGGAAATATATTGATTGACCCGTTGAAGCGCTGAGAGCGCGAAACAGCCGTCGTCTGCTGCTGCACACTCCCCAGTCCTCCCTCCCGACCGTGACATTCCTTTGTGTGGAATAAAGACTGAAGTCGCAAGATTGGTGAGTGCTATCCATTTCCCTCTTTGAAGCCATGTTCACACTGTGATTTATGGACAAGCACCCAGTATCTTGAGGTGTAGACTGCTGCAAGAAGTTCTCTGGCAGGAACACGCAGCAATCAGTATATCAGCAGTGCTGTCTACTGTTTCTCTTCCACTAACATATATATATATGTATATATATATATATATATAATGTGTATATATATATACATATATATATATATAATAGGTTGAGATGTAAATACTTTAAATGGCCGGCGGAGCAATGAGCTAAAGCTTGTTTGGCGGTTCCTCTCATTCTCTATAATCCAACTGAGGGAGCGAGGGGACGCCCCTTTTATCTCTGTAGGTTTCCTGTTCCTAGGGATGGATCCCATCTCTCAGTGGATGCTGTCGTGGGCTCTATAAAAGAGCATTACCGGTAAGTAATCTGGTTTTTCTTTACCGTCCAATGGTATAAATTTCTGTGAAGCACATGTGGTGTCAACATGCTCACTGCACCCCTAGATGAATTAATCGGGTGGTGTAGTTTATAAAATGATGTTACATATGGGGGGTTGCTGTCCTGGCACCTCAGGAGCTCTGCTAATGTGACAAAATCTGAATTCCAATATGGCACTCTTTTCCTTCTGAGCTTTGCACTGTGCCTCAAAAGTAGTTTTCTACCACATATGGGATATCGGTGTACTCAGGAGAAATTACTCAACAAATTGTATGGTGCAATTTCTCCTGTTACCCTTGTGAAAATTAATGAAAAAATTGGGGCTAAAAATACTTTTGTGGGAAAAATGTTTTTATTTTTTTCTATTTTCACAGCTCAATGTTATAAACTGCTGTGAAGCAATTGGGGGTTCAAGGTGCTAACCACAGCTCTAGATAAGTTCCTTGAGGGGTCTAGTTTCCAAAATGGGGTCACTTGTGGGTGGTTTCCACAGTTTAGGCACATCAAGGGCTCTCCAAAAGCGACATGGCATTCACTTCCAGCCAATTTTGCGTTCAAAAAGTCAAACGACGCGCCTTCCCTTCCGAGCCCTGCTGTGCACCCAAACAGTAGTTTCCCCCACATATGCTCAGGAGAAATTGCACAACAAATTTTGGGTTCCATTTTCTCCTGTTATCTTGTGAAAATAAAAAAGAATGGGTCTAAATTAACATTTTTGTGAAAGAGTTAAATGTTCATTTTTTCCTTCCACATTCCATTAATTCCTGTGAAGCATGTGAAGGGTTAATAAACTTCTTCAATGTGGTTTTGAGGGGTGCAGTTTTTAGAAAGGTGTCAGTTTTGGGTATTTTCTGTCGTATAGGCCCCTCAAAATAACTTCAAATGTGATGTGGTCCCTAAAAAAAAAATGGTTTTGAAAATTTTGTTGGAAAAATTAGAAATTGCTGATCAACTTTTAACCTTTCTAACTTCCTAACTGAAAAAATAATTAGGTTGTTAAAATTGTGCTTATGTAAAGTAGACATGTGTTCAATTAACTATTTTGTGTGACATGACTCTGATTTAAGGGCATAAAAATTAAAAGTTTGAAAATTGCAGAATTTTGGCAAATTCACAACTTTTTTTTCACAAATAAACACAAGTCATATCGTACAAATGTTACCACTATCATGAAGTACAATATGTCACCAAAAAACATCGCAGAATCAGTGGGATCTGTTGAAGCGTTCCAGAGTTATGAACCCATAAATTTACAGTGGTCGTAATTGTAAAATTTGGCCTGGTCAAAAAGGCCAAATCAGGCTTGGTGGTGAAGGGGTTAAATTAGAAAAACAAAGGTTTGACCTTTATTACATTACAAGGATTATTTTTATGGTAACTTCTTGGTATGTAAAAATTTTTAGATTTACATTGCAATTATTTCTCAACATGCTGATAATACCAGTTCATTTGTGCTCCTGTGTCATGCACAGCAGAATTAGTGCAGCATTTTATAGAAGTCTTATTAATGCACAATTGCTTTTTATGTTCATTTATCTACTTGCTAATATAACTGTAAAGAAGAATAACATCGATGCAAACTGTACATTCAGCCCTTGTTACAGTGATTATATCACACTTTCCACCATTACGATGCTATTAGTCCCAGACATAAAAAGCCAATGCTCCAGATAATGGATCATAACTGTTGTGTATAGTGCTGTCTGTATTTGTAAATCTTCTAAGGATTACAGTTGGGTTATGTTCACAAGTTACATTTTTGCTGCGTTTCTTTATGCAAATTTTAGGCTGCGTTTTACAGCAAAGGCTATGAGATTTCAGAAATGACATGTGCGCGCGTTTTTTTTTTTTCCCTGACTGATTTAGTAAACTGCGGCATGTCATGTCTTTCAGCGTTTTTGCATCTATTTTTTATCCATAGAAAGCAAACAGTAAGTGCAAAAATGCAGCAAAAAAAACAGTTATCGGGTTTTGCTGCAAAAACATTAAGGAAGTTGCATCATGATTTTTTGGGGAGCACTAAACTTAATTAGCATGCACAAGAGACAATGAAAACACAACAACACCTGTTTTTTTTTTTTTTTTTTTTTTAGGGTCCCCATTTTAATAACCAGTAAAGGCTAAGTATACAGCTGTGTAAAGGCTAAGTATACAGCTGTGAGCTGATATTAATAGCCAGGAAAACTCCATGGGTATTACCCCCCTTCCCAGGCTATATACATCTGCCCCCAGCCTTCGGCTTTCCCTCTGCTGGTTTGGAAAATTACGCAGGAACCCACGCCATTTTTTTCAGAAAAATAATAATTTATTAAATACATGTACAGTAAGCTCCACATGCACTGTACAAATTGTATATGTAACTGAAAGCTTTATATCTATCTGTTCTACGTCTATATACTGAATGTGATCTGTCTATTCTTTTTCAAAATAACTTTATTATAATTTTTAGCAATGAGTAGGGTATTACAGTCTTACATCTCAAATAGAATATAACTTTCCATACTTAACAGTACTAGACATCAATCGAGTTAATCATGTAGATGAAGAAATCTAACTGTAGAATATATCAAGTAGCTCGACAGTAAGGATATTAATAAATAATAATAACATAACCATAACAATAACATTTCTAAACTAACAGTAGAGGATATCAATTGTTAATCAATCAAAGAGAATCTTTGCCGTGAGAGGATATAGGAGAGAGTCAAGCCAACATAAGCGAAATTAAGAGGTCAAGTCTTGCCAAGGATTCCATTTTTTACAGAAGGAAGTAAAACTGTTGTTAGCCAGTGCATGGCTTTTCTCGTATGACATGTGGAGAGACATTTTGTCTACAATGTCGGCTATTTTAGGAACCGCTTCTTCCTTCCAAAGAGAAGCTATTTGGTTTTTGGTTACCAAGAATAAGTGGATGATTAGATGTCTGTATGAGTGAGGGATTTCCTCAAGATCGAGAGACAATAAGGCCAATTGAGGGGTCAACGTCACAGTTCTAGAAGTGATCTTATCCACCAAGTCAGAGACATTTGACCATAGTAACCTTATCTTGGGGCACTCCCAAAAGACATGTAGAAGATTCCCTGCGAAACCACAGTCTCTCCAACAGTTAGGGGACACTCCCGGAAAAATTCTTGCCATTTTAGCAGGTGTGAAATACCATCGGGAGACTAATTTATAATACGACTCATGGAGGGAAGCACATATGTTTGAGGAATAAGTAGCTTTAAGTGCTTTCCGCCATTGATCGTGAGAGAAATTCAAGTTCATATCCCTTTGCCAGTTAGTCTCGAAAAGGGTTTCCTTGGGTACTAGATCTTCGTTTAAGAAGTTATAAATAAATTTGGATTTCCAATAAAGGTTATTGTCCGGATTACAAATTAACATGCCTACCATCTCCGTGTAAGAGACTTTTTCCTGATAAATTTGGAGATGAGTTTTTTAATGAAATAAAAGATTTGGGCATCTTCAGGAGGAAGTTTATGTACTGACAACAACGCTTCATATTCAATGAAATCTTTGCCATCAAAAATATCCTGTACTTTCGTTAAACTAGCCAATCTCCAAGAGCTAGGAATTTCCTTTTCCATAATCAAGCCAAAAAACCTCAGTGATATGTCCTTGATTTGGTCATATCTGAACCTCTTCCTGCTTTGTGTTTGGATTTTGGCCATACAGGTCCAGGCATATAAGGTAGCAGAAATAGTCGGCGAGATATATGCGATACAGAGGAGGATGATAGGACATTACTTAAAATTAATTTTGCCAGAGGAGTGTTCCTATTATAGTGTCTTTCAATCTCTGACCAAGCCGGGCCATTATCCGGCCTGAGCCAAATACGAGACTGTTTCACCAAGGAGAGAGTAGTAATAGTTAACCAAATTTGAGAGAGCAAGGCCTCCATTTGTTTTAATTTTGGTGATAGTGGTGAATGCTATCCTTGCTCTCTTCTTGTTCCATACGAATGTGTTAACTATACTTTGTAGTTTTTTGATTAGCTTTAACGGAATAAGTAAAGGTAAAGCTCTAAAGGTGTATAAAATTTTGGGGAGAGTAAAAAGTTTAAATAAAGTAATTCTCCCGGCCCAAGAAATTTCCTGCTTCCCAAGATTATTAAGTTCAGATTGCACTTCCTTAGTGATTTTTTGGAGGTTAAGATCAATCGTCTTGCGAAAAACTCTAGAGATAAGTATGCCAAGATATGTCAGCGACTCCTTTTCCCAATCAAAATTAGTATTCCCTTTAATACCGCAGATATCATCCTGGCTCAAGAAAAAGTCCAAAATTTTAGACTTTGATTCGTTAATTTTGAACAACGATGCCTTTGAAAAATCTCCAAAATCCTGGAGGACATGCATAATAGAGCATGAAGGATTTGTAAGGCTGAGGATGACATCATCCGCAAACAGGCTAATTTTGTACTGTTTTGCCCCTATCTGGATTCCCCTAATCGACTCATTCCCTCTTATTCTCTCAGCAAGTGGCTCCATGATAATAGCGAATAGCAGAGGGGACAAGAGACATCCCTGTCTTGTACCATTCGTTATTGGAATGTTTTTAGATAGGTGACAATTTACATACACGTTTGCTGAGGGATAAGCATATAAGGCCATGATTGTTTTAATTATATTGAGGCTAAATCCAAATTTTTTAAGGGCCGCTACCAAAAAGTCCCAATTCACTCTATCAAATGCCTTCTCAGCATCCAACGCTAGGAGAATTGAAGGAGTTCTTTTAGATCTGATAGAGTGAATTAGATTGAATACCTTTCTAGTACCGTCACTGGTCTGACGTTCCAGGATAAAGCCCATCTGGTCTTTGTGAATAATGCTTGGAAGAATAAATTTGATTCTATCAGCAATGATTTTTGAATATATTTTTACGTCAGTGTTAATTAGTGAAATTGGCCTATAATTTTTGACCGACTCCAGGTCTCCTTTAGTTTTGGGAATTAAGATTATAGTGGCCTTTAGCATTTCCGGTGGGAATTCTCCAATCGAAGATGCTTTATTGAACACTGAGCCGAGGCAGGGAACCAGGTGAGGGGCAAACACTTTAAAATACTCATTCGTGAAACCATCAGGTCCCGGTGATTTCTTAAGTTTTAGTTTCTTGATGGATTCTGAAATTTCATGCTGAGTAAAAGGGGCGTCGATGGCCGTCAATTGCTCAGCAGAAAGTTCAGGTAGGTTAATACTTGATAAGAATTTTTGGATGTGGAGTTTGTCTGGCTGGGATGTATCTGGGTCGTACTTAAGATTGTATAGGGAAGAGAAATAATCTGCGAAATGATCCGCTATTTCTTTAGGGTGGTCGGAGATCATTCCGTTATATTTGATCCTATTAATCCTATTCCTAACTCTTATGGCCTGGAATCTCTGGGCCATAAGCTTGGAAGGTTTGTTATATGAGGAGTAGAAATTCGCTTTCATCCTCTTGGCATACCTATCATAGTCTTCGAATAAAGCTGCTCTCAGCGCAATTCTGAGGTTGATAATCTCTGAATGCAGTTCTGAAGAAGGTGCCACTAATTTCTCCTTCGTCTCATTGGGGGACACAGGACTGTGGGTGTATGCTACTGCCGCTAGGAGGCTGACACTAAGTAAATATAAAAAAAGGTTAGCTCCTCCTCCGCCGTATACACCTCAGCACTGGCCGCAGGCAAACCCAGTTCATGCTTAGTGTCTGATGGAGGCACATGTCTGGTTTTCTCCAGACCATTTTTTTTTTTTTTTCCCTTCCCACGAAGATGAGATAGGGGCGACGGACCCTTTTGAAGGGGTCCGATCTCCCCAAACCATCAACGGGCGAGCACGTGGAGTAAAGCCTCCACGTATCCTTTCCCGCAACGTGGGACACGTGTGCCGGACTCAGCCCTGACCACCCTAGGGTATTGAAACCCTAGGCTGTACAGTGGCAGGAGATAGTCCGTGCGGCCCCCACTGCACCACCAATGCTAGACTGCGGTGCTGCAAGGAGGCGGACGGTCCCTCTCCTCACCCCCTGAAGGGGTGATGGAGTTAGGGTGCCTGCACCGTCCTACTTTTTTTTTCCTGCAAGTCCCCCTCTAATCTTCACATCCCTGCAAGCATAATATTCTGCATGGGACAAATCTATGGACGAAGACGGATAAACATACCGGTGACTGGAAGCCATAGAACATGGAGGGGGCCAGGAAGTTGCTGGAAGCTGGGAGCCGGCGTTTGTGAGGTGGTCGGGCAGCCTGGCTTCAGCCAGGAACAGGCAAGTCCCCGGCTCAAGTCCGCCCCCTAAGGGTGCATCTGCTTCCGGCAGCCCGCTCCCCGACTCCTGGGCGGCCGCCGCCAAAAATTTAGCTCCCGGCGCTAGGCCTCGGGCGAAAATTTAGTCCCCGGCTTTGGCCGGGGACTAGGCCGCGGCCAGTAATTTAGCACCCGGCTTCGACCGGAAGGTAGGCCGCGGTCTCAGGACTCCGCCCCCGGCAGCGTCATCTCCCGGCGGGCCCGCCCCCCGACTCTCGGGCGGCCACCGCCAAAAATTTAGGCCGCGGCTTCGGCCGGCTCTAGGCCGGGCCGCAAAATTTAGTCCCCGGCTTTTGCCGGAGACTAGGCCGCGGCCGGAAGTGGATTAGGCCACGCCCCTCGACCCTTCCCCCTGAGGCTCGGCTATATGAAGACGCCTCCCTGACAGGGGAGCGCTCTTTTTGAAATCTGGAGCTCGGGCGTTTTCTTGTTTACGCTCTATTACGCTGTTTAAGGACGCTGGGGGTACAGGACTGGGGTAAGTGCTACTACCTCCAGCCTGGTTGTTCCTCTCCACTGCGCTCCTCTGCACTCCGCTCCACTGACCGTACCGCCACATCCAAATCATTGCGGCAGGCAATCTGTGACAGATTCAGTATGTCCAAAAGGGCCAAGTCTCATACGGTGCTGTATACCGCATGCATTGCCTGTAGGTCCCCTTTTCCGCACGCCCAGACTAATCGAGTCTGCGAAGCCTGTAACTCCGAACGGGCGCAGGAGCCCTCACCTATAGTCGAGCCCAGTGCGTCAGGTCCTCCAGAATGGGCCTTGTCTCTGTCTCAATCTGTGGCATCATTAACCAGAGCAATCGAGTCCCTTCAAGCTCCCGATAGGAGCAGGGACAGTGGTTCACCTGGCTTGACTACGCCTCAGGAACCTCTGGCCTGCAGGGGCCGCGCTCTCACCAGGCAGACACAGGGGAAACGAACCCATACTGCGTCGCCTATGCCGACCGGGGCCTCGGCATCTATCATTCCGTTTCTCGCTCTCCCTCACCTTCGGAAGCGAGTGATCAATATTCAGATTCTGAGTCTGAAGGGTCCCTCAATCTAGAGGCCCCGAATTGTCAGGAGACAATTGACAGTCTTATAGAAGCTGTCAATCAATCCCTGGGAGTGGACGACGAATCCACTTTGACTTCGGGTCATAAGGTGTCCTTCAAAAGAGCCAGACAGACTCATAAGGTCTTTGGTGCTCATCCTGAGTTTGAGGAGCTTGTGCAGCGCCACCGAGAAAAACCGGATAAGTGCTTTGCAGGACAGAGGGCCCTCAATACCAGGTATCCTTTTGCTCCTGAACTTCTTAAGAAGTGGGCGGAATCCCCAGTGGTCGATCCTCCGGTGTCTCGCTTGGCATCTAAGACGCTTCTCTCCCTTCCTGATGGTTCCTCGATTAAGGATCCAACGGATCGTCTGATTGAAAGCCTGGCTCGCTCGGTGTTTGAAGCATCTGGGTCATCTCTCTCTCCTTCCTTCGCAGCGACTTGGGTTGCCAAGGCCATGATTTCCTGGTCGGAGTCTCTGAACAGAGCTCTTCACGGTGTAGAAGTGCCACCTGTGGTTTTTGAGATATCTAATCAAATGGCTCTCGCAGGTGATTTTTTGATCAACGCTTCCATGGATGCGGCAAATTGCGCAGCATTAGCTGCTGCTAATGCGATTGCCATTAGGAGATCCTTGTGGTTGAGGACTTGGCGAGCAGACTCAACTTCAAAGAAGTCACTTACGTCCTTGCCGTATCAAAGCGGTCGTTTATTTGGTGAAAAGCTGGATCAGCTTATATCTGATGCGACAGGAGGGAAGAGTTCTTTTTTGCCTCAGCAGAAAGTCAAACAGCCCTTTCGCCGACAGCTTCAGCCTCGTTTTAGAGCCTTTCGCAACCCAGGTTGGGCCGCAACAGCCAGTTCCAGCGGCTCAGGTCGACCTAATCAGGCCAGAGATCGTCAGGTCTCTTACAAAACCAACCCATTGGGAAGAATGCGGTCTCAACAACCGAGATCTAGAGGGTCTAGGCCCCAAAGATTTTCGGATAAATGACTGGAGGCAGAATCCGGTCGATTCATCCAGAGTAGGCGGCCGTCTACTCTGGTTTTGCCCCACTTGGCTATCGATTACTCAAGACGAGTGGGTCAGGGAATTAGTCACCTCGGGGTACAAGATAGAATTTACCAGCCTTCCCTCAAATCGTTTTTTTCCCTCACGCCTTCCCAAGGAGGAGTCTCGGGTTCGCGCCTTATTCAAGGCGGTCGAGTCTCTTCGACACAGCGGGGTTGTCGTACCTGTACCAGAGGTCGAAAGAGGTCGGGGGTTTTATTCCAATCTGTTCATTGTACCCAAAAAGGACGGTACCGTAAGGCCCATTCTGGATCTAAAGAGACTGAACCGGTTTGTCAGAATTCGACATTTCCGAATGGAGTCTCTCCGCTCGGTCATTGCTGCCATGGAAAAAGGGGAATTTCTAGCATCAATAGACATCCAGGATGCCTATCTTCACATCCCCATATTTCCCCCTCATCAAAGGTTTCTTTGGTTTGCCATCGGCAAACTTCACTTTCAGTTCGCTGCCTTGCCATTCGGGCTAGCCACAGCTCCCAGAGTGTTCACAAAGGTCATGGCTGCTGTTGTATCCATTCTGCACTCCAGGGGGATAGTCATCTTGCCTTATCTAGACGACCTTCTCATCAAGGGTCCGTCTTTCCAAACATGCGAGGAAAGTGTCAGCATTACCCTAGGCACCCTTGTTCGCCTGGGGTGGCTGGTGAATATGAAGAAGTCATCTCCCGTGCCATCTCAAAGATCACCTTCTTAGGGATGAATTTCGACACCGCTCAAGGGTTGATATTCCTTCCTCAGGACAAGGCCTTAGTTCTCCGTCAAGAGGTACGGATCCTTTGCAAACCGATTCCTCATACCATCCGGTTTTGCATGAGGGTCCTAGGAAGGATGGTGGCAGCGATCGAGGCAATTCCATTTGCCCAGTTTCATCTTCGCCCCCTTCAGCATGCACTCTTGGCAGTATGGGACGGGAGCCCTTATTCCCTCAATCTTCGGTGCCGTCTGTCCCTGCAGGTCAGACAGACTCTTATGTGGTGGACGAGGAGCTCCACTCTTCAACAGGGCCGTTTGTTTCCTCCGAATTTCTGGATGGTAGTCACAACGGATGCCAGCCTGCTCGGATGGGGAGCGGTGTTTCGTCACCACACAGCCCAGGGGACTTGGTCGCAGCAGGAGTCGATCCTCCCGATCAATATTTTAGAGATCCGAGCTATTCGGCTGGCTCTGAGGCATTTTCACCAGCATCTGGCGGGCCGCCCAGTCCGAATACAATCAGACAATGCCACGGCGGTGGCATACATAAACCATCAGGGAGGTACCCGCAGCCGGGCGGCTATGCACGAGGTAAAACAGATTCTGTCCTGGGCAGAGGTAAATCACTCCGTGATTTCAGCAGTCCACATTCCGGGCGAGGAAAACTGGGCAGCGGATTTTCTCAGCCGTCACGGCATAGCTTCAGGGGAATGGTCACTACATCCCGAGATTTTTCAGCAGATATGCCGACGCTGGGGAACCCCAGATGTGGACCTGATGGCTTCCAGGATGAATGCCAAGGTGCCCAACTTCGTCTCCCGGTACCGGGATCCGCAGGCAATTGCGGTGGACGCCCTGGTTCTACCGTGGAATCAATTCCATCTTCCATACTTATTTCCACCAATAGCTCTTCTCCCAAGGGTGATCAGAAAGATCAGGATAGAGGGGGTTCCAGCGATATTAATCGCTCCGGATTGGCCGCGTCGCTCTTGGTACGCGGAGCTGGTACAGTTGCTCGCCGACATACCCTGGCGACTGCCAGAGCGCGCGGACCTTCTCTCCCAGGGCCCAGTTTACCACCAGAACTCAGCGGTCCTGTGTTTGACGGCCTGGCCGTTGAATCTTGGATCCTGACCAGGGCTGGATTCTCTAAAAAGGTCGCCGCGACGATGGCTAGCGCCCGAAAGCCCGTCTCGGCTCGCATCTACCACGGGACTTGGAAGGTCTTTTTTGCTTGGTGCAGGGAACATGGTTGTTCCCCGCTTCGGTTTTCAATTCCAAACATTCTGTCATTTCTCCAGGCAGGCCTAGATTCAGGTTTAGCGCCAAGCACGCTTAGACGGCAGATATCAGCCTTGTCAGTGCTTTTTCAGCGAAGGATTGCGTCTAATTTTCAGGTTAGGACCTTTATTCAGGGGGTTGTCCATATAGTTCCCCCTACAAGGCTCCCTTAGATGTTTGGGATCTCAATCTAGTCCTGGGAGTCCTGCAGGAATCTCCATTTGAACCTCTGCAGGAGGTTTCTCTGGCATTTCTTTCATGGAAAGTGTGTGTTTTTGGTAGCCATAACATCCATTAGGCGGGTTTCGGAGCTGGCAGCACTGTCTTGTCGGGCTCCGTACTTGCTTTTCCATCAGGATAAGGTGGTGCTCAGGCCAACACCACCTTTTTTGCCTAAAGTCGTGTCCTTTTTCATATCAATGAGGATATTGTTCTACCTTCTTTTTGCCCAGCTCCTACGCACCGGGTTGAGAAGGCTCTCCATACGCTAGATCTGGTGAGAGCGCTCAGGAGATATGTATCTCGGACGGCGTCCTTTCGGCAAACGGACACGCTGTTTGTTCTCCCTGAGGGTCGCAGGAAGGGACTCGCTGCCTCTAAATCAACCTTGGCTAGGTGGATTCGGTTAGCCATTCAGGAGGCTTACCGCATTAGAGGAGCGGTGGTTCCCGCAGGAATCAGGGCTCACTCCACCAGAGCGGTGGGTGCCTCCTGGGCCCTTCGGCATCAGGCTTCGGTGGAACAGGTTTGTAAGGCGGCAACCTGGTCCAGTCTGCATACCTTTTCCAAGCATTATAATGTCCATACTCAGGCTTCTGCGGATGCCAGTCTGGGTAGAAGGATTCTTCAGGGCGCGGTTGCGCACCTATAAGCAATGCTTGGTTATAAATTACACTGTGGAGTCGGTTTCCCACCCAAGGGACTGCTTTGGGACGTCCCACAGTCCTGTGTCCCCCAATGAGACGAAGGAGAAATACGGATTTTTGTGTTACTCACCGTAAAATCCTTTTCTCCGAGACGCTCATTGGGGGACACAGCACCCTCCCTTATAGCCGGATGGCTTCGTTTTCTAAGTTAATTCTATTTGTTTGGGTCTATATCAGTAGATTTACTTCTGGATATATTGTACCTGTATTAACACTGATTTATTCTTTAGCCTCCTACTGCTTTTTGCACTAAACTGGGTTTGCCTGCGGCCAGTGCTGAGGTGTATACGGCGGAGGAGGAGCTAACCTTTTTTTATATTTACTTAGTGTCAGCCTCCTAGTGGCAGTAGCATACACCCACAGTCCTGTGTCCCCCAATGAGCGTCTCGGAGAAAAGGATTTTACGGTGAGTAACACAAAAATCCGTATTTTTGTTGTGCATCTTCCTTATTCTTAAGATCCATTTGTAAATTGTGGATCTTTTCCTTGTCCTGTTTTTTTTTTTGATTCAGTAAGCCTATCATCACTCCTCTTATAACGCATTTGTGGGCATTCCACAATGTGAACGGGCTCACATCTTCCGACTCGTTTTCCTTAAAATAGTTAGTGATGGCTTTCTCGATTTTTTTCTCTGAAGATTGGGTTGTACAAAAGTGAGGAATTACATCTCCAGAGAAAGTCTCTCTTATGTGATAGACCAAGATCCACTTCACAGATTACAGGAGAGTGGTCTGAAAAGGACTTTGGTAGGATATCTATTCTCCTAAATCTGGAAATTGAAAAGTAATCGGTAAGGAATAGGTCGATTCTCGAAAAGGTCTTATGTACCTCTGAATAATGCGTATATTCCAATGATGAAGTGTTTATGCACCGAAAAACATCCAGGTATTCATGGCTGTGGAGCCATCCTTTTAAAACTGGGAAAGAAGACCTAGACCTTGCAGTAGAATCCAGCTGGGCGTCAGGGACAATATTAAAGTCTCCTACTACAATCACCACCCCTTCTTAACCTCCTGGATTTTACTGTCAAGCTCGTTGAAAAATTTAATCTGAGCGTTATGAGGCGCATAAACATTGATGATAGTAGTCAATTGATTATTGACTATGGCCACCAGTATTAAATATTTACCCTCTGGGTCTGAGTGAGTCTCGATGCTGCGGAAATCTAATGAGTTTTTGACAAGGGTAATAACCCCTCCCCTCTTTTTATCGTTTAGGGCTTCAAATATATGAGAATAATTTTTATTTTCGAATCTTGGGTGACCTGACTTGGCAAGCTTGACCTCCTGTAAGCAAATGATCTCAGCTCTGCTTCTCTTGATCTCTCTCCATGTAGAGTGCCTCTTAACCGGGCTATTTAGGCCTCTCACGTTAAATGATAATATTTTAACCATTTTCTCCTAAGCAATAATGCTAACAAACAGAAAAAACAAAACACACAAAACTTAATAACCAACTAAACAGTCTTGTGAAGAATCCTCGAATTCGAAGGATGTTCTCCTTAAATGGGAAAGTTCATGGATGGCATTAGAAGCCCCTGCAAATGACACATTTACAAAGAATAAAGTACACAACTTCTTACCCCGGATTATCCCCAATTTTGTTCAGAGAGGAGATAAAGGACATACCATCTTGTTGTGTGAGTAATGAAACAATCCTGCCTCCTCTATTTACAAGTAATTTAGTTGGGAAGCCCCATTTGTATTGGATACCCATCCTGCGTAAAATTGAAGTGACTTCCCCAAAGCTCTTTCTTAGCTGGATTGTATCTTTGGACAAGTCAACGAATACTTTAATATGATCAAACGGGGGATTGAGCTGCTTCTTGTCCCTCATAAAAGCTAGGAGTCTTTCTTTAGTGGGGTAAAAATGAAATCTTAGTATTGTATCCCTCGGAATATCTTCCGAAATGGATCTAGGTCTTGGTAACCTGTGTATCCTGTCAATCATTAGCTCAAGTTCCGGAGAATCCGGAAAGATTTTTTTAAGGATCCCCATAGTGTAGTTCTGTAAATTTGCCTGGCTTACTTTTTCAGAAATTCCCCTCAATTTAATGTTCTTCCGCCTACTGCGGTCCTCGATGTCAGCAAGCTTCATTCTTAGGTATTGCACCTCTTTTTGTGTATCTGCTTGCTGCTTCTGTAAAGAAGAAGAACTCTTTTCCAAGACAACAATTTTTTTATCGTGTTTATCAATCCGAGAATTGATAACTTCAAATTTGGCTTTTAAACGATTGGTATTTTCCTCCATTGTCAATCTAAGACTATTGTTTAGGGCGACTATTAGATCTTTCACGTAAGCTTGGGATACACCCTCATTGGAAGCTTGAATCCCTTCAATAGGGCATATTTTGGGTGCCTCCTCAGATAGCCTAGGCCTACTTCTATCTGGACTCTGAGTAGGAGAAGTGTCATGAAACTCCTCCTCAGAGTCAGACCAAGCTTTAATTATGTTTCTTTTTTTAGTGACAGTGGTATCCATATCAGCCTGAGTATCAATTATGTCTTGAATTTCTTTCAGCATGCTAGTATCATCTTTTAAGCCAATTTTATAGCCCTCCGCAGGCGGAGATGCGGAAGGGCTGATACAAATTGCCTCATCAAGATCAGTGATATCCTTCCTGACAGCAGATCTCAGTGCTGGTTTGTGTGATGATTTTTCCCCCTGAGTTTTTTTGTTACTTTTAGTACTCATTTTTAAAGAGGGGTAACCTTTCAACAAAGAGGAAAGAATCAAATGCAATACAAAGTAACACAAGTGAATGATTAACCAATCTACGCGTCTTTTTTCTTTGAAATACAACCTGCAAGACTTGCTGAAATAAAAGCTGTCAGGATAAGAAGACAGGAATGACTGAGCTCGCTGAATGATTTTAGCGAGTTTAGTTCCAAAAAGATAGGAAACGTCAGGCAAATGCAGACTTCTTCAAGAATGGGATTCCTCCTTAATGGAAAATTCCAGGAACAAACCAAGTTACCAGATGTTGAAGAACAAATAAGATCCTCCAGAAGAGAGATGAATCAAGATGTAGCTGGCGTCGCAATCCGGGACTCCAATAAAGCCTTTAAAGATTATGCGTCGTTATTCGAGTCGCACTTGAGCTGTGCGATACTTTCTAGAACGCAGACTTGTTATGCGACTTTTTCCAAGTCGCAATCCTCCTTTGCGATGCTTTTAGTGACGCTATCCAAATTAGCGACTCCTTTCAGAACGCAAAATCACTTTACTGCAACGGATTCACTTTACGGTAATGGCGGCGTTCACCGCTTACCTTCGTGGAAACCGACGATGCAGCTGCAGCACACGGGACGTCCCGGCTTCAGATGAAGAGGTCTCGATCTCCGGTCCCTCCTGGAACTTGATTGAAGAAGACGTCGGCTTGATCCTGAGAAGACCGCCGGCACTGAAGATCTCCACACCGCTTCAGGCAATGGAGGAAGCCTCAGGGATGCCCAGGACACTGGAGACTGCAACGGTGAGAAAATTTCTTCTTTGTCTTCTTTATATCCAGGTCTTCTTGCACCCGATGAAGTCAGGGGGCAAACCGCTCACTTTAGAAGGGGGGGACAGGTCCCAAACCAGTGCTGGAGGCTCAGACAGGATGCGGCTGCACTGGGCTGCACAGGGCTACTCCAGGCCCCGGCTTCTCCCTTCTCTGTAGGCCTCAAACGTTCCTCCTCTCAATCTGGCTCCAAAACAGTCCAAGTTAGGATTTTTATAATCCTTATGTGATCAGGGGTCCTCCGGTGTCGAAGATTTTTCTCCCAGCCTCCTCCAAACGTAGCTTATTTCGTTGCTAAAGCAGGGGGCTTCAGGAGCCCAGCAGAAAGATGTCTGCTCACATCTAGCAGCAAACCACGCCCATGATCTGTCTATTCTATTCTGTTGGGTCACACTGATTTTACTGTACTCTGCTGCTGATTTGCCTGCTTTTTAAAAGACATGGGTGTGTAAAAATCGGACAGCACTTGTATGGTCTCAGTGCCGTGCGATTGCTTTTCTCCCCCCCCCCTCTCTGAGATACAAGAACAATCGCAGCATGCTATGATTTTTTTTTCTCACTCCGATTTCAGCTGAGCAAAACATCACAGATGAGATGTAACTCATAGATTAACATCGGTCAGAGTGCAATACAATTTTTTTTTTTTTTTATTAGATTGCGGTTTGCCATTGTTTTCAGATGAACATGAGCCCTAAAGCTGCGAGGAGTCGGCTGTTAATCAGCATGACGTCAGCAGTCTCGTCAACAGATCAGAGCGGTAGAGAAGCTGCTTCTGCTAGTGCCATGGACTGGACTTACTCTACAGGGGCGTGACTAAGCGACCACCTGGTTTTCACTAGAGGCTCTGGTGGTGAGGTTAGGCTTGGCCTCAAGTAGTCAACAGGTACCACTCCAGGGCTGTCACCGGGACTGCAGCAGCTGAACAGAGGGTCGGAGGCACTGGTGTGTGATACAGAAGGGCAAAGACTAAGCGTGGTCAAACAGTTTGACATTGGGGCAGGCATCAAAGAATCCGTATGAATAGCTGTGGTCAGGAGTGGAGAAGTCAAACAGCATGTGTAACTAACCGGGTCGGTAATGAGAATTAGAATACAGGAAATCATGAACAAACGGGGTAGGAACAAACGGTCGGATGAGGAGTGGGAGGTGGAACTGCCTAGTAAAAAAAAGACCCTGCTCTCATGGGATAGGCTGAGGAACCTACCGTATATACCCATGTATAAGCCGAGATTTTCAGCCCATTTTTTAGGGCTGAAAGTCCCCCTCTCGGCTTATATGCGGGTCATATACGGGGGTCGGAGGGGGAGCAGGGGGTGTCGGATCATACTCACCCCTCCGCCGGCGCGGTCTCTGCAGCCCCCCTGCTTCTCCCACGATCTCCGGCTCCTTCCTGCAGCGGTCACATGGCACCGCTCATTAAAGTCATGAATATGCACATATTCATGACTTTAATGAGCGGTAGCACGTGACCGCTGCAGGACTGAAGCGCTGCGGAGAGCGCCGGGAGAAGAGGAGAGGCTGCAGGGACGCACGGCGGAGGGGTGAGTATAGCTATATTTACCTGTCCTCTCTCCACCGCTGCGCGCTGCTCCCTCGGTCTGACTCCTCTGGCTGTGAATGTTCAGGCAGAGGGTGCGATGACGTCGTTAGTGCGCGCCCCGCCCCCTGCCAGATCATTCACAGCCAGAGGAGTCAGACCGAGGGAGCAGCGCAGAGAGGACAGGTAAATATCTCAGGTGCCGGGGTCCTGAGAGAGCGGTGACACAGGCACCTGTCTCCCATAGCGCGCCGGTGTCACCGCCTGCTCAGGACCCCGGCACCTGGCCCCCAGCGACGAGAGTGAGTATGTCGTTTTTGGTTTTTTTTTGCAGCAGCAGCATATGAGGCCTATACTATGGGGCATAATTGTGCAGCATATGGGGGCATAATCTGGAGCATATGGTGGCATAAGCTGTGGAACATATGGGGCATAATCAGGTGCATATGGGGGCATAATCTGGAGCATATGGGGGCATAAGCTGTGAAACATGGGGGCATAAGCTGTGGAACATATGGGGGCATAAGCTGTGGAACATATGGGGGCATAAGCTGTGGAACATATGGGGCATAATCTGGAGCATATGGGGGCATAATCTGGAGCATATGGGGACATAATCTGTGGAACATATGGGGGCATAATCTGGAGCATATGGGGGCATAATCTGTGGAACATATGGGGGCATAATCTGGAGCATATGGGGGCATAATCTCTGAAGCATATTGGGCATAATCTGGAGCATATGGGGGGCATAATCTGGAGCATATGGGAGCATAATCTGTGGAGCATCATATGGGGCATAATCATTTTTCACCCTAGGCTTATACGCGAGTCAATAAGTTTTCCCAGTTTTTTGTGGCAAAATTAGGGGGGTCGGCTTATACATGAGTATATACGGTAATCTTTGCAGGACCTAGCAGGGTTGCATTCCTGCAGAGACCGGCCACACACTTCTAAGGCTAAAAGAATGCAGCAACCTGATGCAGCAGTGCGACATGAGGCAGATTAGTGTAACATTCTAACGCAGTGTGAACTCGCACAGTGAGCAGAGGTGTGCTGTGGAAGTGTGCGAGTTACTGACACAACACTTTGTCAATGTGTTGTCAGCAGAAGGCGTACAATTGCCAGGAAGAGCTGTTGCTGGTGATTCGAAGCCGGCAGAGGTCGATGTCAGCCACAACAGGCAGGTAGTTAGTAACTACCTTCCTGTAAACTCTTTTGCTCGTAATAAAATAGTCCCTGATAACCGCTTTAATTTAATTTTTGTAGTGGGAGACTTATGGAGCAGCAAACAACCTTTTTTATGTATGAGGAGTAAGTATACAGCTCTGGCAAAAAATTAAGACCATTGCAAAATTTTCAGTTTGTCTGATTTTTCTCTTTATAGGTATATTTTTGAGTAAAATGTAAATTGCTCTATTGTATATACTACTGACAACATGAATTTCCAAGCAATAAATTTTGTATTTATTTTCAGAAAATGAGAAATGGTCAAAATAACAAAAAAATGCAGTGCTTGTAGACCTCAAATAATGCTAAGAAAATAAGTTCATAATCATTTAGAAACAACAATACTAATGTTTTAACTCAGAAAGAGTTCAGAAATCAATATTTTTTTTCAATAACCATGATTTTTAATCACAGCTTTCATGCGTTCACAGTGCTTTTGGTTGACCTTACGCCACTCCTGGTACAATTTTTTTTATTTTTTTTTTTTTATCTTTCAAACATTTTTATTGAGTTTTTGTAAAATACAAGGTGGAGAAGGGGCAAGGGATGAAAATAACAAGGGGAAAGGGATATAGCGGGGGGGAAGGTATGGGTATAAAAACTAGAGAACTTACAGTTTACTTTGAACCACATTACATAAATGGTTAAACAGTGATAAATTAAATCAATACACATACAATATTCATAACTTTGAGGTAAATGTGACCTTTTCAAATCAACCCCAGATATTCACTACTCGTCACAAATTTTTGTATTCCAGACCTTCCACTTCTTAGAATATCTGCTAATTCCGTCATTAACTAATGCAAATCTTTGCTCGAAAGCGCTATGAAGTTTAATCTTGTCTAGAATGTCCTCAAATGAAGGGGGGGGTCAGGTCTTTTCCAGCAGAAAGCAATTGCGTTTTTAACTACCAGAAAAATATGAATAATGACTAGTTTAACTGAAGGATCAACTAACTCCATGTCCAAAGAAAGCAGGGCCCTTTTGGGGTGTAATTTGAAAATTATGTGAAAATAAATTGATATGGACCACTACTTGAGACCATAACTTTTTTACTTTCGGACAACTCCAAAACATATGAAACAAATTCCCCTGCTGGCCACATTCTCTCCAGCAAAGGGGAGAATGTTCCGGATTTATGTGTGATAGTCTGGTAGGGGTAAAATACCACCTAGTCATAATCTTAAAGAAAGACGCTTGAAGAGCCATTGAGATACTAGGCTTGTACATAGATCTGATAGCGCTGTCCCATTGTTCAATTCCAACTACCATGTTTGTCAGATTCCCATTTTTTCATGTACGATTTTTTGGAATTAATCACATCTTTATTAAAATAGTTGTATATATGTTTTAAGCTCCAAGTAGTTTTATTATTCACATTGCACAACAGTGAAGTCAGGATCTCCAAATTTGTGCTTTTTATATGATCCAGTTTCTCTATGTTTTCCTTTAAGATCATGAGGGGAATTAACTCAGATGATGGCAGATTGTATTTAGACCTTATTTCACTAAAAGAAAAGAGTTTATCCCCTGAATAGAGATGACCAATTCTCTTAATGTTAGAATTGGACCATGTCTCAGACAAAGAAAATTTGTATATTAAAGCCAATAAATGCAATGGGAAATTCCTAATCTGTATTTTTTTTTTATATAAGATCTCGAGGGTTTTAAAACAGTTTGCCAAGCAAAGATCACAGGTTTGAAAATTGGGTGTGTAGAATTCAGCCTAGGAAAATGAAAAATAAAATTTAAAAAATGGTCTTTAGCCAGTTCAAATTTACCAAACGCATTTTCAATAAGGCCGGCGTCACACACAACTACAAAAAATTGGTCCTTTTTAGTCGGTCGATTGTCGGATCAAGATGCAAACATCACACATCCTTCTGTCATCCGATTTTCCTTCAAAGATGCGATTTAGTCGCATGTGTGTGTACCTTGTAACATCCGATTTTCATCCGACTTGCGAGAATTTCTCGCAGGCTTGCAAAACTGACATATAATGGATCCAAAAGAATAGTATTTCAATCACAAAAGAAAGAATAGATATATACACATAGAACACACATATATATTATATATATATATATTACATGTCATTGTGACATGTGTATATATATATATATATATATATATATATATATTTATAGTTCCTAGACTTCTACATACTGTAATAGCCGCTAATTCAATTGCGGCTTTTGTGAAATCACAGAAGCCGACATGAAATGATACATTGTTTCCACACAGTTAACCATGTAATTTCCTGTATTTTGATATTTGTTTAGAACTTACAATTACATGAGTGTATTTGTGCAAAATTTCAGACATGTAGGGGTTAATTAAAGGTGTAAATTCGTTGAAAAAAAATGCGTGGGCTCCCGCTGTATTTTCTCCACCAGACAGACAAAGCAAGCGAGTGGGGGCAGATAATAACAGCCTAGGGAGGGTACATTTTTTTGTGCCCCCCTGGCTACTAACATCTGCCCCCAGACACCCCAGAAAGGGCAAATCTATAATTAGATTCGCCCTTTCTGGCACTTTGCCCGTCTATTCCCATTGCCCTGTAGCGGTGGTGAATGGGTTAATAATGTCACCTTAATGTCACCTTAGTATTGAAAGGTGACCTTAAGGCAGGTTAATAATTGAGAGCTGTCAATTAGACAACTATCAATTATTAATCCTATTGTATGATAGAAAAATCAAACACACAAAGTTTAATAAAAAATAATTTTAATGAAATAATCACACAGTTTTTGACCATATTTTATTTTCCTGCTAAAACCATTTCCTGTAATAAAATAAAATAAAAAAGCAAAATGATTCTTACCAATCCGATGAACAGTCAGGTCCCACGGTGTAATCCATCAGAAATGGTTAACGGGTTACAGGTCGCAGAGAGCTAATAATGCTGTCTCAGACCTGTATTCCCCTGAATGAATCTGTTACTCTCCCAGCGAAAGGAGAGGAATAGATTCATGAATGGAGCTTAATTGATTTATTGCCACTTTCACTTCAGTGACCTGACCTAACGTGAAAGTGGATACAATCAATTAAACTTCATTCATTAATCACATCCTCTCCTGTCGGCAGGAGATAAGCTCATTCATTCAGGAGCTATCAGATGAGCACGCAGCATTACTTGCGCTGCTTATCTGATTGCTAGTTAACCCTTTGTGAAGGATTACATCGTGGGACGTGACAGATCGCCAGATAGGTAAGAATAATGTTGTTTTATTATTTTATATTTATTTTAGAAGAACAAGGGCTTCGAACGGATTAAGAGTGAAATAAAAGATGGTCAAAAATGTGTTTTTATTTCATTAAAATTATTTATTCTTAAAGTGTGTGTGTTTTTTTATTTACTTCAATAGGATTAATAATTGATAGTTGTCTAATTGACAGCTCTCAATTATTAACCTGCCTTAAGGTCACCTTTCAATACTAAGGTGACATTATTAACCCATTCGCCACCGCTACAGGGCAATGGGAATAGACGGGCAAAGTGCCAGAAAGGGCGAATCTAATTATAGATTTGCCCTTTCTGGGGGCAGATGTTAGTAGCCAGGGGGGGAACAAAAAAATGTACCCTCCCTAGGCTGTTATCTGCCCCCACTCGCTTGCTTTGTCTGTCTGGTGGAGAAAATACAGCGGGAGCCCACGCATTTTTTTTCAACGAATTTACACCTTTAATTAACCCCTACATGTCTGAAATTTTGCACAAATACACTCATGTAATTGTAAGTTCTAAACAAATATCAAAATACAGGAAATGACATGGTTAACTGTGTGGAAACAATGTATCATTTCATGTCGGCTTCTGTGATTTCACAAAAGCCGGCAATTGAATTAGCAGCTATTACAGTATGTAGAAGTGTAAGAACTATAAATATATATATATATACATGTCACAATTACATATATATGTATTCTATGTGTGTATATCTATTCTTTCTATTCTTTATTAAAGCTGTCAGTGTGATTTTACAGTATAGCCGGGGATGAATTTCCGGCTTTTCTAAAGGACACCGATGCGATTTAATCGCAAGTCACACATGCGGTCCGTTTGTAATCAGATTTTTCATCGCTCCCATAGACTTGCATTGGCGATAGTCGACCCACAATCGGTGACAATCGCAGCATGCTGCGATTGCACACGGACGTTTAAAACGGACCACAAAAAATCTGATACTAGGAGCTGCTCCATAGATTAACATAGGGCAGACTGCAATACGATTTTTCATCGTATTGCAGTCGTCCGATTCTGTCGCCAGTGTGACGCCGGCCTAAAAGTCCACGCTGGTTGGATCTCACAATCAAACCAAAACCAACTATGTTTAACCAAGAGCTCTTGGTAGTATGCATATAAATTGGGTAGACCAGAGCCCCATTCCTTTCATTCTTGTACAATAGGTCCGATGAAATTCTAGCTCTCTTCCCATTCCAGATAAAGGAATTAATCAAATTCTGAATCTTATTAATGGAATGATGCTGTATAAATAGAGGCAGAGTTCTAAAAAAGTAAAGAATCTTTGGCAGGATAAATGATTTGGCAATCAAAGTTCTACCAAATATGGAAAGATCTAGTTTAGTAAAATGAGAGATGTCAAGCAAAACAGTCTTAACAATTATATCAATGTTGTTTTTAATGATGTTAGTTATCGTATTAGTTATAGAGATCCCTAGGTAAGTTATCTCCTCCTCCCATCTAAACTCTGTATGTTCGCTCAGTTCTTCTATTTCTCTACTCTTCATATTAAGTGTCAGAAATTTAGATTTATGATTATTGATTTTGAAATATGAGGCCCTAGTAAATAGCTCCAATTCCGAGGATAAAGCGCTTAAAGATTTCTTTGGGTCAAATAAAGTAAAAAAAAAAGGTCATCCGCGAATAGACCAACCAATTCCCGAAAAGATGTTCTAATTCCTTGAATATCTGTATTTAACCTGATTCTCTCAGCAAGAGGTTCTATAGCAAGAATGAACAGTAAAGGTGACAAAGGACAACCCTGTCTCGTTCCATTGGAAACGAGAAATTGATCCGATAAAAAGTTATTAGCATAGATCCTTGCACTAGGTGTCAAATAAAGAGCAAAGACAGATGACAGAAATTTAGAGTTGAAGCCAAATTTTTCTAGAGTAATCTTGAGATGTCCAATTTAGCCTGTCAAAAGCTTTCTCGGCATCCAGTGCAAGGAGGACCGCTTGGGATCCCAGGGTCTCAATTTTATTGATCAGATTTATCACTCTCCTTGTTCTATCAGATGCCTGTCGTCCCTCCGTAAATCCAATTTGATTATCAGAAATTAAGGAGGGAAGGATATTTTTTAGCCTATCAGCCAAAATTTTGGAATAGATTTTTATATCACTATTAATGAGCGATATTGGCCTATAATTTTGGATACTCTCAGGGTCTCCTCCCCTTTTCGGAATCATAATGATTGTCGCCTCTAACATTTCTTTAGGAAATGAGCCCTGAGAGGATGCCGTATCAAAGATGGTACAAAAATTTAAGCAGTTCTTCTTTGTTTGATAGATTGTGACTATCCATCTTCCTCCTGATTACATTCCAGAAGTTTTCAATGGGGTTTAGGTCTGGAGATTGGTCTGGCCCTGACAAGGATTTGATGTGGTGGTCCTTCATCCACACATAGATTGACCTAGCTGTGTGGCATTGCGCATTGTCCTGCTGAAAAAAACAGTCCTCAGAGTTGGGGAACATTGCCTGAGCAGAAGGAATCAACTGTTTTTCCAGGATAACCTTGTATGCGGCTTGATTCAATACGTCCTTCGCAAAGATTAACCTGCCCAATTCCAGCCTTGCTGAAGCATCTCCAGATCATCACCGATCCTCCACCAAATTTCACAGTGGGTGCAAGACACTGTGGCTTGTACGCCTCTCCAGGTCTCTGTCTAACCATTAGACGACCAGGTGTCGGGCAAAGCTGAAAATTAGACTCCTCAGAAAAGATTACCTTACTCTAGTCCCCTATGGTCCAATCCTTATGGTCTTTGCCAAACTTCAGCCTAGCTCTACTTTACTTCTCATTGATGAAAGGCTTTTTTCTAGCTTTACATGACTTGAGCCCTGCATCTAGGAGCCTGTTATTAACTGTTCTTGCCGTGCACTTCACCCCAGCTGCCATTTGCCATTCCTTTTGTAGGTCACTTGATGTCATCTTGCGGTTGCTGAGTGACATTCGAATAAGATGACGGTCATCCCAGTCAGTGGAGAGTTGTTTTCACCCTCTGCCGGTCTGTAGCTTCGTTGTCCCCAATGTCAGCTGCTTGACCTTGTTGTAATGGACTGCCTTCATAGTAATTTTAAGGATGGAGGCAACATGACGCTCACTGTATCCCTTGCTAGTAAAGCCAGAATTGAGCCCTCTTTTCCTCACTCAAGACTTTTCTTTCAACTCCTTTGGCAGAGTTAAACGCTTTTTTTTTCATTCCTACTACTTTTGGGATATTACTAGCACTTGTTTTGCCATCCAGCTTGTCCTATTGCAAGAGGACTGTGAACACCACAGCAGTGTTTTTTTATACTTTCCTTCGTTAAATAAGATTTGGTTCAGGTGATCACCTAATCAGAAGCTCATTAAGTAGAATGAGGTGTACTCTGGTTGGACTTCAACTGACACTGGAATGGAATGGCTGTCAGATATGTAGACGGACGTCTTGCTTTGTTTTGCTATAGCCCACCATGACTTCTTCCTTTGCGTGTGATTCCCACTTACGTTTTTCTTTGGGAACATACACAAATATTTTAATTTCAAATATCCTGATGTGCTTCAGGTAAGGCTTCTCGCAGTTCCATAGCTCATATGAAGTTTTATTTGTGTTTTTACCTAGCACTCTGTTTTGAAAATACCAAGCTGTCATGATGGCTTCTCCCCAATACGTTGTAGGTAGATTCACATCAAACAACATACTTCTTCCACTTTCACAGAGAGTACGGTTCTTTCTCTCTGCAATGCCATTTTGTTCTGGGTTGTATGGAATGGTAGTCTGGAACACGATTCCATTCTTTTTCAAAATGGTTTGCACCTTACCACTTGTATATTCAGTTCCATTATCTGCACAGGGCTTTTGGCATTCTTCCAAATTTGTTAAACATTACAGCAAGATATTCTTCAAGTTTCTGTGGAACTTCTTCCTTACTGTGAATCAGGTAGGCAGGCAACTGTATATCTGGAGTAGTCATCAACAAATGTGAGAGAATATCTCTTCTTGCTAGAAGTTTGAACACTTTTTGGACCACATACATCTTTATGTATCAGATCCAGAGGCTGTGCAGATCTAGTGGTGCTTATTTTAGGAAAGGATTTTCTGGACATTTTCCCTTTAAGGGTATGGTTCCACGTTCCGATAGGCAGCGTTTTGGACGGAGCAGAAAGCCCGCTTCACCCAAAGCCCGCCCCCTTCTGAACGCGCGGTGAATCCGGATGTGTTCATTGAACACATCCGGAATCACCACAGCCCTACATAGGACTGTGTTATTTACCTTGCGGCGACGGAGCGTGCGTGTTTGACGCTGCGGCTGTACACAGCGTCAAACACGCAGCGTTTCCTGAACGTGGAAACATACCCTAAGACAGCTAGTGCACTTCATTATTTGACTACACTGGTTGATTTCAATATATTTGCAAGTTGAGCTAGCTTCCTTACTGCTTCTGGGTCTCTGTGCCCAAGACGTCTGTGTCATACATGGATACAGTTATTATGCAGCTCTTGTCTAGCACTGTACACTTTTTTTGCATTTTAGCTGATAAAGTTCATCTTGTATTTTTCCTTCTGCAAGAGTGTGACCCTTCTTTGAGATGATACAGCTGTTATCTATAAAAGTAACTACATTCCCCTTTTGCGTGAGCTTTTTTTTTACTGGCAGAAGATTGCTTTCAAGACTGGGAACATAGAGAACATCCTTTATTGGGATCTTTGTGCTGAAGAAACTGGACAGTGGAGGTAGCATCTCCTACTACTTCTGAAGTCATATAGTGATCATTAGTAGTGATAAGCGAGTATACTCGTTGCTCGGGTGGTCTCCGAGTATTTGGAAGTGCTCGGAGATTTAGTTTCTGTTGCCGCAGCTGCATGATTTATGGCTGCTGGACAGCTTGAATACATTTGAGGAATACCTGTTTGTTAAGGAATCCCCACATGTATTCAGGATGTGTAGCCGCAAATCATGCAGCTACGGCAACAGAAACGAAATCTCCGAGCACTTCCAAATACTCGGAGATTACCCAAGCGTGCTCGGGAAACCCGAGCAACGAGTATACTTGCTCATCACTAATCATTAGCTAAGATGACCTTTTCTGACTTACTTTCATTAAGGTCAGTGAAGAAATCCTTGTTATTAGTCATATGACTGTTTGGACCAGAATGTATACACCATATATGCTTTGCAGATGGGCCTGTACTGGCATTAAATGCCGCTTCAGCACATGCAGAATGTTCCTTTATAGCTGTGTTAACCCTTTGATGACTGTTCTACTTTTTTAACTGACTCATTCTTGCTTTCCAAATTCTGCAGTCTGCTTTAAGGTGATTTTTATAAAACTGTGCAGTGGTCTCTTAATTTTTGCCAGAGCTGTATAAGTATGTCTTTAGAAGTAAGCAGTCGGCTAATTCATGTTGCCGAAACCATAGTGAATCCAGTCCATCATGGGGTCAGTGTGTTATAAATCATCACCCCACACTTTGTTACTGGTCTAGTAGGGTCTGCAGTAGTAGATAAGCATATATTGATAAACTATATAACTGAAAACAAAGGATGTAACTGTGCACATGAAGTAATTAAAACATAACAAAAGCTGTAACTGTGTAGAAAAACTTATTTCTTGGAGATTTTTTTTCTAATAACAGAAAAGCAGATTTATTAATTCTCCTCCTAAGGTAGTATTTGATTAAAAGACATTTTCTCTGAGGGTTTATATATAACAGGCTGTGGAAAATGACTTATTGAGTAGAAAATTCATACGTATCTTAGTGTATTATTTTCCAAATTTTGTAACATGACAAATAATTCACTATCAGCCTGTGTGTTGACAGTTAAAGGGGTTGTCTGGTCTTAGGGCCCCGTCTCACATAGCGACACACCAGCGATCCCGACAACGATCAGGATCGCTGGTGTGTCGCTACATGATCGCTGCTGATCTGCCAAACAGGCAGCGATCAGGACAGCGACACTGCGGGTAACGTCGCCTAGTTACCCGCAGTGTACGTTGGATACCAGCCCGCTGATGCAGGGAGCTGGTAATCAAGGTACACTTTGGGTTTCCAGGCGCTGCGCGGTGCCTGTGAAACCCGATGTGTACCTTAGTTACCAGCTCCCCTGCAGCAGCTCGCTGGTATCCAACATACACATCGGGTTTCCTGGCACAGCCCGCGCCTGGAAACCCGAAGTGTACCTTGGTTACCAGCTGATCGCTGGTCTCCTGCCTGCCACACACAGCGATGCGTGCTGGCCAGCGGGAGACCAGCGATCAAAAAAAAAGTTCAGGCATTTCTGACACGACCAGCGATTCACAGCAGGGGCCTGATCGCTGGTACGTGTCAGACATAGCGAGATCGCTGCTGAGGTCGCTGTTTAGCAGCGATCTCGCTATGTGAGACGGGGCCTTTAGGCTACATTCCCACGTTGAGCTTTTGGTGTGTTTTTGATGTTGCAGAATTTCTGCACCTATTTAAATTAAGTTGCTTGCGTTTTTGTGTGCTTTTTTTAACATTTGATTTTGACTCTACATTTTTTGTATGTTTGGTGTCAGGGCCGGCGTCAGCACCCGGCACACCCGGGCAAGTGCCGGGGCCCTGAGCAGGCGGGGGGCCCACTCGCCGTCTGGCACCCCGGCGCCCGTTAGCGGTGTCAGCGCCGCCACTGGGCCCCCCCCGCTTGCTCAGGGCCCCGGTAGGAGCCGGTGCAATACTCACCTCTCCCCGTGCCTCCGCTGCCGCAGCTCCGAGCTCCAGAGGGCGCCTGTGCCGGCACTTCCTCTCCCACAGCAGTGCCGCTGAATGACGTCATCATTCAGCGGCCGGCTGTGGCAGAGAACGCGCGGACGCCGGACAGGTGAGATCGGTGTGTGTGTGTGTATGTGAGAGAGTGCTGCCTGCGGTGCTGTATGTGTGATGGTGGTGGGGGGAGGCAGGCAGTGATGGTGGTGAGGAGGCGATGATGATGATGATGATGATGATGATGATGGGGAGGCAATGATAATGGGAAGGCGATGATGATGATATTAATGGGGAGGCAATGATGATGATAGGGAGGCAATGATAATGGGAAGGCAATGATGATGATATTAATGGGGAAGCAATGATAATGGGAAGGCAATGATGATGATATTAATGGGGAGGCGATGATGATGATGGGCAGGCAATGATGATGATAATGGGGAGTCTTTCCACAGCGCCCTTTCCTGAGCCGTAACAGTGCAGAACGCAGCACAGTGTAGAGGAGAGCTCCATATTTTGTATGGAGCATTATATGTGGTCCAGTATTCTGTATGGAGCATTATATTGGGTCCAGTATTCTGTATGGAGCATTATATGGGGGATGGCGGGGTGACATCCTGCATGGGGTATTATATGGGTGATGAGGGGGAGACTATGTGGTGCCCATAATATTGTATGGAGGACTGTACTGTCCAGTCTGTACTGTGCGCTGTGAGGATTTGGCGGTTTTTGAGCTATTGTACAATTTACAATAGGTATCAGTCATGTAATGGAAGAAGTGAAGTGTTTGGCATTGTGGTATACCCATATTTCTCTGCAGTATCTGTGCATCATGAATCGTGGTCTGTGTTAAGGGGGCCCACTGAGTCTCTTTCGCCCGGGGCCCATAAAAACCTGGAGCCGGCCCTGTTTGGTGTCATTCTTTAAATAAAGCTACCTTGTTTTTTAACCCCTAGCAACCACCGATGCGCATTAAAACAGCCATCGTTAACTTATTCCCTTATCGCCGTTTTAAAGCAGTGATGTGGAATTAGGGAATGGTGATTCCCGCGAGTAGAGATGAGTGACTTTGCCTTTTTTCGGGTCGAGTCAGGTTTCGGACAACCCGACTTTCACAAAAGTCGAGTCGAACGAGATCGGCCGACTAGCTTGCGGCAAAAGTCGGAGGTCGACAAAAAAACGAAACCCGACCCCAATGCAAGTCAATGGGGAATAACCGCTGGCCCCCCCGCCCACGTCCTCTTCCACCATACTTACTCATGTTTGGGAAAATGTACAGCAGATATATGGTACTGTATCAGTAGCGTTCAGCTGTATACGGTGTTGGGGTAATTTTAAATCTCTATGTATTTCTGGAGTAACACACAGACGCTCACTCAGTATGGATTTGACCAGAATACAAAAAGCAGAAAAAGGGTACTGTATCAGAAGCAAAAAGCTGTATACAGTGTAGGGGAAATTGTAAATCTCCGTATATATTTCCGGAGTCACACACAGATAGTGAGCATGTATTTGAGACCAGCCGGTACACGGTAGTGTGTGTGAGTAGCTTACAGCTCTATACGATGTGGGAAAAAATGAATGCTCAGTAACTGTGCAGAAAAAAAGAATAAAAGTATCAGTGCTGTGTAAAAAGCAGTCTGCACAGCAGTGTATACACAGCAATACAGCTAGCAGGCAGCCTAATAACCAGCGCTGCTGCACACAAGAAAATTCTACCCATCACTGCACACTAACTGTACAGCACAATTGCTATCAGCACAAGCACAGAAGAACTTATCTTTCCAGCCCTAACTCTCCCTACTGATAAACAGCGTCAGCAACCTCTCCCTACTGTTAAGATCAGCAGAAGTAAAATGGCGGTCGGCGGTCAAGACTTTTATAGACACTATGACGCCCCCCAAAGCAAGCCAATCCCTGCAATGCCCTTCTCTAAGATGGTGGTGGACGCTGCACATGTCATCTCGTTGCCCACAGTGTATGTCCTTGCTCATTGGCTGGAAAAAGGCGCCTGAAAGCATTCTGGGAAACTCGACTTTGGCGCTCGTTTCGACGACCGCATGGCCGACCTTACGCTATGGTCGTGTTTCGCCCAACGAAACCCAAGTTTGGCGAAAGTCGGCGACTTTTGAATCTGACCGACCTGTTTCGCTCAACTCTACCCGCGAGTGTCTGGTGTACATAACAGCTGACACGCAGCAGTATCTGCCCCGGCTAGTTTTGCGATCGATCTGAGCCAATTAACCCCTTAAATACTGCTATCAATCACGATCGTGGTATTTAAGTTGCAAAGGGGTCACAAGACCCCCTTAGTAAACATCGGACCCCTGCGATGAAAATCATGTGTCTCTATGGTTACCATGGTACCCTGAGGTCATATGATGACCCCAGGGTACGGTGGCCTGTGAGATCCAGCAATAAGCTGAGTCTCAACACACACAGGCAGTGAGACTAACAGTCTCATACACTGCTGTACATGAGTACAGCAGTGTATGAGACCAGTGATCAAAATAAGAATTATACATGTCCCACATTGGGACTAAGTAAAAAAGTGAAAAAAGTAAAACATGTAAAAAAAAAAAAAAAAACAGCAAAAGCACACACAAATCACTAAAATCTGTTTCTCCACTCAAAACGCGGTGTTTGTGAGAAAATAAACAAAAAAAGTATACATAATTGGTATCACCGCATCCGGAACGAGACACTATAAAACTGGAAAGTATTTTTTTCTGTTTTGTGAATGCCATAAAAAAAATTTAAAAAAACATGCCTAAAAGTTGTTTTTTCATCATACTGACTCCCAAAAAAAGTCAATAAAAGGCGATCAAAAATTCATATGTAAAAAAAAAAATTGTATAAATGAAAACACCAAACTGTTCTGGAAAAAAGAATCCCTAATATGGCTCATTCAGCACAAAAAAATTGAAAAGTTACAGCTCCAGAATATGATAATGCTAAAACAAATTAATTTTTGTAAAATATTGTTTTCAGACTGTAAAAAGAGCAAAACCTAAAAAAAATAATAATAACTCTGATATCGCTGTAATCGTACCGACCTGACAAGCAAATCGGTCTTATCATTTTTACTGCACGGTAAACGGTGCAAAAAATTAAAAATAAAAACAGTAATTGAATTGCAGATTTTGTTCATTCTGTCTGAAAAATCTAAATAAAAAGAAATCAAAAAATATTAAGTACCCCAAAATGGTACCAAAAAAATGTGCAACTCATCCCACAAAACATAAGCCCTCATACAGCTCTGCTCACAAAAAAATTAAAAAGTTACAGCTCTCACAATATGGTAACAAAAAAGCCTACTTTTAATTAAAGAAAAGCATTTTTACTGTGTGATGACAGCAAAACCTAAAAAAAATCTAAAT
>JARQOD010000004.1:405734066-405757985 GCA_033576555.1 Oophaga sylvatica
GGTCTTAGGGCCCGTCCCCAATAGCGACACACCAGCGACCCCGACAACGATCGGATCCTGGTGTTCGTACATGATCGCTGCTGACTGCCAAACAGGCAGCGATCAGGACAGCGACACTGCGGGTAACGTCGCCTAGTTACCGCAGTGTACGTTGGATACCAGCCCGCTGATGCAGGGAGCTGGTAATCAAGGTACACTTTGGTTTCCAGGCGCTGCGCGGTGCCTTTTGAAACCCGATGTGTACCTTAGTTACCAGCTCCCCTGCAGCAGCTCGCTGGTACCCAAACATAACAGGGTTATTTCCTGGCACAGCCCCCCCCCGCCCTGGAAACCCCGAAGGTACCTTGGTTACCAGCTGATCGCTGGTCTCCTGCCTGCCACACACAGCGAGCGTGCTGGCCAGCGGGAGACCAGCGATCAAAAAAAAAGTTCAGGCATTTCTGACACGACCAGCGATTCACAGCAGGGGCCTGATCGCGGGTACGTGTCGACATAGCGAGATCGCTGCTGAGGTCGCTGTTTAGCAGCGTTTCTCGCTAGTGAGACGGGGCCTTTAGGCTACTTTCCCCAAACGTTGAGCTTTTGGGTGTGTTTTGATGTTGCAAATTTCTGAACCTATTTAAATTAGTTGCTTGCGTTTTTGTTGTGCTTTTTTTAACTTTTGATTTTGCCCTCAACATTTTTGTATGTTTGGTGTCAGGGCCGGGCGTCACCCCCGGGCACACCCGGGCAAGTGCCGGGGCCCTGAGCAGGCGGGGGGCCCACCGCCGTCTGGAAACCCCGGCGCCCGTTAGGGGTGTCAGCGCCGCCACTGGGCCCCCCCCGCTTGCTCAGGGCCCCGGTAGGAGCCGGTGCAATACTCACCTCTCCCCGTGCCTCCGCTGCCGCCAGCTCCGAGCTCCAGAGGGCGCCTGTGCCGGCACTTCCCTCCCACAGCAGTGCCGCTGAATGACGTCATCATTCAGGGGCCCGGGCTGTGGCAGAGAACCCCGGGGACGCCGGACAGGTGAGATCGGTGTGTGAGTTTGTATGTGAGAGAGTGCTGCCTGCGGTGCTGTAATGTGTGATGGTGGTGGGGGAGGCAGGCATGATGGGTGAGGAGGCGATGATGATGATGATGATTGATGAGATTGATGGGGAGGCAATGATAATGGGAAGGCGATGATGAATATTAATGGGGAGGCAAATGATGATGATGGGAGGAAAAATGATAATGGGAAGGCAATGATGATGATATTAATGGGAAGCAATGATAATGGGAAGGCAAGGGATAGATATTAATGGGAGCGATGATGATGATGGGCAGGCAATGATGATGATAAGGGGGAGTCTTTCCACAGCGCCCTTTCCGGGCCCGTAACAGTGCAGAACGCAGCACAGTTGTAGAGAGAGCTCCATATTTTGTATGGAGCATTATATGTGGTCCAGTATTCTGTATGGAGCATTATTTTGGTTCCAGTATTCTGTATGGAGCATTATATGGGGATGGCGGGGTGACATCCTGCATGGGGTATTATATGGGTGATGAGGGGGAGACTAATGTGGTGCCCATAATATTGGTATGGAGGACTGTACTGTCCAGTCTGTACTGGGGCGCTGTGAGGATTTGGCGGTTTTTGAGCTATTGTACAATTTACAATAGGTATCAGTCATGTAATGGAAGAAGTGAAGTGTTTGGCATTGTGGTATACCCATATTTCTCTGCAGTATCTGTGCATCATGAATCGTGGTCTGTGTTAAGGGGGCCCACTGAGTCTCTTTCGCCCGGGGCCCATAAAAACCTGGAGCCGGCCCTGTTTGGTGTCATTCTTTAAATAAAGCTAACCTTGTTTTTTAACCCCCTAGCAACCACCGATGCGCATTAAAACAGCCATCGTTAACTTATTCCCTTATCGCCGTTTTAAAAGCAGTGATGTGGAATTAGGGAATGGTGATTCCCGCGAGTAGAGATGAGTGACTTTGCCTTTTTTCGGGTCGAGTCAGGTTTCGGACAACCCGACTTTCACAAAAGTCGAGTCGAACGAGATCGGCCGACTAGCTTGCGGCAAAAGTCGGAGGTCGACAAAAAAACGAAACCCGACCCCAATGCAAGTCAATGGGGAATAACCGCTGGCCCCCCCGCCCACGTCCTCTTCCACCATACTTACTCATGTTTGGGAAAATGTACAGCAGATATATGGTACTGTATCAGTAGCGTTCAGCTGTATACGGTGTTGGGGTAATTTTAAATCTCTATGTATTTCTGGAGTAACACACAGACGCTCACTCAGTATGGATTTGACCAGAATACAAAAAGCAGAAAAAGGGTACTGTATCAGAAGCAAAAAGCTGTATACAGTGTAGGGGAAATTGTAAATCTCCGTATATATTTCCGGAGTCACACACAGATAGTGAGCATGTATTTGAGACCAGCCGGTACACGGTAGTGTGTGAGTAGCTTACAGCTCTATACGATGTGGGAAAAAATGAATGCTCAGTAACTGTGCAGAAAAAAAGAATAAAAGTATCAGTGCTGTGTAAAAAGCAGTCTGCACAGCAGTGTATACACAGCAATACAGCTAGCAGGCAGCCTAATAACCAGCGCTGCTGCACACAAGAAAATTCTACCCATCACTGCACACTAACTGTACAGCACAATTGCTATCAGCACAAGCACAGAAGAACTTATCTTTCCAGCCCTAACTCTCCCTACTGATAAACAGCGTCAGCAACCTCTCCCTACTGTTAAGATCAGCAGAAGTAAAATGGCGGTCGGCGGTCAAGACTTTTATAGACACTATGACGCCCCCCAAAGCAAGCCAATCCCTGCAATGCCCTTCTCTAAGATGGTGGTGGACGCTGCACATGTCATCTCGTTGCCCACAGTGTATGTCCTTGCTCATTGGCTGGAAAAAGGCGCCTGAAAGCATTCTGGGAAACTCGACTTTGGCGCTCGTTTCGACGACCGCATGGCCGACCTTACGCTATGGTCGTGTTTCGCCCAACGAAACCCAAGTTTGGCGAAAGTCGGCGACTTTTGAATCTGACCGACCTGTTTCGCTCAACTCTACCCGCGAGTGTCTGGTGTACATAACAGCTGACACGCAGCAGTATCTGCCCCGGCTAGTTTTGCGATCGATCTGAGCCAATTAACCCCTTAAATACTGCTATCAATCACGATCGGGTATTTAAGTTGCAAAGGGGTCACAAGACCCCCTTAGTAAACATCGGACCCCTGCGATGAAAATCATGTGTCTCTATGGTTACCATGGTACCCTGAGGTCATATGATGACCCCAGGGTACGGTGGCCTGTGAGATCCAGCAATAAGCTGAGTCTCAACACACACAGGCAGTGAGACTAACAGTCTCATACACTGCTGTACATGAGTACAGCAGTGTATGAGACCAGTGATCAAAATAAGAATTATACATGTCCCACATTGGGACTAAGTAAAAAAGTGAAAAAAGTAAAACATGTAAAAAAAAAAAAAAAACAGCAAAAGCACACACAAATCACTAAAATCTGTTTCTCCACTCAAAACGCGGTGTTTGTGAGAAAATAAACAAAAAAAGTATACATAATTGGTATCACCGCATCCGGAACGAGACACTATAAAACTGGAAAGTATTTTTTTCTGTTTTGTGAATGCCATAAAAAAAATTAAAAAAAACATGCCTAAAAGTTGTTTTTTCATCATACTGACTCCCAAAAAAAGTCAATAAAAGGCGATCAAAAATTCATATGTAAAAAAAAAAATTGTATAAATGAAAACACCAAAATGTTCTGGAAAAAAGAATCCCTAATATGGCTCATTCAGCACAAAAAAATTGAAAAGTTACAGCTCCAGAATATGATAATGCTAAAACAAATTAATTTTTGTAAAATATTGTTTTCAGACTGTAAAAAGAGCAAAACCTAAAAAAAATAATAATAACTCTGATATCGCTGTAATCGTACCGACCTGACAAGCAAATCGGTCTTATCATTTTTACTGCACGGTAAACGGTGCAAAAAATTAAAAATAAAAACAGTAATTGAATTGCAGATTTTGTTCATTCTGTCTGAAAAATCTAAATAAAAAGAAATCAAAAAATATTAAGTACCCCAAAATGGTACCAAAAAAATGTGCAACTCATCCCACAAAACATAAGCCCTCATACAGCTCTGCTCACAAAAAAATTAAAAAGTTACAGCTCTCACAATATGGTAACAAAAAAGCCTACTTTTAATTAAAGAAAAGCATTTTTACTGTGTGATGACAGCAAAACCTAAAAAAATCTAAATCTGGAATCACTGTAATCGGACTGACCTGAAGAAGAAATCCTCCTGAGATCTTGGTGTCAAGATCTCCATCTGTTCATACGCCGCCCCGGCAGCCATTTTCCCAGAGTCCACCGCATAGGAAACAACGGAACTGCGGGGGCCCTGGCCTTTCACAAAATGTATGAAAAGCCCCCGCAGCAGCAGCATCGGAGCACCCCCTCAGCCTGTGGCCTGCAGCAACGTTCCACTCTTTCCTCCTCCACCCGCGACCCTGGGAACTTGCTCCCCTGCAGCCGGTAAGGTATATCCGGATAATAAGACGCACCCCCATTTTGCCCCCAAATGTTAAGGAAAAAAGTGCGTCTTATAATCCGAATTATACTGTAATTATTTTTTTTTTATTATTTTCACAGCTCTACGTTATAAACTTCTGTGAAGCATCTGGGGATTCAAGGTGCTCACCACACATATAGATACATTTCTTAAAAGGTCTAGTTTCCAAAATGAGGTCACTTGTGAGGGTTTCTACTATTTAGCCACATTAAGGGTTCTCCAAACGCGGCATGGCTTCTGCTCTCGATTCCAGCCAATTTTTCTTTCAAAAAGTTAAGCGGTGCTCCTTCCCTTCCTAGCCTTGCTGTGTGCGCCGAAATAGTACTATTATTCCCCCCACATATGGGGTATCGCCGTGCTCAGGAGAAAATTGACCCCAAAATTTGTTGTGCAATTTCTCCTGGTACCCTTGTGAAAATTACAAATTTGGATCTAAAGTAAAGTTTTTGTGAAATAAAGTTAAATGTTAATTTTTTCCTTCCTCATTGCCTTAGTTCCTGTGAAGCACTGTAAGGATTAATAAACTTCTTGAATGTGGTTTTGAATATTTTGAGCAGTGCAGTTTTTAGAATGGTATCATTTTGTGGTATTTTCTGTCAATAGGCCTCTCAAAATCACTCCCAATGTGATGTGGTCCCTAAAAAAATGTTTTTTGTGAATTTTGTTGGAAGAATGAGAAATTGATCAACTTTAACCCTTGTAACTTCCTAATAAAAAAAAAAAAAAAAGTATGTTTAAAAAATGATGCCAATGTCAAGTAGACATGTGGGAAATTGTATTTATTAACTATTTTGTGTGACATGACTCTGGTTTAAGTGCATAAGAATTAAAAGTTTGAAAATTGACAAATAAATGCAAGTCTTATGCAGGGCTGTGTAGTCTGAGTCAGAGCCCATTTTGGTGGAGTCGGTATAAAATGGACCGGCTCCGACTTCCTAAAATTATATAATAAATTGGATACAGTAGTTCAATGAAGTTTGTGGGGAATATTTTTTTCATAAGAATTTGGGAAAGTTATGAAATGTCCTATTCCTGATCTAAGGTCTAGACTTTTAGCGGAGATGAATCTGTGCTGCAGTTTATGTTCATGATAAGTAGTGAAGCTCCTCCTCTACAGATAAGGGGAATAAATAACACACAGGGAAGGAATGCTTGCATTCATCTCACAACTTCTAGAGTGAACAGGAATGCAGGATTAAGGTAAGTACTTCTTAAAACATATCTAAACTTTCAATAAACTGCATAAATCAATAGTCTAGTATATGTTGCCTCTGTATGCATGATGTTTTACCGTATTTTTCGGACCATAAGACGCACTTTTTTCCCCAAAGATTTTGGGGGAAAATGGGAGTTCGTCTCATGGTCGCAACATACAAATCCGGTGGCGGCGACGGTCCCGATGAGCCTCCCTGTGCTCTGTGGCGCCGTGGTGCCGGGGCTCTGTAGTGTGGCTGCAGCGGGGCTCTGCTGCGTGGGGGGCTCCGCTGGCATTTCATCATAGCCACAAATCCCCCTGTAGCTCCGTTTCACTTGCTGGCAGGCAGAGGCCTCCGGAAAGATGGCCGTGCATACTCAAATTTCGGCAACGAGATCTCGTCTACCAAGATCTCGTTGTGGAGATCTGACTCTGAGCATGCGCGGCCATCTTTCCGGAGGCCTCCGCCTGCCAGCAAGTGCAACGGAGCTGCGGGGGCTTTCTGGCTATGATGAAATGCCAGCGGAGCCCCCCACGCAGCACAGAGTCCCGCTGCAGCCACACTACAGAGCCCCGACACCACCGCACTACAGAGCCCCGACACCACCACACCACACAGCACAGGGAGGCTGCATTGGGACCACCGCCACAGGACTTGTAAGTATATTGCCACCCCACAGAGCACAGCCACCTGTTATGTTTCGGTAACTGAGGAGAAATAGCAAAAATAGCCAAAGTAGCAATACACCAGAGAGGCTGGAATCTATTGGGTTGCAGGGCCCTAAACTAACCGCAACACTAGAAGTAGCCGTGGAGCGTACCTACGGTGATCCTAGATGCCTCGTCACAGCCGGAGAGATAGCTACACCTAAAGGCAGAAAGATGAAAGCTAACTGCCCCGTAGCAGAACCCCCAAAGAAATAGGAAGCCCCCAAACATGTAATGGCGGTTAGACAAGAAGAAAATACGAACACAGACAGAAAATAGAATGAGCAAACGCTGGGGCCCAATACTGTCTAGATAGTATAGTAAAGAATTCTGACTGCAACCCAAAAAAAACCCTGACAAAAATACCAACACTTCTGATTAACAAAAAACCTGAGATCACACGACCTCTACCACCTAAATCAGATCTCTGGTGCAACACACAGCAATTCAGCAAATAAAAAGTGACACTGGAACAGAGCAAAAGTGCAAACACAACTGAGCACAAATGCAGCGCCAGGCCCAAAAGGGGACCAGGCTGAAGTCTACTGCAAACCAGCAAGGATAATCCAACCAGAGGAAAAAAAAAACAGCAAATCACTTGTCTGAATGAAAGCGGGAATGCAAGCTGAGCTCCAAGCAAGACCTGAAGAACAATTGGTTCCCTGCAAGGCTGCTGGGAGTTCAGGTCACTTATCAGACCATTCGGACCCAGCTGAAAGCCATTCTGCAATTGGTTCATTACCCTCAGCAACCACCGGAGGGAGCCCCAGCTCCGAAGTCGCCTCCAATGTATTCACAACAGCCACCCCACAGAGCACAGCCACCACACAGCACAACCACCCCACAGAGCACCCCTGCAACACAGCACCACCACCGCACCAGCCTGGACCACCAAACGACCCCTGTGACCACTCCTCTACCTGTGCTGATCCCGTCGCTGGTAAGCTGAATTCGGACTGTAAGACGGACCCCCATTTGACACATTATTTTTTTTCCCTATTTTCCTTCTGAAAATTTGGGGTGCATCTTATGGTTCGGTGCGTCTAAAAGTCCAAAAAATACGGTAGTTTTTTTTTTCCTCTTAGCTCATGTTTGAAGAAATTAGCTACTCTGATGACTTATATACACTATACATAGAATATCAGGGGAAAAAACTGTTTTCTAACATCAAATTCGGAAATACAGTAACAGGATCGATGAGGACATATATATTTTTGTGTGTGTGTGCTCTGGAATATAATTCAGCACAAACATGCTCCCTCCCTCCTCCCCGCTTCATAGACTGTCAAGAAATATGATGTGAAGCATTTAGTGAGCTGTACTCTGAACACGCCTGACACTGAAAGTTCAGAGTAAAACTAACATATTTTACAAACTTTATACTTAGGCCTCTTTCACACATCCGTTTTTTTTGTGTCAGGCATAATCCGTCGAACACCTGAAGGGACGGATCCGGCACTGAAATATAAAAAACTGATGCAACAAATCCGTTTTTTTGCTGGATCCGGCCTGTACTTTTGAACCCGGAAAAAGAGGGTTTTGGATTTCCGGAGACACTGGAAAATGTAGTAGTAGTAGTAGTCCCTGATTTCCAGAATCCGGATCAGACTTTTGACGGATTGCACAAAAGTCTGATCCGGTTCCATTGACTTCTAGTGTTTCTGGCCGCCTGATGCGCCGCTTCAGGCACTATCAGGCAGCTCCGGTAAACAAAAAAACGTTACATGCACCGTTTTGTCCGGCCGCTGGAATGTACATTTCCGCCGGATCCAGACAAAAACGGATACAACGCAATGACATCAGGCACAATCCGGCGCTAATGAAAGTCAATGGTAAAAAACGCATCCGGTACCGGATCCGTTTTTTTAGCAACACGCCGGATCATGCCTGAAGTCAAAAAACAGATGTGTGAAAGAGGCCTTATCTGTCCTATTGATTTATGCAAATATTGTTTTATTTCTATCCTAAATTATACAGTGCATGATTCACCCCTATAAGAATTACAATATACCTAATTTTTTTGACAGGACAAAATTATTTTAAGAGCGAATTTACATAATTACAAATGTCTAAGAAGCATCTTATGAAGTCAGCTGTATTTGAGCATTTCACAGTGACTCAAGATAAAAAAAAACTGTGTCAGTGTATAAGTGATCCAGATGAAAACAAATTCTGTGATGCCAAAATAAGTGCATACCCAGGCAGTGATAAAAATGCTCCTTCAAGAGCTTCCGCTCTAAAACGACATTTACAACGCTGCCACCCAGAAGTTTACAAAGCTGTGATTGAAAAAGATAACAGCAGCACCAAGAAAACAGAGCCCAGCACTTCCCGCCAGGCAAAGAAGGAGAAAAGAGTGTCTCAAGCATCAGTTACAAGATATTTTGTAAGTGACAAAGTTACTGTAACAATGACATCAGATGTGTTTAAAAGACAGCTCATCAAGCTTGTTCTGAAGGACAGTGATATCATTATTTGTACGACCAGCTTTTACAGCTCTTAATGGAGAAATGGCCCACAAACTTGGTGTATCTCTGGAAAGAGAAAGTATTAGAAAATTAGTATTTGAAGAAGCCCTTAACTAGAAGGAAGATCATACAAAGACTCTCGAGACACTTTGTGTTTCTTAAAATGTATGCCTTCACACGTCACAGAGTGAACTATTTTGTTATCAACGTTTGATATGTTCATAACAACAAAAAAATTGTTACTGAGACGCTGGCAGTAAAAGATACTAAAGCTCATCACAGCAGCCAGTTTCTCCAGACCTTGGAAAAAGTTCTGTAAGATTATGAACTCAAAAGAGTCGGTTCTTGATATTGTAACTGATAATGCTTCAAATATAAGTACAATTAAACTGATGAATGAGAATAATGAAGGTGAACAGCAGCTAGAAGAACATTTCACTTTCAGTATGTTGGAGATGGAAGGCCACAGTCCTGTTCCTATAACGGAGGAACAAACATATTACTACAGAAGAACAGCAAAATGATTCTTTTCAATTAGATGATCTTGTTGAAGCTGCTTCACACCTCTTTCCTATTCATCACATGCGCTGTGTTGTGCACACGCAGCTGCTAGCAATAAGAGGTAGCAAAGTGAGGAAATTGGCAATTGCTGCCAGAACCCTTAAAATTGATTCCATCTTGAAGAGACATGCTGGAAAAGGGGCAATTGTGGATCAAGCCACTCGGTTGAGCTGAAACCCTTCCTTGTAGATATAGCCTACTCTCAGGTAACACTACATGAAGGTCAATGGACACAGGTGGATGAATTGAAGGAATTGATTCATCACCCATTTACAGTGACTAAAAAGTTACAAGCTGAGGATTTAGCTCCTGGCATTTTTATAATGGAGTGAAAGAACTTGTTGTTTTTCCTGTCCCAAAGAGGAGGTTTAATCGCAGATGGCATTGCTGCTTCAATGAAACAGAGAGAGACACTAGTAGAAAATAAAATTCTTCTGGCAGCTGTTTATGTGGACATGAGTCATCGTGTATTGCTGGATGATCAACTGCTTACTAAAGGAAAAGAAGCTCTGATTGAGGTAGCAGTTAGGATGAGTGGGGTTACAGGACGGCTAAGGCCTCTTTCACATTTCCGGCGGGCGCCTGGCGGCGCCCCCGGCATTTTGCCGCAGCGCCGCATGTGAAAACCTTTCACACTTCCGGCGGCCAAAATGCGTTTTTTTGCCGGATGGTTTCTGATGCTTGGAGAGATAAGAAACCATCCGGCAAAAAAAAAAAAACGTTACATGCAGCGTTTTTTCCGGACGCCGCAATGTACATTTGCGCCGCATCCGGACAAAACCGCATGCAACGCATTGACATGCGGCGCCATCCGGCGCTAATGCATGTCAATGCGAAAAAAGCCGCATGCGGTGCATCAGATTTTCAGATGCGGCGCTGCGGCAAAATGCCGGGGGCGCCGCCATGCGCCCGCCGGAAGTGTGAAAGAGGCGTAAGAGCAAGAGGACTCTGGTCCTGCCAGTGCTGCTGCTGCCGTTTCTTCATCCTCATCAGATGAGGCGTTTGATTTTGACAGGTATTTGGACGACATGGAGCATGCAAAGCGTTGCTGCAGGGAAAAAGATTCCACTCCCATAGAAAACAGATTGACCATATTTCAGCAAAATTTTTCACTTGCTCTCAAAGAAGTAGAGGAGTTCAATCGTTCATCAAAACTGGCAAAACGGGGGTGTCAGGATATATGATAGATACCGATGGGTTACTTATGGGACGCACTATTCAGGCATATCTTTATCTGATATAGCCAAATGGGGTGACAGATTCCCTTTAATGATTTAGAGATGATCTGCAAAGAGGAATGGACCAAAATTCCTCCTGACATGTGCGCAAACCTCATCAACTTCAAAAAAAGTCTGAGTCCTGTGGTTGACAATAAGGGTTTTGCCACCAAGTATTAGGTCTTGCTTGCCAGAGGGATTAAATACTTATTTCCCACTGCAAAATGCAAATAAATTGATATAATTTATACAGTGTAATTTTCTGGATTTTATTTTTGATATATCTCTCAATGTTAAAATTAACCTACCCTTAAAATTATAGACTGTTCATGTCTTTGTCAGTGGGCAAACGTACAAAATCAGCAAGGGATCAAATACTTATTTCCCCCACTGTATGTGTCACTGCGCATGATGGCATCAGTGATGTAAATCCAGAATAGTTTCCTTCAGCACACCACGTGTTGGGACGATTTATTGAAAGTTATATTATAGGCTGGTTTTAGTGGACATTCATAGAGCGGGAGGGAGAATGTTCGTGTATCTCCACCTGCAGTGTCCGGACAGGACCTGCATGATGTTGAGCTCATGGGATCAATCACATGATGGAGGAGTCGCATGGTCTGGGCTTAGTGTAAATCTATGAAATACGTGATTCGGACAGGACCTCCTACAGAAGATTCCCTATAATGAGGCAGATGAAGGCACTGTGCACACTGTCTGGCCTATGATCTGGCGGTGACCGTCTTTTTATTAGTAGTGCACAGAAGTGCCTTCGGCCATAGTGTTCTACACCTCTGAAAAAAAGGACTACTGAACAGAGACCAGACAGAGTCCAAATTAACTGCTGCCTAATTATAGTGAATGGATCCCTTGGGGGTTTCATCTGAATTGCGTTACTCGAAGAAACCCTCATATAAATGCTCAAAGTAGAGCGCTGGATAACTGTGATCCCAAATGTTATGTAAAATGTTCCCATTAAATGCTTGAACTCAATCCACAAAAAAACAAGTCACTCAGGTCCATCATCTGTTAACTTAAATATAGGGAGTTTCCACGTTACTGGCCCTCGCCCCCCAAAAGGAATTATGTGCTTCCAAATGCCCCTCCCTTCTGAGCACCAGTGTGCCTAATACACTTTATGTCCACATGTTCGGCATCTCTGTAACGATGAAAGCCCATTTAATTTACGGGTGTATGAGCTGGCCGCAACGTTCCGGTCACCACAATGGCAGTTAGCAATTTTCACTCAGTATCATCCACTGCTGCTTGTTTCTGGAAAACACCCATGGATTTAAAATCGTCACTACACCTGTAGATAAATTCCCAAAGGGGTATAATTTCCAAAATGGTGTCACCTTGAGAGAGGATACTGCTTTTCTAGCACTTAGGGGCTCTGTATATGGAGTCCAAAAACTATTATAGAAAATTCTGCACTCCAGGATGCTTCCTGTATAACAGTACTGCTTAGCCATAAGGTGAGACTCGGGAGCGCTCCATCCCTCCCGAATCTTGCCGTATGGTTAATCAGTACTGTACAGTCACATTTGGGGTTTTTCTACATTCAGCAGAAATTGTGAAACATATTTTGGTGCAATTTTTACCCATTTGCTCTTGAAAATGTAAAATCTGGACCTAAAATAAAGTTTTGGTGGTAAAATTGATTCTTTTTTTCTTCATTGCCCAATGGTATAAAATTATGTGACCCACCTGTGGTGTCAATATCATCACTGCACCTGAGGTGCCACAACAGCAGAACCTCCCATAAGAGACCCCATTTCACAAAGTACACCTGTCAATACATCTGTGCAGGCTCTGCCCATGTCACATGGCACCCTCAAACCAGTCCAGGAAAATGTGAATATTATGGTGCTTCCCTTCTGAGCTTTGCACTGGGCCTCAAAAGTAGTTTTCAACCACATATGCGGTATCTGCGTTCTCAGGAGAAATTCCACAACAAATTTTGGGATCCATTTTCTCCTGCTGCCCTTGTGAAAATAAAAAAAAATTGGGGCTAAAATAACATTTTTGTGGGAAAAAAATATATATTTTTTTTCGGCTAAACGTTATAAAGTTTTGTGAAGCACCCTGTGGGTTCAATGTGCTCACCACACATCTTAATCAGTTCCCTGAGGGGTCTTGTTTCCAAAATGATGTCACTTGTGGGGGGTTCCACTGTTTAGGCACATCAGGGGCTCTCCAAACGCAACATGGCGTCCACTAATTATTCCAGCAAATTTTTCATCCAAAAAGTGAAATGGAGATCCTTCCAAGCCCTGCTGTGCACACAAACAGTAGTTTTCCCCACTCATGGCGTATCGACATGCTCAGGAGAATTTGCACAACAAATTTTGCGGTTCATTTTTCCTGATACCCTTGCGAAAATAAAAACAATTTGGGTCTAAAGTAAAATTTTAGTGACAAAATTAAATTTTTTTTTTTCCTTCTTATTGGGCATCGGCGTACTCAGGAGAATGTGCACAACAAATTGTATAGTGCAATTTCTTCTGCTATCATTGGGAAAATGCAGCATTTGGGGCTTAAAAAAACATTTTTGTTGGAAAAATTGGATTTTTTTTTTTTTTTTTCATGGCTCAACATTATAAACTTTTGTGAAGCATCTGGGGGTTCAAGGTGCTCACCACACATATACATAAGTTCCCTGAGGGGTTTTGTTTCCAAAATGGTGTTACTTGTAGGCAGTTTCCACTGTTTAGGCACATTATGGGCTCTAAAAACGCAACATAGCATCTGCTAATTAATCCAGCAAATTTTACATTCAGAAAGTCAAATGGCTCTCCTTCCCTTCCGAGCCCTGCCGTGTTCCTAAACATCGGTTTTCCGCAAGCATATTGGGTATCGGCATTCTCGTGTGAATTTGCTCAAGAAATTTTGTGGCCCATGTTTTTCCTGATACCTTGCGAAAATAAAAAGTAAACTTTTTGTGACAAAAATGAAATGTTCATTTTTTTTTTCCTTCCATATTCCAAAAATTCCTGTGAAGCATCTGAAGGGTTAACAAACTTCATGAATGTGGTTTTGAGCAGCTTGAGGGGTGCAGTTTTTAGAATGTCAGTTTGGGGTATTTTCTGTCATATGGGCCCCTCAAACTCTCTTCAGATGTGATGTGGTCCCTAAAAGGGTTTTGTAAATTTTGTTGGAAAAATGAGAAATCGCTGGTCAACTTTTAACCCTTTATAACTTCCTAACAAAAAAGATTATGCTTCAAAAATTGTATTGATATAAAGGTTGACGTGTGAGAAATGTTATTTATTAATTATTTTGTGTGACATAACTCTGATTCCAGGGCATAAAATTTAAAGTTTGAAAATTAACAAAATTTTTGCCAAATTTCCATTTATTTTCACAAATAAACGCAAGTCATATCGAAGAAATTTTACAACTATCAAAAAGTACCATATGTCATGAAAAACCAGTGTCAAAATCAGTGGGATCCGTTGAAGCGTTCCTGAGTTATTGCCACATAAAGTGACACTGGTCAGAATTGTAAAATTTTTCCCGGACATGAAGGTGAAAACAGGCTCGAGGTGAATGGAGTATTCTAGCTCCATTCACTTCCACATCGGGAAGTTAGCAAGCCTGTAATGTCGTGTCTACTGATTCCTACAGGGTCTCGTATGCGATCAGCATGTGTGAGTAGACACAATGTCATCAATTCTGCTCAATTTGTTTTCTATTCAAAAATTTTTGGTCCACTAACAAACTCGCTCAACACTACACATTATAATTGGCACCTGATTTCCAGTGGCAAATAACTGTGTCCTGAGGTATGGTTTATATTATGGTCTTGAAGTTGACAAATAGGACTTTAAAACTCTGAATTTTAGCTATGCGGGATCCAGTTCAATGATTCCTTTGTAGAATAAGCACTTCCTGCTAAATCTATCAGCAGCTTATCGTACATGCCCTGTACCAGGGATCTCCAGCCTGTAGCTTGAGAGCCACATATTTTCTCGTGGGTCCCTGATATGTGGCTCATGACTGTCTGCCAACTTGGTGCATTAGCACCAGGTGTAGGAAATGGCTATTGAGAGTAGATGTCTAGATGGTGAATTTTGTGTGTAGCCCTGCATAGAAGAGCAGATCTGAATGGGGGTAATATAGGAAACCCTGAAGCTTTGCATATTGCCTTGTGTTACACTTGTGGTTGTGGAACCACTGTGCCATTGTCCGGGGAGAGCCTAGAGGGGCGTAGCTTGTGAATACCTGACTCTTTGCTAGAGGTCCTGATGGTGGGGTTAGACTTGGCTCCAGAAGGACACCAGGTGCTACTTTAGGATAGACCCACACAGGGCCGGCGTCAGCACCCGGCATACCCGGGCAAGTGCCGAGGCCCTGAGCAGGCGGGGGGCCCACTCGCCGTGGGGCACCCCAGTGCCCGTTAGCGGAGGAGAGTGGTGTCAGCACCGCCACTGGCCCTCCCCTCCCCCCCACTTGCTCAGGGCCCCGGCAGCAGCTGGCTGTGGCACAATACTTACCTCTCCCCATGCCTCCGCTGCCGCAGCTCCAGGGGGCGCCTGCGCTTCCTCTCACAGCAGCGCCGCTGAATGACGTCATCATTCAGTGGCCGGCTGTGGCAGAGAGCGCGCGGACGCCGGACAGGTGTGATGTGTGTGTGTGTCTGTCTGTGTGTATCAGTGTGTGTGTATGTAGTGCGGTGCTTTGTGTGTGTATGTGAGAGTGCTTGTGTGCTGCGGTGTTGTCTGTGTGATGGTGGAGGGGGGAGGGCAGTGATGATGATGGGGAGGCATTGATGATAATGGGGAGGCAATGATGATGATGGGGAGACGATGATGATGGGCAGGCATTGATAATGGGGAGGCAATGATGATGATGGGGAGGCGATGATGGGAATGGGCAGGCATTGATGATGATGGGGAGGCGATGATGATGATGGGCAGGCATTGATGATAATGGAGAGGCAATGATGATAGGGAGACAATGATGATGAGGAGGCAATGATGATGATAGGGAGACAATGATGATGATGGGGAGGAAATGATGATGATGGGGAGGCAATGATGATGAGGAGGCAATGATGATGATGGGGAGGCGATGATGATGATGGGCAGGCATTGATGATAATGGGGAGGCGATGATGATGATGGGGAGGCGATGATGATGATGGGGAGGCAATGATGATGGGGACAATGATGATGATGGGGAGGCAATGATGATGATAATGGGGAGTCTTTCCACAGCGCCCTTTCCTGAGCCGTAACAGTGCAGAACGCAGCGCAGAGGAGAGCTCCATATTTTGTATGGAGCATAATATGGGGACCAGTATCCTTTATGGAGCATTATATTGGGTCCAGTATTCTGTATGGAGCATTATTTTGGTTCCAGTATTCTGTATGGAGCATTATATGGGGGATGGGGAGGTGACATCCTGCATGGGGTATTATATGGGTGATGAGGGGGAGACTATGTGGTGCCCATAATATTGTATGGAGGACTGTACTGTCCAGTCTGTACTGTCCAGTCTGTACTGTGCGCTGCGAGGATTTGGCGGTTTTTGAGCTATTGTACAATTTACAATAGATATCACTCATGTAATGGAAGAAGTGAAGTATTGGGCATTGTACTGTACCTATATTTCTCTGCCGTATCTGTGCATCATGAATCGTGGTCTGTGTTAAAGGGGCCCACTGAGGCTCTTTCGCCCGGGGCCCATAAAAACCTGGTGCCGGCCCTGGACCCACAAAGCCGTGGCAGCTTACAACAGGGGGGTACTACTGGTAGACAGGTGCAGGATTAGGCACCAGCAGGAGTGGTACAGGAACACAGGACGTCCACAGGTACGAGATCACTGGTGCAGGTTCAGGCGGATCAGGAGCAGGACTAGGCACTGTCTTTGTGCTGCAATATTCAGTTAGTGTTTCTGTCCCCCCTCCAGTTCTTTTTCGTGCTGGGCGGGTGGAGACATACATTTAAATAAAATTTTCTTTAATTTGAAAAATAATTCTTTAAAAGTTTAAGGCATATTTGCCCAATGTCTGATGCTTTCGTAATGTTGAGTACCTAATAGAGTATCACTCGCTGTAATCCCTAGTGTGACACATGGCACTACTGTATTACTAGGGTTTTAAACAGAAAACTAGCAGAAATCTTTTGTAAATCAGAGACCTTGTCGGGAGATATACCGAAAACTTTTATAAATGTGTTTGCTTCCTGTTGATTTTGCCAGAATGTGCGGTAGTTCATTTTGATTGCCCTTATTACTAAGGGCCTCACAGAAAGGCCTGGCTGCTGCAGCTTCAGCAGGTATACAAGGTTACACATAAAACATGATGTATCAGGATCGTTAATGACTAAGTTCCTACATAGCATTTGGTATCTCACAGAGGTCCTGAAAGGCACATTTGGAGTTCGGAAACTAGATAAATAAATTTAACTATCTTATCTTTCTTCATAACAAAGTGGCCTTTTCTCTGAATATCCGTGTTTTGTCAGTCTTTATAAATATATTATTATATAACTTGGATGAGTTTGTCTTGGCATATATTTGACAAAAGTAGCAATCTCCATGGGGGAGATTCTTTCGGTAAAGACGTGTTATACACTAATACACTTAGTTTCCTTGCTCACTTGGATGTTTTGCTATAAAGATGGAGAGTCACATTGCACTTGAACTTTTCAGAGTGTATTTTGCCATTTCTTTGTGTTTGTGACATTTTGAATAAAATTTATACATTAAAAATGTGATTTATCTTCCATAAAGATTCTGTATATGCTTTTCTGTTTCAGAGAATGAAACTCTCTGCGTCTTTTCACCATCATCGGAGTTTCCCAAAGGGCTATTCACAGAACAGGAGAGAAGAGATGGCGGAATCATCATTCATTTCCTAGTCATTATATACATGTTTCTAGCTGTTGCCATTGTCTGTGATGAGTATTTCATCCCTTCCCTTGAACTCATCAGTGAACGTAAGTGATGGATAGTGGTGAACATTTTAGCACTTCTGTAATGATCTTTGAACAAAATAAACAGCATGTATGTAAGTACTTGGATAAGAATACAGTACTTAACCAGAGCTTGCATGGGTTTTAAGCAAACAAGTCATGCCAGACTAATCTAATTTCCTTCTATGATGAAATCACTGACTGAGTGGATCAGGGAAATGTGGTATATATAGTATATCTCGACGTCAGCAAAGCATTTGATAAAGTATCTCATACTATCCTTATTGAAAAAATGACCAAGTATGGGATTGACAAGGCTACGGGTTGGTTCATAACTGGCTCCGTGATGGTACTCAACGAGTGGTAATAAAGGGTTGCACATCCAATTGGAAGAATGTTTCAAGTGGGGTATCACAAGGCTCTGTCCTGGCCCCAGTATTGTTCAACATTTTTATAAATTATCTACATAAGGGAACTGAAGGTAAACTAATCAAATTTGCAGACAATGCAAAGCTCGGTGGGATTCGTAACACTAGAGAAGACCTAGAAAGGGTTCAGAAGGATCTAGATTAGATTGAACAATGGGCAGCGACTAATAGAATGGTATTTAACCAGGAGAAATGCAAGATTCTACATCTGGGCAAGAAAAATAAATATTACATCTACAGAATGGGAGCAATAGAACTAAGCAACAGCACGTGTGAATAAGACTTGGGTATACTAATAGATCACAGACTGCAGATGAGTCAACAGTTCTACAATATAAAAAGAGAAGCGCAGAGTCTAGATGACGTGAAGTACTTATCCCCCGCTACTCCTCCTTGGTCATGCCGCATCTGGAATACTGTGTCCAGTTCTGGGCACATTTTAAAAGACATTGAAAAACAAGCAAGTTCGGTGAAGAGCTACCAGGATGCTGAATGGACTGCAAAGTACTGTATGTCCTACGAGGATCTGGGAATGTTTAGCTTGAAAGAAAGAAGGCTAAGAGGAGACTTAATAGCTGTCTACAATTATCTGAAGGGATGTCACAATGTAGAAGGATCATCCGTATTCTCATTTGCTCATGGAAACACAAAAAGCAATGGAATGAAACTGAAAAGAAGAAGATACAGATTAGATATTAGAAAAAATTTTTGACAGTGAGCGTGATCAATGATTGGAACAGGCTGCCACGATGACCTTGGAGGTCTCTTTCAACTCTAACATTCTATGATTCTATGACCATATCAAGTTACAGATGAATCTTCAAGACTCTGGTTTGGCTGCAGCTGAAGTAAACTACTCATTTTTTTATTTAGTATTAGTACTGTATGTTACCATTAAAACTAAAAATATAAGTTGTACTTAGAATTGCAAGATAACATTGCACTAAAGTTTGACTGAAGCGTTAGCTTAGGCTAGTTTCACATTTGCGTCGTGCGCTGCGCATCGTGTGCAATTAAAAACGCGTGCAAAAACGCATACAAGCGCTTGCAAGCGCATGGTTTTTTAACGCATCAATGTACGCATAACGACAAAAAAACGCAGTGTTTGCATTAGTTATCAAGCATTTTTCCATGTGTTTGCGTTTTTTAGGCGCATGCTTTCTTAAAGTGTCATATTTCCACAGGAGGAAAATCCTTGAAACAGACTCCACCAATGGGACACCAGTGGGCGAGTTTCATGGGACTTCTTTATATTAGACCCTGTTACAACTGAATTCTTCAGATTTTGCTGCTGTTTCCTGTGTCACCATGGATCTGCATTGGGAGAGTTTTCACTTTAACTTGGATCTGGACATCGCTCTGTTTCTGGCTTTTGCATTTGCTTGCCAGCAACAAAGGGAGAAAGTGAGACAGCGAAGACGCCAGCGGCTGCGTTTTTGGAGACATCCGATTATTGAAGTCCGGGAGAGCCGTGGAGCGTACCACACCCTCTTCAGCGAGCTCCAGGCAAACTCGGTGAAATTTAATGACTATACCCTGAGGTTCCAAGAAAGCTTCATGTATTTGCTTGGTCGTCTTGAAGGAGCCATCTGGAGACAGGACACACAGCTCCGTCCTGCCATTCCTCCTGAGGAACGGCTCCTGGTCACATTACGGTATGTAATATTTAAAAACCAATGCGTGCATAATTGTTTTTGTTCTGCCATTTACTAAAAGCCTGCAGAATTATAGTTCTGCCATGTACAGAAATTTTTTTCATGTCAGTGTTTTGCCAAAGCCTAGACAATCACAATTTTTCTTCCTCTGTTTTGCAGATTCTTGGCTTCTGGCGAGACCCTATCTTCACTCCACTTCCAGTACCTGCTTGGAATCTCCACCTTGTCAGGAATAGTTGCGGACACCTGCAGGGCTTTGTGGGACGTTCTCTGTCCTGAAATTATGCCCCTGCCCATCGCGAAAAAGTGGATTGAAATATGTGATCAATTCCTGACAGTCTGCAATTTCCCCAACTGTTTGGGAGCGGTGGATGGGAAACACATCAGGATAACAAAACCCCAAAAAGTGGATCGGAGTATAATTATAAAAAGTACTTTTCTACAGTACTCATGGCCATTGCGGATGCAGACTGTCGGTTTATTGCGGTTTACATTGGGGCATTTGACCGGGGCAGTGACTCTCAGACTTTTAAGAACTCGGACATGGGCCGTAGGTTGTATGGCAACCATTTTAATTTCCCCCTGCCACGGCCTCTTCCCCACACCGAAGGTCCGCCACTGCCATTTGTAATGGTTGGGGATGAGGCCTTTCAAATGTGCACAAACCTGCTGAAACCCTACTCCAGCCGGGACTTGGACCACACAAGAAAAATCTTTAATTACAGACTCACAAGGGCACGAAGAACTGTAGAGTGTGCCTTTGGGATTCTTGTGTCCAGATGGCGCATTCTCAGCACAGCCAGTAATCTTAAACTTGAAACAGTGGATGAGGTGGTGAAAGCCTGTGTGGTTCTTCACAATTTTGTGATGGCTAAAGAGCACCCTAACTTCGAACTAGATAAACCAGCTGCCAACCCATTGCCTGATTTCACTCAGCACCCTCTCAGGTCATCAGTTGAAGTTGGCCAAATGAGGGACCAATTTGCGGCCTACTTTATATCTGATATGGGACGTGTGTCATGGCAAGATCAAATGGTGTAAAAAAAAATTTTTATTGTCTGTATGTTAATAAAAAAACAGTTTTGATACCTGTAACGAGTGCACTATGTCTTTATACACTCCAATACAATAATCACCTGCCCCGGTGTCCCAGTGAAGTCAGGATGCTGTGTTTTGTGCATCCTGACTTTACTAGGACTCCTTACCAGGTGAGTCTACAGAGAAAAGTTGTATGACCTTCATCATCTCTCCAGTCTGTGTTCAATAAGGCAGATTGCAGCGACGGTGGAGATAATCCAACTAATATTTATCACCTGGCCTGATGTTACAAATAGTGATTTTGGGATGCACTAGCATCCTTCACTCTTTATGACACCTGACCATACGAGTATAAATATTATCTCCACTGTGGCTTCAGTATGCACGCAGACTGGAGAGATGATAAAGTTTATACAACTTCTGCAATCCCCTGGCCTGGTGTCATGCTGAAGTGAGGATGTAAAAAAAAAACATCCTGACTTCAGAATTTAATGACACCTGTGCAGGTGAATACACATATGAGTTAACCACCAGCATCTCTCCAGTTTGCGTGCAATAGATGATGCAGACTGAAGCGATGCTGCAGATGACAACTCATAGGTATAGTCACCTGGCCAGGTGTGATAAATAGTTATGATACCAGGCCAGGGTATTGTAGATATGACATGTATTTTCTCCATCATCTCTTCAGTTTATTCAACCACACACTAAATATAGGATGTGATTAATTACAAGGTATATCTACAATACCCTGGCCTTGTGTCACAAAGAGTGAAATGTTGATGGGCAAAACACACCATCCTCAATTCACTTTTTATGATACCTGGCAAGGTGAGAATAGATATGCCTTGCACTCACCAACATCCTCTATTCAGTCTACTAATATTTGTATACTGAAGTGACTGGTGGTGAAAATAAAAGTCATATATTTGTGTTTTTGACAACACATAGCTCCAGGACTGACACAAGAAGCATGGGATTGGAGCTTTTGTGGTGGCAAAATCACAAAGTGTACAGCGCAGCGTGTGTACGGCGCTGTGTATGTAGGCGGCGAAAGACACAATTAAACCAAACAGTTGGAAAAAAAAAGAACATTTATTTTTAGACAAACAAAAAAATAATTACCGGGAGCGACGTTTGGGGGAAGATGGTGGGAACTTGGTGGTGTGGAGGGACGAGGAATGACTTAAGGTTGGCGACGAAGGGGTTCGAGGGGAAGGGGCGACGAAAGTTGTGGGGGAAGGCAGCGGGTCAGACACAGTGGGAGGTGAGGGGGAAGGGAGGACAAAAGTTTTTAATTCCTTGTGCATTCGTCGTGCAGTCTTTGTGCTCTCCTTTTTTCTCTTTGAGCTGGGTGACCTCCGGGAACTTGGTGACCTCTGGGAACTGAGGGACCTCAAAGAACTGGGGGACCTCCTGCCAGGGTCCGTGGTCCTGAATACCGAGTGAGGGTCCCCCAGCTGCAGCTCGGTGGTGGTGGCGGTCCTGGAGTTGGAGGAGGTCCAAGCAGGGGTGGAGGATGTCCATGCAGGAGCAGCGCTTGGCATGGTGGTGGTGGGGGAGTGTCCAGCTGCAGTGGGACTTGGTGTCGTGTAGTGGTGTCCGGCATGGCTAGGAATGCTGGTGGCCGTGCAGTGGTATGCAGCAGAAGTCGGTAGTGAAGTGAAGCGAGTGAGTGGTGGCACGGGTGGAAAAGGCACCACTGGCTGCTTCACGTACCGACTGCTGCATAGCCTGCATGTAAGAAGTGTTGCAGGCCTGCTTCACAGTCAGCTGGAGATCAGGACTAAGGTGTTCCGCCATACCCTGTTCAATTTGGTTAAAAAATGGTACGCTGGTCTGTTGAGGTCGGCTTCAAGACGGTCAAGGCGACGCTCAACAGACTGTCGCTCACCGCCTTGAGGCCATTTTGAAAAACCGTGCTCAAGTGAATGAACTCGGGCATGAGATTCCTGTCCGAGGCCTTCTACCTCTGACGGGAAGTGCCCGCAAAACCAGTGGCAGAGACCTGGGACAGGGAAACACCTGATGGACCAGCTTCCTGGTCTCCAGCTTGCTGTGTTGCCGACCCACAAGGTGCTTCTTGGCTGGTGGATGGCTGGGACTGGTCCAAGGCAGCTCGCTGAAGGACCGCTCCAGGACCAGGTTGCAGGGTGTTGCTCCAGGTGCTGTGAAAATAAAATACATTAGTATCATGCATTTACAATAGTAAAAGCGCCAACTCCTGTGGAATAGAAAAACAGAGTAAACACAATACAATACAACAACAAAATACTTACGCTCTGGTGGCAAGGACCGGTCTTAAGAAGGCCAACGCCCGATGGTAGCGATATTTTCCGGTGGTCCTTGCTGCAGCACCACTGGCAACCCGGTTCTCCTGCCTTAGCTCCCTGTTGAAGCGGTCCTTCATCGAGCGCCAACAGCTTCTGACCTTGTGCATTGTGGAAAAAAAATAATAAAAATTAGACAATGCACTGTAGGCCGGGATAACACAAATGTGGAGTTACTAGCATCACACACAGTTGTGTGATCCCGGCCAAGGTCACTGCCGCATCACACAGCATTGAAATACTTACGAAATTCCTTGCGGACCGGGTAGAGGGTTTGCCCCAGCCATCCATCAACGCTGCGGCCACATTCCAGAGCCGCCGGATCACCACGTTGTCACAGTGCAGTGGATCCTGGCTGTCCCACAACGGGACTCGCTCCTGGACTAACTCTGTCAGGGCGTCATTGTCCAGGGCAAGTTCCTCATCCCGTTGTGGAGCCTAGAAAAGAAAGCAAAACATTAATCTTGGAAAGATTTGGAAATGAAAAAGATAGAAAACAAGACAAAATAGATGCAAGATTGAATAGGAAAAACAGGCAAGAAAAAAGTCGGGAAAAAAAAAGAGTACAAGAGTCTATACTTACAGGCCGTCTCCCCGCCTGCACACGGACTGGCTGCTCCCGCTCTTCCTCTGCTGCCGTGGACGATGAGGTCTGAAAAAAAAAAAAAAATTATTTGCCACATGTGTACATGCAACAGCAAATACTTACCCATCAGTATGGAAGGAAGGTACTCACTCCACCCTCTGCTTGGGCCAGTTTACCAGGGGCTGGAACATATTATCTCCGGAAGACATACTGCAATAAAAAAAGGACATTAGTA
>JARQOD010000004.1:405758085-405849585 GCA_033576555.1 Oophaga sylvatica
AAACTGGTATTGCCTCTATACCCCTGCCAACCAAGGCAGCAGAAGTGGGCTGCTAATTCTGTATACATAATTCCCTTAGTTATGAGGAATTAACTACTTTCACACACCATTGTTACCGTACATCTTTTTTTTTTTACCTCTGACAGCAACAGACCCGATTTTCATTGATGGGGCAAAACCTTTTTAATAACAGCCATGTTTCTGATCCAAAATCCGGCCTTCACTCAAAATTTTTGGGCCATTAAGGTCTATGGGGGTTTTTTTAAGCACGAAAAAAATGAAAAGGACAGACTTTCTTCTTCAGTTTTTCATCGTTTTTTTAATTGATCCTTTGGTAAGGTAATTTCACCCCAGTGTCTGCCCAAACCTGCCCCGGTCAGCACAGGGCGAACGCTAAGCCCCGCCCCGGGCACCCCCCTCCCCCCCTTTTCCCCCCCTTTGGGGCTCTGACCGCATGCACCTGAGCCCCCTATCTTTAGCTTTGGGTTTTTGCAGGCCAACGCAGGCTGCTTTTTCCGGCACATGGTCCTTTTGCTTTGCGCCGCCCCCAAAAGCCACACAGTGCGTTGGGCGCAGGTTGGGCCACCGAAAAAGGACGCAGGCGAGGCAAACGCATACTGGCCCACGACCGGTACCCGCAACCCCCAATCAAAGTGGGGGTGCGCGGGGTCGCATGCACCATGCCCCATGGCGAAAGCGAGGGGGAGGGGGCCGGCCTGGGGGGAGCTTAGCGGGGGCCCGGGGCGCTGACAACGCAATCGGTCAGACGCGGGTTGAAACCAGCCTAAAAAAGGGATAAATAAAACTTTACCAATTCGTTATTAAAAATAGAGAAAAAGGTCCGTTTTTTCACAGCGAAAAATGACATGGGTGTGAAAGTGGGCCAAAAAAAAGGTGCCATACCAAAATCCCCACCTCCTGTGGCCAGTGCATAAAGAGAAGATTCCCACCCCAGACTGAATTGTGAGATGGGAGTAAAGCTTTATCGGGTTATCCGGCACTGTTTTTTTCCCTATAGGTCTAAGAACTGTACAACAGGTACGGTAGTACCTTTCCTGTGACGATCCCTCCCAGCTTAGAGCAGTCACTTGGATGAAACGGCTCTTTCTCTTCCACTGTGCTCTGTCTATGGAACAGGGAGCCTGTTGTCAATCATCATGACAATGGCAGTGATGCCCTGTTGACGTGAGGTCAACGGAAGCATGATAATCTCCACCTGAGCCAGGCAGAACAGTTCTCACCCCATAGGAAAAAAAATAAAAACAGTCATGGACAAACTCTTAAAATGAATTGTCCTGATTTGTGAAAAGGACATGCAGATGACTAGTAAATATCTTGTGTGATTCTAATCATATAGAACTATATTAAATGAAATGTTATTATCAGAAAATAGCCTATTTTTTTTAAGTCTATACTTTATTTTTTAAATATGTTCTTATAAAAAAAAGTGAAATTTTGCTGTTTTTATTATGGTTATTCAAGATCACTATATACTGACATTTCAGGCCCGATTCATTATTTTATTTGCACCTTTTTATTGTCTAGTTTTAGTGTTTTGTTTTTTTTCCCACTTTATACTGATGACCAAATGTGCTTGGATAAGATGTTATCCGAGAATGCTGGGGTGCAAACAGAGTCTTCGGGTGCTCAAAAAATGTGTTTGAGTCCCTGCACCTGCCTGTCTCCTGGCTGTTTCACAGCAATAACACATGCCATGCAGGAATTGCCAAACAAACAGGTATAGAACTCAAACATATTATTCGAGCATGCCAAAGTCACTTGGTTAGCACCCAAGCATGCTCGGATAACACCTTATCTGAGAACGTTCGCTCATCAACAGCACCTTATTATTTTATTGCATTTTTTTCCCAGTCTATTTTATGTTTTGGTTTTTTTTTTCACTTTTTATGCTAGTGGGTGAGGTTTAGGATTCCAAATGTTTTCGGTTGATTCATTAATCGCTTTTAAAAAGTTGCTATATTTTAGCACAAATGTAATTCAGTAGCCCTGTTGGAGGGATTTTATGTACGCTTTAAATTTTTGCTTAAGTTTTCTGACATTTAATCAAAACATGCAACTTTTCACACTAAAAAGTTGCATAAAAGGATAAAATAAAAATAGAGCATTTTTTTTATTTTGCCAAAATTTATCGACTATGTGCACCATTGTGAAGAATTAGGTGTAAAAAAAAAATCTCAAGGAATATTACAAGACATAACAGAAGTGACTAAAGTAATTGCAAATGGTGAATTGGTCCAACTCCCCTGTCCCTTAGCATTGGCATACTCAGCCTGTCTATATGTTAGTTAGCCATTCATTTCAGGGACTCACGCATGACCAGTGCAGGAGAAATGTGTATCTAGACGCAGATACCCTTAGGAATAACAGCTGTTCTCAGGATGTTGAAGTTGGTTTCATTTTCAAAGAAAAATAAAAAAAGAGCTTAATGTTTCATTAGCCCTCCCTAACTCAATTTTAGAACTTTATTCTTACATATCCTGCAATTTTATAGATCACGAACAGTGTGCAATGAGCAACTGCAAATATCTGCTCGATCCAGAGTCTTCACCAGGAACAATTTAGCTAGATAAACATCATGTGTCCATATTTTACCAGCTTGTTGGCCAAACTTGACTCAAACATTTAACCTGCTAAATTCCAATGTCTTCTACATGCTTAATAATGAGGATATTTATTTAGAAGAGGTGCGTACATAAAGCTCTAATATATAAAGTTGTTTTTTTTTCAGGTATGAATCTGCGTCATTGATATTGATATATGGGTTCTACATTGTAATTCTGTGCTTTGACATTAGAATTAATCAGTATATGATTAAGAAGTTTAGTCCTTGCTGTACATGTGTTGCTGAAGCTCTGGAAGAAGACAATGACCAACAGCCCTTACTTGGATGGAAGGAGGAGAGTGTACGGGTTGTTCGCCAGCACTCCCGATCTGATAGTGGCATCTTTCAGGAAGATTCCGATTATTCTCATCTCTCAATAAGCTTGCATGATCTTAATGACATTTCAGATGGTTAGTAATGGTTTTAAATCAAGATCTTGTGTCATTTTGTTCCACATAAGGGGCAGTGGGGAATATTTGAAAAGAAAACCCTCCACAGATTATTTCTTGCATTAGGTGCTTGTCAGAATAATTGGTGAATGGGTTTGGAGCTATCATAGTTGATACTTTGGTCCTCCTGAGACTTTAGAGTTACTGGAAATTTCTGTGTCAACATCAAAACAAAGAGGCATTGATTTAAAAGGCCCCTTGTTTAAAATATTGGCATTTTTAGAGATACCTTTGGGCTGTGTCAGAGCGATTGAACGCTCTACGGTATGCTGTTTTCGGAGGTCGAACCACCAGGGGCACAACCCCAGGTGTAGGTAGTTATGACATCCTACTGATGCTAGCTCCTACCGCCAATTTTCCCTAATGCTACCGTCTGCAGCTCAGTGACCAACTCGAGTCTACAGCGCCAGAGCCAGACTATCTGCTTCTGTACCACAGTCCAAGCTTGTGTGCTCTCCCACTCTTCAGGCTCTGCTGACTGGCTGCCCCACTGCTGAGATGTGATGTTTCTGATAATAAGCTAGGGGGTGAAAGAAGCACACAATGGTACTCCCACTAACCAAAAAAATGTAACATGGGAGCAGTAGAAGCATCAAACTGTAGATGACACCCCCCAAAAAAATCAGACCTCGAGTCAGGTGCCTAAACGAATAAAGACTCCAGACCAGGAGTGAAAATAAATTCATACCTCGGAGAAAACCCCTAGAGAAAACCAATCTCAGACCAACCTCATTGAATGATTTAAGCTCAAAAAATAAATACAGACTCTAGATCTGAGGGAAAATAAATCCGGTCTTAACCCATATGTTGCCTAACCGACTTGCTGCTCCTGCCCTGTGTTTTCTTTTCCATTCAGTACATTGAGGCTAGAGGACCACATGACTCTGACATGTACTGTGTATTATGAAGCTTGACCATTACATGTCCGCTGCGTAGTTCCCGTACTGAAGCTATACACTACTTAAAATTCTTATACATTATATAACACTATTAAGCTTAATAACCTCTTTACTTGAGCTTACTTTATATTGCTCCAGAGTAATAGAAGAGATTGCATCAATTAGGATGCCAAAAGAAAAGCTTGATGACCTGACGTCCTCCATCACCAATATAATCCCCTCAGACCTCATTCACACATACGTTTTTGTCATACTTGTGAGGTTAGTGATTTTAACTGACACACTATATTCCATGGGGCTATTCACATGTCTGTCGTCTTTTTTTTTTTTTTTTACTAACCAATAATCCACACAAAAAACGAAAATGTTCTATGTTGCACAGATTTCAAGACCAGATTCACCCATTTAAGTGAATTTGGTGCACACACATGACATCCAAGTTGCATCCATATGCTGCTCATTTTTAAATGACAGGCTGTAGTACAAGCATGGAAAACATCCATCAGTCTGTTGTTTTTTTTCCCACATGAGAAAAACTGATGCCATACACTGATGGTAAGAATGGGCACAAGGGCCAAAAGCAGATGTAAAATGGATACAACAAACAGATTAAAATCTGTCTGTTTTTTGCATGCGAGAAAAACAATGGCTTGTGAATTGGGCCTAATCCTGAGAACTCGGGGCGCAGGCAGACAGACGGCTGTATTTCTCGTGCGAGAACCTCAACGCAGTGCATGGACTGGTCCAGCACCTCTCCTGACCTGAGCGTGATGGATTTCTGTGTAGCTGTCATGCAATGCGATCCTCGCACAAGAAATATGTCTGTCTGTCTGCCCCTGAGACCGGTGTCACACTTTCGTGTGTGATGCGAGAAACTCTCGCGAGTCTCTCACATCAACACGCTGCACTGCCGCCAACACTCGGACCGGAGTGGTGCGGATGCATAGAAATACATGCGGCCGCACGCTCCGGTCCAAGTGCCGGTGGCAGTGCCAGGTGTTGATGCGAGAGACTCGCGCGAGTATCTCGCATCACACGCAAGTGTGACACCGGCCTAAGTCAGAGGCTTCCCCTGGGTGCAGTCCATACACTGGCCCTGTATCCCCGGGCTGTACCATTACTCTCAGGTGCCTCCTCAGCCCTATGATATTTTGCTCGTTTTTTGCACCAATGCATCTTATAGTAATGTTTTTTGGCTAGTGTGGAGGTGGTAGAATCTGAAAGTATGGAGGATGCATACGAGGCAAATGACCTTCTAGTATACATGTACAATACCTGCTGCACATCCCTTTTAAATGAGTACTTTTGCAAAATGTATGCTCCGTTACCCATAGTGCGCTGTATAACATAGTAATTAGAAGAAACCTCAAATCCCTGTCATACACATTCCCATCAGGCCCTCTACTAGGGATATTGCCATCTATTGTTGTATTACTTGTGTTCTGAGTCTTTCTGTTCTTACCATGTTTCTTTTCTGATCATATCAGACTCTCCAAGTGTTTTCACAATGCCAGAGAATGACATGAAAAGAATTCTCTGGGTCCTCTCACTGCCCATTATTACGCTGCTCTTCTTGACCATACCTGACTGCAGAAGAAAGTCGTGGAAGAAATGGTTCATTTGACCTTTATTATGTCAGCAGTTTGGATCTCCGGAGTAACCTACATTTTGGTTTGGATGGTGACAATCGTAGGTAGGTGAATTGTAACATGAGAGCTAATGTATTTGTGGTTTAGCTTTACGATGCAAATGGTAATAAATGCCAAATGAGAATCCTGATCCAAATGAGGAAAGCACCAGATGCCATTGAGTCGCACGTACCAGGGCTTATGGGGTACTCTGCACCGAGCCCGTTCACTTCAATGGGGGAGAGGTCACGGGTAGCGCAGCTCGGTCCGTTGCCCTGAGCGCTCATTCAAGGTAGAAATATTTACAGGGGATTTAGAAATGTTCGTGACGCCACCTGTGGTTTCTGATCAGGGTGACCAGCGCTGCAGGGTGAATCCTCTGAGGGGTTGTTACTGGGCAGCAAGGTGTTAAGTCTCCCACAGGCGAGACTAATCCCTCGAGGTATATGGCGGTGCAGGGGTGCAAGCAATAAGGCAGACACACACAAGTCAGTCTCTTTCCATACCTTTACTGGTGATGGTTGCAGGCATGTCCCGGGAAGCTGCTCAGGGTGGAGGATGCACGTCCAGTAATCACTGTGTAGGGTTAAGGCCTCCTTACTTCCCGATGTGTGTGGGTTTCTAACTTGCATGAAGCTAAGTTTAACTCCTTCTCCTTGCTACGCCCGGCTGATCTTGTGATGAGGTCTTTTTGTGGACAGAACAGTGTCTCTATGGCGGTACCTGCCAGACCCCCGTCTTCCTGACCCCGGTTACGTATCAGCACTGAAGGGCCCCTCTGCGACTTGAAGTCCAGAGTCTCCGGTTTTTCCCACTAGCTGTGAAGATGCTAGCAAGCTCGGACCCGGTGTCCGGTTGTGCAAAGTGGAGGATAAGCTATCGTCGCTATTTCTCCTCAGTCACTCTCTCCCTTTTGTCCACTCGCCTGTCGTCCTACGCACACCTTAATATAAGCACAGGCAGCAGTAGATGTAGTAGTCAGCTTCCTTCTATCCACCGCTCACTGACCGTTCCTCAGCCCTCAGGCTAATCTGACAGGAGTTTCCCCCTCACAGCTCGTCTGAGGTAACTGCGTTCTCCAAAGTAGTGTCTGCTCTCCTTAGGTAACACCAACGACTAACTAACGTTCAGCTAGATTGTCTTCATCTCACTGCTGTCTCAAGGGCTCCCTCTGGTGGAACCAGGAAAAATGTGAAGTGTATGCTTATCAGGTATTTGTGAATTACCTTTCCGTGCATCCTCCAGGGAACATGTGTCACCAAGCGCAGCTGGGCCACACATCATCATCTCAGCCTTGCCTACCATACCCAGGCATTTCTTCCTTTCCCTGTTTTGGTGTCAGCCATCACGCTGAATGTCCACCTCCTTTTTCTACCCTCACTGATATAAAGAAATATTGATTTGCAAAATAACAGTTTGATATGATGCACATTACTTAGCCTTTGCCTGTAAGGTTACCCTTCACTGTGACTTTTTAGTTGACATATTCAGCAGTGTGGCCAAATTCAGTCTGTAAACCTCTCGGTTACGACTTTTGACATGATTACGAGGGACACCTTTATTTCTCCTGAGCGTACAGAATGACTAAGGTGCCTGTCGAAATTCAGCATGCCTGTGGCACGGACAGGTGACAAAAATGACCTCCATCTCCCTGTTAGAATACAAGATTGAGAAGCAGCAGAACATATTCCTTTCTGTCAGAGTAAATAGTGATTCTTATTTAAGACTATGATCTTAGCAGACATACATCACAGGATTTTGCATTCTGTTTGAGTTTCCTGGAAAGACACATGTGGCATATCAATGGTTCAGGGAAAGATTGAAACAGGATAAAACACAAGTTTTAATTCAGATTTCTTTCACTGCCTGTTGCTTACGTCTATTTATGTTCCCTTTGGCCTTTTATGTGGACAAATCTTACAATTTAACGGATGATTTGCCAAGAGGCGCATAGCTGAAATTCCGTACAAGACCCTTGTCTTTCATTGTTAGCCCAAGGATTAATGTCACATGGCTTTTTTTTTTAATATTTTTTTAAAAAAAGAGTATGATTTTACAAAAAATATAGGTTGTCACATGACTTGAGGTTTGTATGGAAGACTCCCTACGGATAGAAGGAGATTATCTCTCAGATCAGATACTCACAAGGAAGCCTTTAGGCTACGTTCCCATGATCCGGAGTTGGCAGCGCTGTGGACGTAGAGCATGTTTGTTAGGTCCAAAGCGCTGCCTTATATTGAACGCAGATAAATCCGTATGTGTTCACTGAACCATGCGGATTTACCATATTCAATACATTCTATTGATTTCATTTCTTTTGCGGAGACTAGCGTCTTCGCAAGAGAAATTGACAAGCTGCAGTCTTGAAATACACACCGCATGTTTGTGTCCACGGGTGATCTGCAGGTGTACATAGTCGCATGGTGGACATGGTATTTCTAGAAATCTCTTCCACTATGCTATAAAATCTGGCCGCTAAGGGTTTGATGCTGCATAAATGCGCAGCGTCAAACCCGCAGCAGTTCCTGATCTTGGGCACGTACCTTTTGGTTTGCTATTCGGAAGTAATTTTTCCCCCTGGCGACTGAAAAAGATGGCTAAGACTATAAGCATGGTTTCATGCAGTTACTTTACTGGGAGTAAACTGGGAACACACAGATTAAAGGGGTCTTCCAATGCAATGATATTGATAACCTTTCCTTAGGGTTGGTCCCAAGTTCATTAATATCACTGTAGTGTGAAACTTCTTTAACCCCTTCCCGACCTCCACCGTACTAGTACTGCTCTGCGGGAGGTGCATTTCTGCCCAGAGCAGTACTAGTACGGCGGCGCCATTTCCCGGTCACAGCGCGGCATCGTGCGCTGACCGGGTGCAGATGGCTGCTCTGCACGAGGCCTTGGGGGGCTGCACCGCCCCCTCACATCGGCGATCGCTGTGATTGGCTGGTGAATTCTGACCAGCCAATCACAGCGATGTGACAATAAAGTTTTAGAAAAAAAAACATGCGACTGGCTGTGATCTGTGCTGAGTGACGTAGCACCAACAACAGCCGTCACAGTGGGTGGGGTGATCACCACGTCACCTCACCAGATTAACCCCTATGGCGCTGATTGGCTGAACAATATCTTCTAGCCAATCAGCGCCAAAGGGGTTAATCTAAAATAGCGATCACCGCCTTGCATGCCATCTTTACCTCAGATTTGGCGTGCAGAGCGGTTGTCTAAGCCCCTCTGTGTCACCTGAGATAAAAATCCATTGGTGGCAGTGTGATCACCCCCAGCGATCTCCAGCCTCCATCTTCGTCCAGCTCCAGCTTCCTGCTGTGCTCTCTGCTTTTTGCTGTGATCTGCCTGCTGTGTGACTCCTGTGATCACAGCAGAGCAGCAGCACCTCCCCATCCCTTTCTCATCCCTGTTCCAGTACCCCCTTCCTCCCTCTCCAATTGATTTTTTTTTTGCGCACTTATTTTGCGCTTTTTTCCTGTGCGCGGCGTCCTGAGTAGAGCATTCGTGCTCTTCCCGTGACTGCAGCGCTCTGACCAGTATCTCTGCTGATCAGAGACTGCGCCACGGGAATTTTTCTTCTTTTAGCTAGTTAGCGTAGCGGATATCGCAGTCCAAGCGACGTCCAATTTTTTTTTTTTTAGAAAAAAATAATGGTAGTTAGTAGAGGGTAGTATTAGACGTAGCGTAGCAGGCGTCATTGTTTGGTGACGTCCCCTTTCCCAGTCCCCCATCCCTGTTCCAGAACCCCTCCCCCCCTCCAGTTGAAAATTTATCGCGTTTTTTTGCGCTTTTTTCCTGTACGCGGCATCCTGCGCAGAGCATTCGTGCTCTTCCCATGACCGCAGCGCTCTGACCAGTATCACTACTGATCAGAGACTGCGCCACGGGAATTTTTCTTTTTTTTAGATAGTTAGCGTAGCGGACATTGCAGTCTAAGCAACTTCCGATTTTTTTTTTTTTTAGAAAAAAATAGTAGTTAGTACAGTGTAGTTTTAGACGTAGCGTAGCAGGCGTCATTGTTTGGTGACATCCCCTTTCCCAGTCCACCATCCCTGTTCCAGTACACCCCCCAATTGAAAATTTAGCGCACTTTTTTGCGCTTTTTTTGTGTGCGCTGTGTCCTACGCAGAGCATTTGTGCGCTTCCTGTGTCCGCAGCGCTCTGATCAGTATCGCTGCTGATCAGAGACTGCGCCACAGGAATTTTTCTCTTTTTAGCTAGTTAGCGTAGCGGACATCACAGTTTAAGTGACATCCGATTTTTTTTTTTTTTAGAAAAAAATAATAGTAGTTAGTACAGTTGTAGTTTTAGACGTAGCGTAGCCGGCGTCACAGTGTCGTCACAGTGACGACCGATCTTTTATAGAAAAAAATCGTATAGAGTAGTTTTATAGGTAGTGTATTAGGTATAGTCGGCGTCGGTGTTTGGTAACGTCCGATCTTGTAGGGAAAAAAATCGTATAGAGTAGTTTTATACATAGTGTATTAGGTATAGTCGGCATCAGTGTTTGGTGATGTCCGATCTTGTAGGGAAAAAAATTGTACCGAGTAGTTTTATAGGTAGTGTGTTAGGTTTTGCCGGCGTCAGTGTTTGTTGCTATTGCCGAGTAATTTCTAGTGCGTTAGGGGAGCGTACGTCACATTTTGTGATGTCCGTTTTTCTTTTGTAAAAAAATAATTAGTTGCGCCGAGTAAATTTTTAGCGAGTGCATTAGGGGAGCGTACGTTACATTTTTGCTGACGTCCGTTTTTCTTTTGTAAAAAATAATTATTTGCGGCGGGTAAATTTATAGGGAGGGCATTAGTGTAGTGAACGTCTAATTTTTTTTATACAAACTTTTTTTTTTACATTTGATTTTACTTTTCATTTTTTTTCTTTTCTACATTTTATCTCTCTACTTTTTTTTCTGTTTTTATAATAAATTGTACCTCATCACACAAGCCCCACACATTACACGTGTAAAAGCATCACTGACATACACATCCCTGAGGTGTGGGAAAAAAAAATAAAAAATGGCCCATTCGTCAACAAGGCGCGATTCACCAGAGGAGGCTTACGCCATCCTTGCGTCCGACACGGATTCAGTCAGTGAGGAAGATCCCACATTCCTCTATTCCTCCTTCTCATCTGGTGAGGAAGGACCTACAACAAGGCGCCCTAGGACCCAGGCAACTCCTGCAGCAATCGATCCCATATGGATTACACCCCCTGAAAATTTTCAGCCCATCATTCCGGATTTCAGCAGCAGCTCAGGAATCCAGTTTGACACCACTGGCTTCACTGAAATTGACTTCTTCAAATTCTTTTTCAGTGAGGAACTAATAAATCAACAATTTTTCACCCAAAATCCCACGTCATCATACGTCAGATGGACCCCCGTAAATGCAGCAGAGATGATGACATTTGGGGAATTTTGCTGCATATGGGCATAATAAAAAAAAGAGATTCGTCAATACTGGAGTACTGATATTCTCTACAGTACACCGGTATTCCGCATGGCCATGACAAGGAAATGTTTTGAAGCAATCTATAAATTTTTGCATTATAGTGATAATGCGCAGTGTCCTCCCCGAGACGATCCAAACTTTGATCGTCTATATAAAATTCGGCCAGTGGTTGAACACTTCAGCAGAAAATTTGCTGAGGCGTACACACCCCAGAGGGGCATCGCTATTGATGAATCTCTCGTTCTCTTCAAAGGGAGGCTAAAATTCCGACAATACCTGCCCAGTAAGAGGTCCAGGTACGGAATAAAACTGTACAAACTGTGCGAGAGTACCTCAGGGTACACCCACAGATTTAGGGTCTATGAGGGGAAGGACACCCAAATTAACCCCCCTGAATGCCCCCCTGTCCTGGGGGTGAGTGGGAAAATTGTGTGGGAAATGCACCCACTGCTGGATAAGGGTTATCACCTGTACATTGATAACTTTTACACCAGCGTTCTGCTCTTCAAGGCCCTCTCTGCCAGAGGTACAGTTGCATGTGGCACCGTGCGAAAAAATCAGTGAGGCCTCCCTAAGCCGCTAATTGGGCAAACGCTGAGAAAAGGGTAAAGCAAAGCCCAATGCAGCGACAACATGCTGGTGGTCAAGTATAAGGACAAAAGGGATGTCCTTATCCTGACCACCATACACCGTGACAACAGCACCCTTGTCACTGTTCATGGGACCACAACACAAGTCCCAAAGCCAGATTGTATCCTGGATTACAATCGGTACATGGGGGGCATAGATCTCTCAGATCAGGTCCTCCCACCATACAGTGGCATGCAAAAAGCCAAAGTATGGTACAAAAAATTGGCCATGCACATTGTACAGATGGCAATGTACAATGCTTTTGTGGTGTTCAGATCTGCAGGCAATACGGGGACCTTCCTTCAGTTTCAGGAAGTAGTCATCAAGGCCCTAATGTTTGGCACTCGGGGAGGTGAGGGTTCCACTACTTCTGAATCTGATAGTGCCCGTATCATCCCAGGTCAACATTTCCCAGGACAGGTTCCCCAAACAGCGAGGACAGGCCGATCACAAAAACGGTGCAGAGTATGCTCAAAGAGGGGAATCCGAAAGGACACAGCTCACCATTGTGAAACCTGCCCTGAGAAACCTGGCCTCTGCATTAAGGATTGCTTCAAAGCGTACCACACTTCCACAAATTAATAAAATTGGTTTATACCCTGTTGACACAACACACTTTTATAAATCTGATGTACCCCTCACATCTTACATAGAACACCACAAATAAATTCATACACCAGTAAAACAAAAAGCATTATATTCAATACTATAAAACTATGCCTCTAGATAAATTCCTTCAGGGGTGTAGTTTCCAAAATGGGGTCACTTGTGAGGGGTTTCCAATGTTTAGGCACATCAGGGGCTCTTCAAACGCAACATGACGCCTGCAGACCATTCCATCAAAATCTGCAATCCAAAACGTCACTCCGTCCATTCCGAGCCATTCCGTGCGCCCAAACCGTGGTTTTCCCCCACATATGGGGTATTGGTGTACTCAGGAGAAATTGCACAACAACTTTTGTGGTCCATTTTCTCCTTATACACTTGTGAAAAGTAAAAAAAAATCGTTGCTGAAAAATCATTTTTGTTGAAAAAATGTGATTTTTTTAATTTCACGGCTCTACGTTCTAAACTTCTGTGAAGCACCTGGGGGTTCAAAGTGCTACCACACAGCTAGATAAGTTCCTTGAAGGGTTTACTTTTCAAAATGGGGTCACTTGTTGGGGTTTTCCAATGTTTAGGCACATCAGGGGCTCTTCAAATGCAACATGACGCCTGCAGACCATTCCATCAAAATCTGCAATCCAAAACGTCACTCCATCCATTCCGAGTGCCCAAACAATGGTTTTCCCCCACATATCGGGTATCGGTGTACTCAGGAGAAATTGCACAACAACTTTTGTGGTCCATTTTCTCCTTTTACACTTGTGAAAATAAAAAAATCGTTGCTGAAAAATAATTTTTGTTGAAAAAATGTGATTTTTTTATTTTCATGGCTCTACGTTCTAAACTTCTGTGAAGCAACTGGGGGTTCAAAGTGCTCACCACACAGCTACATAAGTTCCTTGAAGGGTCTAGTTTTCAAAATGGGGTCACTTGTTGGGGTTTTCCAATGTTTAGGCACATCAGGGGGCTCTTCAAACGCAACATGACGCCTGCAGACCATTCCATCAAAATCTGCAATCCAAAACGTCACTCCATCCATTCCGAACCCTGCCGTGCGCCCAAACAGTGGTTTTCCCCACATATCGGGTATCGGTGTACTCAGTAGAAATTGCACAACAACTTTTGTGGTCCATTTTCTCCTTTTACACTTGTGAAAATAAAAAAATCGTTGCTGAAAAATTATTTTTGTTGAAAAAATGTGATTTGTTTTATTTTCATGGCTCTACGTTCTAAACTTCTGTGAAGCACCCGGGGTTCTAAGTGCTCACCCACACAGCTAGATAAGTGCTTTGAAGGGTCTAGTTTCCAAAATGAGGTCACTTGTTGGAGTTTTCCAATGTTTAGACACATCAGGGGCTCTTCAAACGCAACATGGTGTCCGCTATCAATTCCAACCAATTTTGCGTTCAAAAAGTCAAAAGGTGCTCTTTCCATTCTGAGCCCTGCCATGCACCCAAACAGTGGTTTTCCCCCACATATGAGATATCGGTGTACTCAGGAGAAAGTGCACAACATCTTTTGTGTTCCATTTTCTCCTTTTACACTTGTGAAAATAAAAAAATCGTTGCTGAAAAATCATTTTTGTGCAAAAAATGTGATTTTTTTATTTTCATGGCTCTACGTTCTAAACTTCTGTGAAGCACCTGGGAGTTCAATGTGCTCACCACACAGCTAGATAAGTTCCTTGAAGGGTCTAGTTTCCAAAATGGTGTCACTTGTTGGGGTTTTCCAATGTTTAGGCACATCAGGGGTCTTCAAACGCAACATGGTGTCCGCTATCAATTCCAACCAATTTTGCGTTCAAAAATTCAAAAGGTGCTCCTTCCATTCTGAGCCCTGCCGTGCACCCAAACAGTGGTTTTCCCCCACATATGGGGTATCAGTGTACTCAGGAGAAATTGCACAACAACTTTTGTGGTCCATTTTCTCTTTTTACACTTGTGAAAATAAAAAAATCGCTGCAGAAAAATCATTATTGTGGAAAAAATTTGATTTTTTATTTTCACGGCTCTACGTTCTAAACTTCTGTGAAGCACCTGGGGGTTCAAAGTTCTCACCACACAGCTAGATAAGTTCTTTGAAGGGTCTAGTTTCCAAAATGGGGTCACTTGGGGTTTTCCAATGTTTCGACACATCCGGGGCTCTTCAAACGCAACATGGTGTCCAAACAATTTTGCGTTCAAAAATTCAAAAGGTGCTCCTTCCTTTCTGAGCCTTGCGTGCGCCCAAACAGTGGTTTTCTCCCACATATGGGATATCGGTGTACTCAGGAGCAATTGCACAACTTTTGTGTTCCATTTTCTCCTTTTACATTTGTGAAATCAAAAAAATCGTTGCTGAAAAATCATTTTTGTGAAAAAAATGTGATTTTTTTTATTTTCACGGCTCTACATTCAAAACTTCTGTTACGCACCTGGGGTTCAAAGTGCTCACCACACAGCTAGATAAGTTCTTTGAAGGGTCTAGTTTCCAAAAAAGGGGCTCACTTGTTGGTGTTTTCCAATGTTTAGACACATCAGGGGCTCTTCAAACGCAACATGGTGTCCGCTATCAATTCCAACCAATTTTGCGTTCAAAAAGTCAAAAGGTGCTCCTTCCATTCTGAGCCCTGCTGTGCACCCAAACAGTGGTTTTCCCCCACATATCGGATATCAGTGTACTCGGGAGAAATTGCACAACATCTTTTGTGTTCCATTTTCTCCTTTTACACTTGTGAAAATAAAAAAATCGTTGCTGAAAAATCATTTTTGTGTAAAAAATGTGATTTATTATTTTCACGGCTCTACGTTCTAAACTTCTGTGAAGCACCTGGGGTTCAAAGTGCTCACCACACAGCTAGATAAGTTCTTTGACGGGTCTAGTTTCCAAAATGGGGTCACTTGTTGGGGTTTTCCAATGTTTCGACACATCAGGGGCTCTTCAAACGCAACATGGTGTCCGCTATCAATTCCAACCAATTTTGCGTTTAAAAAGTCAAAAGGCGCTCCTTCCCTTCCGAGCCCTACCATGCGCCCAAACAGTGGTTTTCCCCCACATATGGGGTGTTGGCATAATCAGGAGAAATTGCACAACTACTTTTGTGGTCCATTTTCTCCTGTTACACTTGTGAAAATAAAAAAATTGTTGCTGATAGATAATTTTTGTGACTACAAAGTTAAATGTTCATTTTTTCCTTCCACGTTTCTTTAGCTGCTGTGAAGCACCTGAAGGGTTAATACATTTCTTGAATGTGGTTTTGAGTACCTTGAGGCGTGCAGTTTTTAGAATGGTGTTACTTTTGGGTATTTTCTTTCATATAGACCCCTCAAAGTGACTTGAAATGTGATGTGGTCCCTAAAAAAATGGTTTTGTAAAATTTGTTGAAAAAATGAGAAATCACTGGCCAACTTTTTAATCCTTATAACAAAAAAAAATTTTGTTTCCAAAATTGTGCTGATTTAAATTAGACATGTGGGAAATATTATGTATTAACTATTCTGTGTGATATGACTCTTTGATTTAAGGGCATAAAAATTAAAAGTTTGAAAATTGCAAAATGTACAAAATTTTTGCCAAATTTCCATTTTTTTCACAAATAAACACAAGTCTTATCGAAGAAATTTTACCGTTATCATAAAGTACAATATGTCACGAGAAAACAATATCAGAATCACCAGGATCCGTTGAAGTGTTCCAGAGTTATTACCTCATAAAGTGACAGTGGTCAGAAGTGTAAAAATTGGCAGGGTCAGAAAGGTGAAAACAGGTTGGGTCTTGAAGGGGTTAAGGTTATTTGTCAAATACTTTGAAAGGATGATATTTTAAAGCATTGAAATCTCATTATCTATTCTATTATTTCTAAACACTGTTTTTCGGTGATTACCTTGTATCTCTGTTCATACTGCACCCACACACACAAATGATACACCATTTGAAATGTAAACTTGCCCCCTTCAGCAAGAAAATAGCCAAACAAACCACACATCCACGATTTGATAACGTGTATTGATATTTCACAGTAATATTGTTCAAGAGACGATAATCAATACACGGCCTTAATGAACCATCTTTTTTGGCCACAAAGAAAAAACCGGCACCTAAGGGTGAAGAGGATGGTCTGATATGACCCTTCTCCAATGATTCCTTGATATAAGACCGCATAGCGTCATGTTCAGGTACAGACAAGTTAAAAAGGCGACCTTTAGGGAATTTACTACCCGGCACTAATTCAATAGCGCAGTCATAGCTCCTATGGGGAGGTAAGGATGCAGATTTACTTTCGCTAAACACATCAGAAAAATCAAACAAAAAGTCAGACACATCCTGAGCTTGGGGGGAGGCAGAAAAAACAGGAGTGTTGGTATTAACACATTGGCAGCCCCAACTGGTTACAGACACAGATTTCCAATCCAAAACAGGATTATGAGACTGTAACCAAGGGAAACCCAGCACGATAATGTCATGCAGATTATATAGAACCAAAAATTTGCAGCACTCCTGGTGATCAGGTTCAACCCTCATTATCACCTGAGTAGAAAACTGGGGTTTATGGTTTATTCTCAGCCAAAGGGGTAGAATCGATCCCCAGTAGGGGAATAGACTTCTGTAGGGGTACCAAGGGAAACCCACAACGTTTAGCAAAATCATAATCCATCAGGTTAATAGCTGCTCCAGAATCAACGAAAGCCTGAGCAGAAAATGAGGACAGAGAGCATATCAGAGTGACAGTTAATAAAAACTTAGTCTGAACACTACCCAAGACAACTGAGCTGCAAAACGTCTTCCCCGCTTAGGGCAGACTGAAATAGCATGAGAGGCATCACCACAGTAGAAACATAACCTATTGCACTTTCGAAACTCATGACGCTGTGCCCCAGACACCACTCCAAGCATACTTCTCCGCTCACGCAAACGTCTGTCAATTTGAATCGCTAATGACATAGAATCATTGAGACCAGAGGGGACAGGGAATCCCACCATAACATCCTTTACATTATCCGACAGACCCTTCCGGAAAAGGGCCGCCAAAGCGTCGTCATTCCATTTGGTCAGGACTGCCCACCTACGGAATCTCTGACAGTATAACTCAGCGTCATCAAGCCCCTGATTTAATGCCAACAAGGCTTTTTCAGCTTGATCAGTGACATTAGGCTCATCGTACAATAACCCCAAAGCCTGAAAAAACGCATCAACATCACTCAAAACAGGATCCCCAGGTATCAGGGAAAAAGCCCAATCCTGAGGATCGCCGCGCAGGAGAGAGATGATAATTTGAACCTGCTGCGCTGCGTTTCCTGAGGACTTAGATTTTAAGGCAAAAAACAATTTACAATTATTTTTGAAATTCTGAAACTTAGCTCGATCCCCTAAAAACAAATCTGGCATGGGGATCCTAGGTTCCACAACAGGCAACCCAGCAAGATAGATAGCAATACTCCGAACCTCAGTGGCAAGCTGATCCACACGGCCAGACAACTGTGCAAACTCCATTGGGAGAAAAGATCCTCCCCAGCACCCAGAGATACAGAGGGAAAAAAAAAAAAAAAAAATGCAACAAACAGAAAAATATCTCTGACAACTCTGACAACCTTTTTTCTATCACAATATTTTTTCCCTTCTGTGAGTACCATACAATTTTCAATTTTTAGGCCGGTGATACTGTTATGTTTCGGTAGCTGAGGAGTGCAGGTAAAAAAGGCAATACACCAGAGCAGTTGGAATCTATGGGATTGCAGTACCCTGACTAACCACCACAACTAGAGGCAGCCGTGGAGCGTTCCTACGTTGGTCCTAGACGCCTCGTCACAGCCTGAGAAACTAACTACACCTAAAGATAGAAATAGGAAAGCTATCTGCCCCAGAGCAGAACCCCAAAGATAATAGAAAGCCCCCAAACATGTAATGGCGGTTAGACAAGAGGAAATACTGACACAGAAAGAAAATAGAATGAGCAAACGCTGGGGCCCAAACTATCTAAATAGAAAAGGACAGGAAGGGTACTTACTGCAATCCCAGAAAACCCTGAAAAACACCAACTCTACTAATTTCAAAATCACCTGAGATCACACGACCTCTACCACCTAAATTAGCTCTCTGGTGTAACAAAATCAAAACAGCAGCCACTGAAAAAACTGGAAAAAGCAAAAGAACAAAACTCAGTGGCTGAACTAAACTGAGAAGGCAGAAGCCCCCGGAGGGGACCCAGAAGGCCCCCAAAGAAGTGCAGGACAAAATGCAAAAATATAGCAACAACACAAAAGAAGAAAAATTCTTATCTGGTAGCAGGAGATGCAGACACGACACAGCAGGCTACAAGGGAAACTGGAATGAAGGATTCAGACCAGAACAATTGTTCACCGGCAACCCTGATGGGAAAATGACTCCCTTATATAAGACCAGTCAGTAACACCTGATTCCCAGTCCTCACAATCTTCACTAGTACCGCTTGTAACCACCAGAGGGAGCCTCTGCTCAGAACTCATCTCAAACCCATTCACAACAGAAGGCTACATTCAAGTGAATGGGACTAAGCTGTAATATGACGCACATCCGTCACTAAGAGTACAGTATGTGACGTGCAAAACGGGCTGCAGACAAGAAAGAGGCTGCAGCACCATTGTACCTCGTCACAGCTAATCAGCTGGAAAGTGTACAGTCACCAATCTAATATTAACGGCATTTAGTAATTCTTCCCCATACCATCAATTATCCACAATTTTCCATATCAATTTTACAAAGTGTAGTCATTTTGGGTGTCGGTCTGACTTGTACTGTAATTTTAGGATGTTAGATCTAACAGAGGAAGAAAATTAAAGAATTCTGACAACCACGTAATGCAACATTTTATCATACATATACTAATGTTTCATATCATTAATACTTGCAGGTGAAACACTGAGCATTCCAGACACCGTTATGGGCCTTACTCTACTAGCGGCCGGCACAAGTATACCAGACACTGTCGCAAGCGTGCTTGTGGCAAGAGAAGGCAAGTATGAGTGTCTTACTCTTTGCATCTACTTAAAGTAGCCATAGATAGGAAGATCATTAAATTAATCATCACGTGACAAAACTGCATGCTTTTAGATGTATTCTTGCTGTCTTAATTATATGTTGGTGTTTAAAGTGTACTTCTACTTCAGATCTCCCTCCCAATCTGACATCGGGCATGGCGAGATGCTCCTGCATGCTGGGAGGGACATTTACCAAAGCAACCATGTGATGTTTAGAGAGTAATGTGCACGTCTCCTGTTAATTGAAAAGGAACTTGCAAATGTGCTGTTCTCCGCTCTCAGGCTATGTGCAGACGGTGCGGATTCTGCTGAGGAATTTTCCGCGCAGATTTTGGTAAATCCGCAGGTAAAATGACCTGCTGATTTACTGCGGATTTGATGCGGATTTTACGCGTTTGTGCGGATTTCCCCTGCGTTTTTAGACCAGCGGATTTCTATTTAGAGCAGGTCTGACAACGCTGTGGAACTGCACAAAAGAAGTGACATGCTTGGACCCGACAACTCTTATAGAAAGCAGGTGGCTTCCGAGTGAAAACCATCAGAAGAACGAGCATGTCACTTCTTTCAACCACTTCATGGTCTCTGAACCCAGAAGCAGTTAAAAGAAGTAACGCGAGACAAATCATGTGCAGGGCAATGTAGTTTTGACCTTGTTGTGCATTATGTTAATTTTATGGGGTGCTTTTGTGGCGCTATTTATTTACTATAATTTATGCCAGAAGATAGCGTAAATTACATTTTCTGGCGCATACAAAGCAAGAGATATCCCTTATTTACTAATAGGTGTGTTCTTCCTAATATATTAAATGCATCTTACGCCAATGTCATAAAAACACCGGCCTTAACAAAATTCCCTCACTGTTTTAACTCACACATGGGCTTATTCTGAAAAGTTACCTGCAACAACAGTTACATTTGAAATTCAGTTTTATGCTGAATTTGTTGCATTTTTACAGACAGATGTGAAGACTGCTCCAAGATCATATGACTGATAATTATGCAACATTGAACAGTTTCCTTCAGAGCCGGGGGCGGACATATCACTGGTGCAACCTGTGCAGCCACACAGGGATCCGAGAGGTACAGAAGTCCACTTACACCTCATGAGCAGCAAGCAGTGTCTGTCAGAGACATGTTAGTGGACTTCAAAAGGGCCCATATACTATTTTTTGCACAGGGGCCTTTTTTCTGTCTGTGTCTGCCCCTGGTTCAGACCCAAATGGGAAACTTGCTTAAATCCTGATGAAGCGTACCTCCACTTAGCATCTGACTTTAAGGGTCTGTGCACACGTTGCGGATTCTGCTGTGGATCCGCAGCAGAACTGCAAGTGATGTACAGTAGCATTAGATTCAATGTAAAAAAAAAAAACCGCAGTGCACATGCTGCGGATTTTTCTGCGCGGATTTGGTGAGTACAGCAGTGTATGAGACCAGTGATCAAAGTAAAAATTATACATGTCCCACAGTGAAAAAGTGTAAAAAAAAAAAACAACAAAAAGCGCACACAAATCACTAAAATATGTTTTGCCAGTCAAAACGCAGCATTTCTGATAAATCATAAAAATAAACAAAGGTACACATAATTAGTATCAGTTATAAGGAAAAAAAAACAAAATAGCAAACCATAGGATACTGACTTGTAATGTAACTGAGAATTACTGGAGAACAAAAAAGTCAAAAAAAGTATCTCAAAAAATATATCAAATTTAGTTGTATACAAAAAATACATATATCAATAAAATTACAGAATTGTGCATATATATTGAATAGTTGTATATATAACTCAGGATGAGATGATACACCCAATAATAAGGACCCTGTGGATGCCTGCTCAATGCAATATCATATGTACAAAGCGCAATGTATTAGCGTCATAGAAACATAATTAGGTCCACAGAGGGCTTCCATCATTATATGAACTGACTTATTATTGGGTGTATCATCTCATCCTGAGTTATATATACAACTATTCAATATATATGCACAATGCTGTAATTTTATTGATATATGTATTTTTTGTATACAAATAAATTTGATATATTTTTTGAGATACTTTTTTTGACTTTTTTGTTCTCCAGTAATACATAATTAGTATCGCCGCATCCGGAAAGATCTGCTCTATAAAACTGGCATGTTATTTATTCCATTTGGCCAATGCCGTAAAAAATAATAAAAAACACGCCATAAATATCGCTTTTTCATCATACTAACTCACAAAAAAATTAGAAAAAAGCAATCAAAAAGTCATGTTACAATAAAAATGATACAAATGGAAACGCCAAACTGTCCCGCAAAAATCAAGCCCTAATTTGACTCATTTAGCAAAAAAAATTTAAAGTTTTAGATCTGAGAATATGGCGATGGAAAAACAAATTCATTTTGATAAAATACTGTTTTTAGTCTGTAAAAAGAGCAAAGCATAAAAAACCAAAATAAATCTGGTATCGCTGTAATTGTACCAACCTGACGAACAAATCGATCTTATCACTTTTACCGCATGGTGAATGGCGCAAAAATGTTTTAAAAAAACTAACTGAATTTCTGAGTTTTGTTCATTGTGTCTGAAAAATCTGAATAAAAAGTGATCAAAAATATTTTGTGCCCCAAAATGGTGCCAAAAACAATGTGCAACTTTTCCAGCAAAACATAAGCCCTCGTACAGAAATGTGCGGCAAAAAAAAAAGTTACAGCTCAGAATATGGCAACAAAAACACCCACTTTTTATAAAAAAAAAAAAAGCATTTTACTGTGTAATCGCAGCAAAACGTTAAAAAAAAAAGCTATATAAATCTGGTATTGCTGTAATCGCACCGATCCGAAGAATAAATCTGCCTTATCACTTATGCCCCATGGTGAACCGCGCAATAATAAAAATAAGAACTACTCTTGTACTGCGGTCTTTATTCATTCTACCTCCCAAAAATCTTAATGAGGCTCACCTCACATTTATCCTGTGCTGAGCTCTTACGTATGAGTTTCCGTGTAAATTCCCCAAAACCGCGATTCAGAAAAAACCCCAGACAAAATATTCATTTTTTTCCATCATACATGACGGCACCACGAGAGAGGGGATCCGTCCATCAAGGACAGGAAACCTTCAAGATAAAAGGGGCGGCTCCTCTCTCCGCATCAGTTGGTTTCCTGTCCTCGATGGGAGACCCTCAAGATGAAAGACTCTCGGATGAAGAGGATGCCTAGGCCTGGGTCGGATGGCTAACGGTGGGCATGGGTCCATCGCATCCGTCACCAGGTACTGGTAGTCGCCTCGGGGATCAGGTATACCCTGCCCCCCCTGAGCGAGGCATGGCCACTGCCCTCAAGGCTAATGCCGGGGCAAATACTAAACTTCAGCTCCCCCTGAGGGTTGGCTGATAATTTGGGGCAGTCCTCGGAGACCACTTATAGTGCCTCTCCCTGTTGACTAAAGGTGGCCATGCAGCCTGAAGCACATCGGTGCCAGGTACATTATAAAGCCCCCCGGAATACCTGGCACGCTGGGACTTGTAGTCTGGCTGCGTATGACTGCCTTCCTTTTCTGGACAGAGGACCGCTGAGCATTGGTGGCGTGGTGGCACGCTGCAGGAGGTCGGTCCAGTGGGCGCACGGCATGTGGGAAAGCAGACGGTGAAACCGGAAGTTGCGCACCGGAAGTGATCTGGGCGCGCCCTGGAGCTGGATCTAGGCGCGCTCCAGAGGCCGGAACTCTCCTAGCTGCAGCAGGACATCGGGGGAAAGCTCCGGTAAAGCACGCGCCGGACGTGGCGGCCGGGCGCGCGCACAGTGCGCACGCGACGGGCGCTTTGCGATTGGCTGCAAAAAAAAAAAAGGGGGCACGCGAGAAGGCGGACCTAGAATGGTCAATATTTAACCGGCACTCACATGTAGCTGATCGTCACGAAACCATACCAGGTTTGGAGGTGACGGTATAGCTAAACGCCTGAGAATGGAGGGTCTATCACCAGGGCACCTAGAGCCACGCCAAGAAGTACATGTATGACGGTACCTGTCTGGTGAAAAAAGCCAGACACGCCGCAGTAATAGCCGCTCGGACAGCATACGAACGGGCCACAGCAAGGAGGGATCTGTGATCTCGGAAGGAGACATTGGGAAAACCAGTCAGCCTCCGGAGCCGGTACCCGTCTATTGCAGCGTCCGAGTGGGGGTTTATAAAAAGAGTAAAACAAAAACCAAAAATAGGGAATGTCCCTTATGTAAAACCCCGCTAGAAAGAGCCTGGAGTAAAGATTTATGTCAGGACTGCATTGCTAAAACACTTGCGGAAGAAACACCCTCCTTTTCTGAAAACCTGAAATCTCTAATTCAGGCGGAAGTTTGCAAATCAATGAAAGCATTTCAGACAGCGGATATGGACGGCAGGTCCAGGGATAGATCCAGTGTATCAGGAATATCCCAGGAGGACTCCTCTGGAGCAGAAAGAGACTCCAGCAGGTCCCGTGATTCAGATAGCAGTTCAGAAGAAGAAAACGCCTTCCCGATTGAGGCTACAGATAACCTCATAAAAAAAGTCCGCTCAACTATGGGTTGGTAGAAGAAAAAACTAAACGAACACCTCAAGTGCTTATGTTTGTAGGCTTACAGAAAAAGAAACAAAAGACTTTTCCCATTAACGATCAGTTAAAGGACCTTATTAGAAGGGAGTGGGAGAAACCAGAGAAAAAATCCCACATCACTAATGCACTAAAGAGGAAGTACCCCTTCGATGAACAAGCATCCTCATCCTGGGATAGAGCCCCAAATGTAGCGGTTTCAAAAATCGCTAGAAAATCCTCTCTACCTTTTGAAGATCTAGGTACGTTGAGAGAGCCGCTGGATAAAAAGACAGACGTCTGTCTAAAGACAGTTTGGGAAGCCTCAGCAGGAGCATTAAGACCAGCCATCGCAGCTACTTGTGTGGCCAGGTCCCTGAAAGTCTGGGTGAACAACCTAGAGGATCAGTTGGAGCAGAGAGTCTCCAGAGAAAATATCCTGGAGGCCATACCGGCTATTAGAGCACCAGCAAGTTTCCTGGCCGAAGCCTCAGCAGATTCGGCAAGATTAGCAGCAAAATCGGCAGCACTAGCTAATGTAGGGCGCCGAGCGGTATGGCTCAAGTGTTGGCCAGGCGACATCCAAGCAAAAGTAAAATTATGCTCCCTACCGTGCGAAGGCAATTTTTTGTTTGGTCCAGCACTAGATGAGGTATTAGAAAAGGCTACTGATAAGAAAAAGAATTTTCCGAAACAACCTTTTCAGACCTTTCGGCGCTCTTTTCAGAGAAACCGAAAGTTCGGGAGACAGCACTACAGAGATCGTGACAGAAACTTCCAGGACAAGCGATCCAGAGGAGGGAAGGGCTTCTACTTCGGTAAGCCCTCCAAGGAAGACAAGAAGCCTTCCCAGTGACTGTCCTTCTCAGGTGGGAGGGAGCCTCTCTCACTTCCTTCCAGCCTGGGAGAAGATCTCATCCAGCACCTGGATTTTGCAAATTGTAGAATCGGGACTGGAATTAAAATTCCATCACCTTCCCCCAAAAAGATATATGCTGACTCCCCTACAATCCTCACCGGAAAAACAAACGAGTCTGGAAGAAGAGGTAATCTCTCTCATACAAAAACATGTCCTGGAAGAAGTTCCAGTGGAAGAGGAAAGCAAAGGATTTTATTCTCCGCTATTTCTAGTAAAAAAGCCAGACAACTCCTGGAGGACAATTATAAATCTAAAGGCCCTCAACAAGTTTCTAGTAATTCCGTCCTTCAAGATGGAAACAATAAGAACGGCAGTAAATCTCCTTTTTCCTCAGTGTTATATGGCAGTCCTGGACCTCAAGGACGCTTACTATCATGTCCCAATTCGACGAAGAGACCGCAAATATCTCAGGGTAGCGGTAAAAATAAAATCGCAATTACGTCATCTTCAGTACAGAGCCCTGCCCTTCGGCATAGCAACAGCCCCACGTGTCTTCACGAAACTAATTGCGGAGGTCACAGCACATCTAAGAGGAAAAGACACGCTAATAATACCCTATCTGGACGATTTTCTGATAGTGGGGAAGAATTTCTCGCACTGCCAGGATCAAGTCGGGATTGTTATGGAAAGTTACGTATGCTGGGATGGCAGCTCAATCTCAAAAAATCCAAGCTGGAACCAGCAATGACCCAGGTTTTTTTAGGGATAACGATAGATTCAATGACGCAGGAATGTCATCTTCCAGAAGAGAAAGAAGACAGGATAAAGCAAATGATTATAACAACGATAAAAAAACCTCAAATTATGCTAAGAAGAGCCATGTCGGTGTTGGGATCCCTAACTGCATGCATACCAGCAGTGAAATGGACCCAGTTCCATACAAGGAAATTACAGTGGAACGTGTTGCAGGAAGATCTAGACCTCCATGGACATCTGGATCAAAAGATCACACTTTCAATCCCTGTGTTTCAATCGCTCCAATGGTGGTTAAAAATAGACACATCTCCGCGAGGAATTCCATGGAAATTCACGGCCTCCAAGGTAGTTACAACAGACGCCAGCCCTTGGGGGTGGGGAGCTCACCTAGATACACTGTGGCTCCAAGAACCGTGGAAGCAAGAGGAAAAAGAACTATCCTCGAACGACTGGGAACTCTTGGCGGTCGAGAGAGCACTGAAGGGCCTACTACCACACATATCGGGACACCATGTCCGAGTGCTGTCAGACAACCGGATGGCAGTCGCATATATAAACCACCAAGGAGGCACCCGTTCTCGGTCACTGATGGAGATAACTGAGAGAATTATGGCTCTTGCAGAGCATCATTTCCACTCATTATCGGCCCTACATATACGAGGTATAGACAACCGAAAGGCAGATTTCCTGAGCAGAAACCACCTGAAGCAGGGAGAGTGGACACTAACAGAGTCCATTTTTCAGCAGATAGTACATATGTGGGGGAAACCCAGCATAGACCTTTTTGCCACAAGAACCAACAAAAAGCTGCAGAAATTCTGCTCCCTGAATCCAGCAGACAGACCCTTAGCAGTAGATGCTTTCAGAATAAACTGGACGTCAGGACTTCTGTATGCTTTTCCCCCGATATGTCTGATTCCATTAGTTCTGAAGAAGATCAGGGAGGACAAAGCCAGGGTGATCTTAATAGCCCCCTTTTGGCCAAAGAGGCCTTGGTTCTACTGGCTGAAGATAATGTCCATAACAGACCCATGGGTACTGCCGGAAGACCAGGACCTTCTGACGCAGGGTCCTTTCAGTCACCCTCAGAAATCCGGGCTGCATTTGACAGCCTGGAATTTGAGAGGTCACTATTAGAAAAAAGAGGGTTTTCAGCGCAGTAATATCCACCTTACTCCGCAGTAGAAAACCAGTAACTACGAAAATTTATGGCAGAATATGGAAGAAATTTTTGACAGTTTCAGCACCAATACGGGAAGGAGAGATCCAGATAATGGCAATATTAGAATTTCTGCAGAGGGGCTTAGAGCTAGGGTTAGCAGTCAGCACCCTTAAAGTTCATGTCTCAACCCTTGCAGCTTTATTTAACTACGACTTAGCAAACAATAGATGGGTAGCTAGGTTCATCCGGGCCTGTAATAGAGTGGATTCTGTTCCATCCCCGGCTCCTCCTCCATGGGACCTCAATTTGGTTTTATCAGCCTTAACAGAAAGCCCCTTTGAGCCCTTAAACACGATATCTGATAAAATCCTAACTTTAAAAACTACCCTGTTAATAGCACTCACATCGGCCCGTAGGATTGGAGACCTACATGCGTTGTCTGCTGACTCTCCTTATACTCGGATCCTGAATGACAGAGTAGTGTTAAGGTTAGACCCTGAATATTTTCCCTAAGTTGTGTCAAAATTCCACAGAGCTCAGGAGATAATATTGCCATCCTTTTGTCCTGACCCTAGCAACACAAAGGAGGAGAAACTACACTGTTTAGATGTTAGGAGATGTATCCTACAATATCTAGAAAGAACAAAAACCTGGAGGAAAAGCAGGACATTACTTGTTTCATTTCAGGGGGCGAGAAAGGGCCTAGGAGCCTCTAGACAGATTATAGCTAGATGGGTGAGAGAGGCCATTATGCTAGCTTATAGTAGTGTAGGCAGGGCTGTTCCTGAAGGACTTAAGGCCCACTCCACAAGAGCCATGGCGACATCTTGGGCGGAGAAAGCAGATGCCACGATCGTCCAAATCTGTAAGGCGGCCACTTGGTCCTCTCCGTCAACTTTTTTCAGACACTATAGATTAGACTTATCTGCTACCTCTGATCTCACGTTAGGGAGAAGAGTGTTGGAAGCAGTGATCCCTCCCTAAAGAGAATGCAAATCTCTGTAACTCTCTCGTGGTGCCGTCATGTATGATGGAAAAACACGGGTATTACATACCTGGTAATGTGTTTTTTCATGAGACATGATGGCACCCTTATATTCCCGCCCTTGATCACGTCATTAGTTGGGTGCATTTTTAGTATTATACACTCCCTTGGGTTGGGGTAATTAGAATTGTAAAGAATGTATTATTTATGTGTGTACTAACATGCGGAGTTCCTCTCGTGCTCTGTAAAACAACTGATGCGGAGAGAGGAGCCGCCCCTTTTATCTTGAAGGTTTCCTGTCCTTGATGGGCGGATCCCTCTCTCGTGGTGCCGTCATGTCTCATGAAAAAACACATTACCAAGTATGTAGTACCCGTGTTTTTCGTTCCACATTGTTTTAGTTCCTGTGAAGCATCGGAAAGGTTAATAAACTTCTTGAATGTGATTTTGAGCACCTTGAGCGGTGCAATTTTTAGAATGGTGTCACTTTTATGTATTTTATCGTATAGCCCCCCTCCCCCCCCCCCCCAAAGTCACTTCAAATGTGATGTGGTCCTTAAAAAAAATGTTTTTGTAAATTTTGTTGAAAAAATTAGATATTGCTGGTCAACTTTTAACCCTAATAACTTCCTAACAATAAAAAGTTTCAAAAATTATGCAGATGTAAAGTAGACATGTGGTAAATGTTATTTACTAACTATTTTGTGTAACATAACTTTCTGATTTAAGGGTATAAGAATTAAAAGTTTGATAATTGCAACATTTTTGCCAAATTTCCAATATTTTCACAAATATAACACAAGTCATATCGAACAAATGTTACCACTATTATAAAATACAATATGTCACAAAAAACACTCTCAGAATCAGTGGGATCCGTTGACGCGTTCCAGAGTTATTACATAAAGTGACACTGGTCAGATTTAAAATATTTGGCCTTGATCATTAAAAGGAACCTGTCACCACTTTTTTGGCCTTCCAGCTAAAAATATCATTTAATTGAGTGTCAGCTATGCGTTCTACAGCTACTTCTGAAACCCCCTGACTCCCCGTGTATCACCCATAAAAACCTTTTTTATTTGTCCCACGCTGTATCTGTTCGATCCGATGGGCTTTGCCTCTGTTCACTCACTCCCCCCTCCATGGCTTGCTGTATGCATTCTACGCCATGAATATCGCAGATCGCGTACAGATTTTGCGTGTGCGCATTGAAATGTGACCTTGCGCGTGCAAAGCTGAAAATCAGTAGTGCGCATGCGCCATCATACGCAGTTGTTTCTTATGTCCCAGAACTTTTTTGCGGCCATTTCTGTGTTCCCTGCCGCCGGAAACATTTGAGTCTAGTCCTTTTCAAATGTTTCCGGCGGCAGGGGAACACAGAAATGGCCACAAAATACTTCCGGAACAGAAGAAACAACTTTGTATGCTGACGCATGCGCACTACTGATTTTCGGCTTTGCCCGCAGTTGGGCAGAGCATACTGCGCACGCACAAGGTCACATTTCAATGCGCACGCGCAAAATCTCTACGTGATCTGCGATATTCACGGCGAAGAATGCGTACAGCAAGCCAGGGAGGGGGAGTGAGGGAACAGAGGCAACGCCCATCTGACCGGACCGAACAGATTAACATACAGCGCGGGACAAATAAAAAAAGGTTTTCAGCAGTAGACGAAGGAAGGGAGATACACACTAGTCATTACTAGTGGGTAGGCGGAGCCCAGATGGGATAGACACCTCAGATTAAAAAGAGTGTTGACCGGCCCCTCCAGCTCGAGCTCCTCCTACTCAGCTCTCCAGTTTAAAATTTGAGGTCTCAGAGGATAGTCGCTGCTGGAAGCAGCTCCTCAGAAGATTTTGTTATTTTTTTCGGACAGAGACTTGGATCACCAGAAGTGGTCTAGAGGTCTCAGGGGTCTCAGCGCTGCTGGACTCCCACCTCTCCCTTGGCGGATCTGTATTACCCTATATGGTGGTCCCTGCAGAACGCTGCCGGCCCGGGGGGATGAGGATGGCTTCCCTGGCGGGAACGCAAACCGCGCTGCAGGGGTCACTGCGTTCCTCACCCTGGGGGGAAGCAATGGGCATAGCGCCACAAATCCCTGGGGGTCCCTGTGGCGCTCGGCTGGGTGAGAACTCCACATGTTAATATGTGTTTGAGTGCTTCAGCGACTGCTGCGGCAGCCGCTGTTACAGTGAATGATTGGTGACTGTGGTTTTATTGTCCGCAGGTGGATGCCTGCAGGACGTGGGACGGGGACGGGACCGGAGGAGTCCCGCGCTTTTTTTTTTAAGCCGGCGGGGGTGCTTGGCTTAGCGTTTCCCGGGCAGGAAGCGCTTCTGAAGCGCGAGATCTCCTCTGCCCTTCTCTTCCGGCTCTCTCCTCAGCGCGGCGGCCATTGAACGCTCCGGGCCCCTCACTCTCCGCTCCTCCCGTACAGAATAAGAACAGCACCGCGAAGCTCAGTGAGTCGCTTCTGCCTGTCAGGGCAGAAGCTTAAAAACTCCTCACCCCCGCGGCGCAGGGCACTTTCCTGGGGTTCTGGCACACTGAACGGCGCTAAGATCACGATAGCGACGTCTTTAAAGTCGCATAAGATTTCTTTGAGATGCGAAAAATAGCACAATTTTTTAGCGATTTATCTGTTTAGTGTGGCATACCTTGAGGACTGTACTGTCTGCACCTGCTACCTCATAAGAGGCACCTGGGGCTCGCACACCAGTTACATTAATACAGGTTGTGGAGAGTCTGTGACATTAACCCCTTCTTAGGCGGTTAACCCTTAACTGGGGACGGCTGGGGTAGCTCTCTCTTTAAGAGCTTAACCCTTCAGCGTTCATTTTTGTTTCTTTAAGAAACCACACTGTTCTAGTTACTGACAGGTTTAACCTGCCATATACTGTATGAGGACATGTCAGATCAGGACCCAAGTGCGGACAGTTTCCCAGATCCGCTACAGGATCAGTCTCGCGTATCTGACACGCAGACCTCGACTGCGTCAAGCGCAGCAGTCGGAGGCCCCAGTGACGCCAAAATGGAGGCCCTCACTCGTTCTATTGATGGCCTGTCCGACCTTATTGGTTATTGGGTGTCAGCCAGATCTTCTCATGGCAGGAAGCGACACAGGCCAGTGCCTTCCTCCCCACGTAGTGACTCGGAGATCTCTGGTATGGAGGGTTCCCTTCAAGTGCGGAGGAGAGAGAGGTCTGATTCGGATAAAGAGGATCGGCAAAGGTACTCCTCCTCTTTTTCGGGCCGTGTAGAAGCTTTTATTGAAGCTATGAGGGAGGCGTTGCAGTTACCGGAGGAAGTAACTACACGTCCTGGTAAGTCGGCCCGGATGTTTCAGGAGTCGCATAGGTCGTTTTCGACCTTGCCATCCCTGGATGAGCTTAATGAGGCAGTGGAGAAGGAGCGTCTGTGTCCAGACAAACGTTTTCAGGGGACACGGCTTTTTGAGTCACTGTATCCGTGTGCTACGGAGTTGATTAATAATTGGATTCCTTCTCCTGAAGTGGATGTCCCTTTATCCCAGCTTAGGAAATCCTCATTACTTCCTGTTAAAGGGAAGGCGAGTCTGCAGGACCCGCTGGACAGAAAAACGGAGATGGCGGCAAAATCCATCTACGAGGCCGCGGGTCATGGTTTCAGAGCAGTGCTAGGATCCATGTGTGCTTATAAAGCTTCTCTGATATGGTTGGACCGTCTACGGAGGAAATATCCGTCATCCGAGGAAGATGGACTTTTCGAATTGTTGGAGAATGCAATTCGGTATGGCTATGATGCAGGTCTGGATACTGCGTCACTGCTGTCCAGGACACAATCCTCGGCGGTCACAGTCAGGAGAGCACTGTGGCTTAGACAGTGGACCGGGGATGCGGTTTCCAAGCAAGGTTTGCTTTCTTTGGCTTACAAGGGTGGTCAGCTATTTGGATCTGACCTCACGGAGTTGATTGCCAAGGCAAAGGCAAAAGAAGCAGCTTTACCGCAGCGAAGAACTGTGACTTCTTCGCCTGGCAGGCCTACTACCAGTAGTGGTCGGCGGTCCTTTCGGTCCAGAGGACGATTCGGTCAGCCGTCTTGGGGATCGGATCGTCCCTCTTTTTGGGAAAAAAAGACCTCCCAGAAATCCCGCACTCCCTGGAAACAAAGTTTCCGTCAAGACAAGCGGGAATCTGACAAAAAGCCCGCTAAGGCGGATTGACGCCAGGGTCCCACTCGAGGGCTCTCGAGTGGGGGGTCGCCTGCTCCGATTCGAATCGACTTGGGTGTCCCGCGTGCCGGACGCCTGGGTGACGCGGATTGTGTCGGCAGGCTACTTCATAGAGTTTTCTTCTCGACCCCCGAACAGTTTTTTGCCAATCTCACATCCCGTCAGAGCCCGAGTTATGTGCCGCTCTGCTGCGAGAGGCCGATTCTCTTCTGCAGAAGGGTGTGGTAGTACCAGTTCCACCAGAGGACAGGGGAAGAGGGTTTTATTCCAACCTCTTTGTGGTCCCCAAAAAGGAGGGCAAATTTCGCCCCATCCTGGATCTCAAAAGATTGAATCGGCATGTCCACACTCGAAAATTTCGCATGGAGTCGCTTCGCTCCGTTGTGGCAGCCTTGTCGCAGAACGACTTTTGGTGTCAATCGACATTCGCAACGCTTATTTACACGTTCCAATCGGAAGGGCTCATCAACGCTTCCTTCGTTTTGCCATAGGCCAGGACCATTACCAGTTTGTGGCTCTGCCATTTGGGTTGGCCTCAGCGCCCAGAGTTTTTACAAAAATTCTGGCGCCTCTCATGGCGATTCTTCGAAGACAGGGGGTCTCGATTCTTCCTTACCTGGACGACCTTCTGATTGTGGCGTCTTCCAAGGAGGAGGCGGTAACTGCTCGCAACCTATCCCTTCAGCTCCTGGAGGACTTCGGGTGGTTGGTCAATTGGGAGAAGTCGTCTCTGGAACCGTCACAGTCAATCCTGTTTTTGGGGATGCACTTCGACACGGTACGAGCAGTGGTATCCCTGCCCCCAGACAAGCAAGCATGTCTCCTTCGACATGCACAGGTTATGAAGTCTTCGACAGCAATGTCCCTTCGAAGCTGTATGCGCCTTCTGGGTTTGATGGTGGCGTCAATGGAAGCAATTCCATTTGCTCAGTTTCATTCCAGGGCTCTCCAAAGGTTCATTCTGAACCGTTGGGATCAATCGCAGACTTCGCTGGATCACAGTGTCATCATCTCCCACAGGGTACGAGAGTCTCTGGGATGGTGGTTACGTCCGGAAGCGCTATCCCTGGGGAAGTCTTTCCTCCCTCCGAAGTGGTCGGTCATAACCACAGATGCCAGCCTGACGGGCTGGGGGGTGTCTGGAACGATCTCTGGACTCAGGGAGTATGGTCATCGGAGGAGTCTGTCTTGCCGATCAACATTCTGGAATTGAGGGCGATTTTCCTTTGCCTCCAACACTGGACGGTCCCTTTAAGTGGTCTGCCAGTCCGAGTGCAGACAGACAATGCGACGGCGGTCGCATATATCAACCACCAAGGCGGGACAAGAAGTTCCAGACTCATGGTGGAGGTATCTCGGATCCTGGTATGGGCAGAGACCAGAGTACCAACCATCTTTGCGATCCACATTCCAGGAGTTCAGAATATCACGGCGGACTTTCTCAGTCGCGAGAAAATGGATCCCGGAGAATGGAGTCTTCATCCGGAAATTTTTGCACTGCTGTGCTCCCGTTGGGGAACTCCCCAAGTGGATCTGATGGCATCCAGGTTCAATGCCAAGTTACCGACTTTCATGTCCAGGTACAAGGATCCGAATGCTGTGGCGGTGGATGCTCTAGTGGCTCCGTGGGACCAATTCGAGCTAGTTTATGTGTTCCCGCCGATTTCCTTACTTCCTCTGGTGCTACGTCGGATCAGACTGGAGAGAATCTCGGCTATGTTGATAGCCCCAGATTGGCCAAGGAGGACGTGGTTCTCGACACTGGTGTCGCTCCTGGCAGCGCCGCCACTTCCACTTCCTCTTCGCTCGGTCCTGTTAACCCAAGGGCCTGTTCGTCATCCGGACCTGAAGTCTCTGCGTTTGACGGCGTGGCTCTTGAGACCGAACTATTGACCCGTCAAGGTTTTTCAGCCGAAGTCATTGCCACTTTGCGAGCTGCCAGAGGTCCGGCTACTACTAGGATTTATCACAAGACTTGGGAAGCCTTCTTTTCTTGGTGTTCAGGTTCTTCAAGGAACCCGAGGATTTTTTCCATTCTCAATTTGTTGGCCTTTCTGCAATTCGGGCTGGAAAAAGGTTTGGCAGTAAGCACCCTGAGGGGTCAGGTTTCTGCTCTGTCCTTGCTGTTTAGGAAGGTTATCGCCTCGCGTAGGGACGTACGTTCCTTTTTTTCAAGGAGTAACCCGTCGGTTTCCGCCGCGGAAGGCGCCTGTGTCTCCTTGGCGACTCAATCTTGTTTTGGAGGCTCTTCAACACGGGCCTTTTGAGCCTATGGATTCCGCTAACCTTTCGTTGCTTTCTTGGAAGGTTGCCTTCCTGGTGGCGGTCACCTCTTTGAGAAGGGTTTCTGAGTTGGCGGCTCTTTCTTGCTCGCCTCCTTTCCTGGAGTTTCACCCGGATCGAGTAATACTTCGCACACGGGGCGATTTCCTACCTAAGGTGGTGTCACAATTTCATGTCAACCAGGATATTGTGTTACCCTCACTCTGTCCGGGGCCGAAAAATGCGAAGGAACGAGCCTTGCACACATTGGATTTGGTGCGGGCTTTGAAATTCTATTTGTCTGTTACCCAAGGGTTTCGGAAGTCGGATTCTCTGTTTGTGATTCCAGCAGGTCGTCGACGTGGTCAACGAGCTTCCAAGGATTCTATAGCTCGTTTGATCCGGTCGGCCATTTTGGAGGCTTACCGACTTAAGGGCGAACCTTGCCCGATTAAGGTTCGAGCTCATTCCACGAGAGCTGTGGGCTCATCGTGGGCTTTCCATCAAGGGGCCTCGGCAGCTCAGCCTTGCCGGGCTGCGACCTTGCGCTCCGTCCACACCTTTACAAAATTTTATAAGGTTGACGTTAGTGCTTCCGCTGATGCGGCCCTAGGACGTAGGGTCCTGCAGGCGGCTGTAGTTTAAAGTTCTCGTTAACTTATTTGTTAGCGCTGGTTGCGCATTTTCTTAGGTTGTTGGGTTCTGCCTTTTCTGTTTTTTTTCCCACCCTTAATTTTTGGACTGCTTTGGGACGTCCCACTAGTAATGACTAGTGTGTGTCTCCCTTCCTTCGTCTGCTGCTGAAAGACGGATTTTGGTAAGAACTTACCTGTAAAATCCTTTTCAGCGAAGAAGGAAGGGAGACACACAGCTCCCTCCCATGTCAGAAGTGTGTTGTTGTGTTTTCAGATGCGGTGTGACCCTTCTCTGATAGCGATTATCTGGGCTGAGGTCGACGCGCTACGGCTCTGTTCCAGCATTGCCAGCTCATCGCAGTGGTCAGGTCCAGTGAGTAGTACCTGGGACTGTGTGGTTTTTTCCTGTTACATGCATAACCTGTATTCTTGTCTTTTCTCTGAAGTCCTTCAGAAGGGGTTATGTTGCTCCGCTGGTGATATTGCTCTTCCTTAAGCTTGTGTACAACTGGAGAGCTGAGTAGGAGGAGCCAGAGCTGGAGGGGCCGGTCAACACTCTTTTTAATCTGAGGTGTCTATCCCATCTGGGCTCCGCCTACCCACTAGTAATGACTAGTGTGTGTCTCCCTTCCTTCTTCGCTGAAAAGGATTTTACAGGTAAGTTCTTACCAAAATCCGTCTTTTATGGGTGATACATGGAGAGTCAGGGGGTTTCAGAAGTAGTTGTGGAACACATAGCTGACACTCAATTAAAATGATATTTTTAGCTGGTAGGCCAAAAAAGTGGTGACAGGTTCTCTTTAACTCTTTTCTGCCATCAGACGTACTATTCCGTCCATGTGCCCTGGGACTTAATAATACGGAATAATACGTTAAATGCGATCAGCTGCGCTCCCGGGGTAAGCGCAGCTCATCGCGGCCGGGTGTCAGCTGATTATCACAGCTGACACCCGGCACTTTGTGCCAGGTGTGGTCACGGACCGCTCCCGGCACATTAACCACCAGCACACTGCGATCAAAGATGACTGCAGTGTTTCGGCGGTACAGGGAAGCATCGCGCAGGGAGGGGGCTCCCTGCGTGCTTCCCTGAGACCCTCAGAGCAGCGCGATGTGATTGCGCTGTTCCAAGAGCCTCCTCCCTGCACGACCCCAGATCCAAGATGGCTGCGGGGTCCTTCCAGGTCCTGCAGGGAGGCGGCTTCCTCAGCGCCTGCTGGAGCAGGCGCTGAGAAAGCCTGCTGCACTGCCTGTCTGATCGCCGATCTGACACTGTGCACAGTGTCAGATCAGCGATCTGACTTTGTATAGTAATGTCCCACCCTGGGACAAAGTAAAAAAAAATATTAAGTGAAAAAAAATTCCCAAATAAAGAAAAAAAAAATATTCACCAATAAATTAATTTCTTCATGTAAATGAAAAAAACAAAACAATAAAAGTACACATATTTAGTATCGCCGCGTCTGTAACGACCCGCCCTATAAAACTGTCTCACTAGTTAACGCCTTTTAGTGAACCCCTTAAAAAAAAAAAACAACGATTTATCATCATACCGCCGAACAAAAAGTGGAATAAAACGCGATCAAAAAGACAGAAATAAGTAAACATGGTACCGCTGAAAACATCATTTTGTCCCACAAAAAACGAGCCGCCATACAGCATCATCAGCGAAAAAATAAAAAAGTTATAGCTCACAGAATAAAGCGATGCAAAAGTAATTATTTTTTATATATCATTGTTTTTATTGTATAAAAGCGCCAAAACATAAAAAAAGATATAAATGAGGTATCGCTGTAATTGTACTAACCCGAAGAATAAAACTGCTTTATCAATTTTACCACATGCCGAATGGTATAAACGCCCTCCCCAAAAGAAATTCATGAAATGCTGGTTTTTGTTCATTCTGCCTCTCAAAAATTGTAATAAAAAGCGATCAAAAATGTCATCTGCCCGAAAATGATACCAATAAAAACGTCAACTCATCCCGCAAAAAGTGAGACCTCACTTGACTCTGTGGGCCAAAATAAGATAAAATTATAGCTCTCAAAATGTGATGATGCAAAAAACTATTTTTTGCAATAAAAAGTGTCTTTTAGCGGGTGACAGCTGCCAATCATAAAAACCCGCTATAAATAGTAAATCAAACTCCACTTTATCACCCCCTTAGTTAGGGAAAAATAATAAAATTAAAAAAATGTATTTATTTCCATTTTCCCGTTAGGGTTACGGTTGGGGCTAAAGTTAGGGTTAGAGTTGGGGCTAAAGTTAGGGGTAGGGTTGGGATTAGGGTTAGGGGTGTGTTAGGGTTAGGTTTGTGGTTAGGGTTATGGTTAGGGTTGGGATTAGCATTAGGGGTGTGTTGGGGTTAGGGTTGGAGTTAGAATTGGGGGGTTTCCACTGTTTAGGCATATCAGGGGCTCTCCAAACGTGACATGGCGTCTGATCTGAATTCCAGCCAATTCGGCGTTGAAAAAGTCAAGCAGTGCTCCTTCCCTTCTGAACTCTGCCATGCGCCCAAACAGTAGTTTACCCCCACATATGGGGTATCAGCGTACTTAGGACAAATTGCACAATAACTCTTGGGGTCCAATTTCTTCTGTTACCCTTGGGAAAATAAAAAATTGGGGGCGAAAATATCATTTTTGTGGAAAAAAAAATATGATTTTTTATTTTTATGGCTCTACTTTATAAACTTCTGTGAAGCACTTGGGGGTTCAAAGTGCTCACAACAGAACTAGATAAGTTTAAGGGAATAAAAATTCAAAGTTTGAAAATTGCAAAATTTTCCAAATTTTCGCCATATTTTCATTTTTTTCATAAATAACCGCAAGTTATATCAAAGAAATTTTACCACTATCATGAAGTACAATATGTCACGAGAAAACAGTCTCAGAATTGCTAAGATCCTTTGAAGCGTTCCAGAGTTATAACCTCATAAAGAGACAGTGGTCAGAATTGTAAAAATTGGCCCGGTCATTAACGTGCCTATATGACCTCCCTGTGCCTGTATGACCTCCCTACAACCCCTGGGCATGCTCCTGATGAGGCGGTGGATGGTCTCCTGAGGGATCTCCTCCCAGACCTAGACTAAAGCATCCACCAACTCCTGAACAGTGTGGTGCAACGTGAGGTTGGTGGATGGAGCGAGACATGATGTTCCAGATGTGCTCAGTTGGATTCAGGCCTGGGGAACGGGCCGGCCAGTCCATAGCTTCAATGCCTTCATCTTGCAGGAACTGCTGACAGACTCCAGCCACATGAGGTATGGCATTGTCCTGTATTAGGAGGAACCCAAGGCCAATCGCACCAGCATATGGTCTCACAAGGGGTCTGAGGTTCTCATCTCGGTACCTAATGGCAGTCAGGCTACCTCTGGCTAGCACATGGAGGTCTGTGCGGCCCTCCAAAGAAATGCCACCCCACACCATTACTGACCCTCTGCCAAACCTGTCATGCTGAAGGATGTTGCAGGCAGCAGATCGCTCTCCACGGCGTCTGCAGACTCTGTCACGTCTGTCACATGGGCTCAGTTTGAACCTGCTTTCATCTGTGAAGAGCACAGGGCGCCAGTGGTGAATTTGCCAATCCTGGTGTTCTGTGGGAAATGCCAAGTGTCATGTACGGTGTTGGGCTGTGAGCACAACCCCCATTTGTGGATGTCGGGCACTCAGACCATCGTCATGGAGTCGGTTTCTAACCCGTTTGTGCAGATGCATGCACATTTGTAGCCTGCTTAAGGCCATTTTGTAGGGCTCTGGCAGTGCTCCTCCTGTTCCTCCTTGCACAAAGGCGGAGGTAGCGGTACTGTTCCTGGGTTGTTGCCCTCCTATAACCCCCTCCACGTCTCCTGGCCTGTCTCCTGGTAGCGCCTCTGGACACTACGCTGACAGACACCACAAACCTTCTTGCCACAGCTCTCATTGACGTGCCATCCTGGATGAGCTGCACTACCTGAGCCACTTGTGTGGGTTGTAGAGTTCGTCTCATGCTACCACGAGTGTGAAAGCACAACAAACTTTCAAAAGTGACCCAAACATCAGCCAGAAAGCATTGGTACTGAGATGTGGTCTGTGGTCCCCACCTGTAGAACCACTCCTTTATTGAGTGTGTCTTGATAATTGCCAATAATTTCCATCTGTTGTCTATTCCATTTGCACAACAGCATGTGAAATTGATTGTCAATCAGTGTTGCTTCCTAAGTGAACAGTTTGATTTCACAGAAGTTTGATTTACTTGGAGTTATATTCTGTTTAAGTGTTCCCTTTATTTTTTGAGCAGTGTAGAACACTCAGGACTTGGAATGCCACTGTCTCCATGAGGGAAGCTCTTCCTCTGCCTCTGCAATGACTTATTTTTTGTGGCCTAAAAGGTCAACTAGAAAAATTGTAGTTACGGGTCTCCTCTTGTTTTTACAGGAAAGGGTGACATGGCCATGTCGAACATTGTGGGATCAAATGTATTTGATATGCTTTGTTTGGGACTTCCCTGGTTTATTAAGACTGTTTTCATAGACCGGTCATCGCCAGTGGAAGTGAACAGCACTGGAATAACCTATACTGCCATCTCTCTCTTGTTCTCAATCGTTTTTGTATTTGTGGCAGTACATGTGAATAGATGGAAGCTCAATAAGAAGTTAGGTGTCCTGTGTCTAATCATGTACCTAGTTTTTGCTACATTGTCTATTCTGTATGAATTGGGAATTATAGGAGGTATGCCTGTACGTTCCTGTGGAGACTAATAAATGTGACTTTTGATCACCATAATTACTTGTCATTACTGATTTGCTCATTCAGGAGAAAAACTTACCAACCACAATGTGAGCTTCTTGGATTATTTTTACATATGGGAGTAGGGGATTGCTGTACAAATGCTCCCCGGTAAAGACTGGGCTACACGGCTACATGTTTCGTGTGACACTGAAAAAGCAGTGATACCCTGGATGTAATGGTTTCCTATGGTGTTGTGTTGTGACCTGCAACATACTGCAGCAAAGACAGAGTTGCAAATGTCTCTGGTGACATGTCACACGATCCGCATGCCACATACTTCAATGCAAGTCACATGCAACTTGGCTGTTCTATTTACATCAAATCAGAGCTATAAATTAGTTGTGTAACAGACGGTCACAGACAAGTTGCACAAATTGTTTTGGTCAGTTAACTCCCTTAGACATGTTGCCATGTTTTTCCAGCCTAAAATTGATACTTTTTTTTTGTAGAAACCTGATGCGCCAGTTATAAGAAATCTAGGGTAGAAATCATATGCAAATAAGGCTGAAAGTACACTGAGGATGTGGCCACGTAAAATAAATAGTCCATGTATAATGACACCCAGGAATGCACGGTCCGTCTGATTGACATATGGCTTATATGCTAGATCGCATGACTGGCAGAACTATCTCTACTACAAAAGGTGTCATTTTTTTATTAGGAGACCAGCATCTATACAGCCACAACCACTAATTCCACATCTAAAAATGTGCTAACAAACTTGCATTACACAAGAGCAGCGATGTACAGCAAATGTCGGCAGACCATGCAGTTGCTATTGTGACCTTAAGTTAGGGGAAACTGATGCCATACGGCCCCGCTCCCTGACTGGCATTTACCCTTATGTAGACCATCATAGAAAATAATAAAAAAAAACAACATATCAGCAGATTTCATTATACCTAGGAGCTGTGTACACTGAATGTAAACCAATGTATCCAGTCTTCACTTTGTGATTTAATATGAGGGCTGTAAAGTTTCCTCTAAAAAGACACCCACACTAGCTGGAATCTTGTCTCCTAGTCTGGTAATGGAGAACAAACAAAATAGGAGTACACGGTTATAGGAGGGAGGATTATTCAAAAGTGGTACCAACAAATGCGCATCCTGCAAATACGCCAAACCAAAAATATAAAAGTAGTACTTGATTGGGAGTGTGGTATATTGTATAGAGTACACATTATATGACAGGTATATCGGGTGTACAAACCTGTAAGGTGCTTCAAAGGATTAATGAACATATAAGGGTTTAAACAAGCCTGAAGTAGTAAACCCCTCAAATGTATCCAAGCAGACCCAAAGGAGACATTATTAGATTTAAATTTTTCAAATTGGAAACGGTTAACCAATCACCAAGGGGTGGGGATTGGAGACGATCCCTTTTTAATAAGGAAACACACTGGATTTTAATGTTAAACTCCTCTTCCATAAGGTCTAAATCAGAGAACAGATCTGATATTGTACAATTGATGGTTTTCATATGTATTATCTCCCGTACTGCTGTATTTTGATAATTAAGGAAATCGTAGATACCACTGGGCCTCCGGATCCAGATTTTCCCCTCCTTTACAGTAACTGATGAGCAATTTATTTCAAGCTGGGACGATATTTGTAATAAAGCTTCCTTTCAGTTTATGGAATTATTGGCTGGTTTTAGCAAGAAATCTCTCTCCTCCATGGAAACTGAGATTGATGATTTATATTCTAAATTTAAGAAAGTGGCTACTGCAGACGCAATCTCTTCTTTTGAAGCCTCAATGGATAAAAGCTCTGGGGAGTGGGAATCACAGATTAAGGCAACTCATGCTAAAAAGCTATTGCGTGACAGTACGGACTTCCAGAATAAAAAGGCTTATAGATGGAGACGGATTGAAGTACATTCCAAGAAACATACGATAGATCCTCCTGTTTCTTCGGTCTCTTCTACGTACCCGTTTTGGCAATAAAGGCAAAAGGAAGTGGGAACAAAGGACCGATGACAAAAAACGTGGTCCCATGCCTAATCAGAAAAAGGATGCTCTGAAGGTAATCAACCTCTCTGACCATTCTTTTACTCCTGATGAAATTTCCCGTCTTACAAAAGGTTTGTCCTTCTCACCCAGTATGCGTTTTGATTCATTTTTAGCTCTGAAAGACTTGCATATGTTCGCACCCGCCTTAATTTTTAAGAAATGGCACCATGATGAACATATTCAACATTGTTTTCCGCTTCCTGAGGAACAACGGGCCCTTCAAATGCTAGAAGATTTGGCACTCGAACATAGTAATCCATCTTTGGGTAAGGTGCCTCCCTCTATTTGTCCTATATCTTGGAAGTTCCCCCCTTGTCACTGCGCCCTAATGTTCACATCTTTGTTAAATTGGTCTCAAGTGAGTTTGAGAGGATCCCTATAAGTATATCTTGTAATAATTTGTCTCGTGCAGAACTATCTGGACTCAAGAGACTTAAACAACTTAAAGACGTAGTCTGCAAGCCAGCTGACAAGGGGGGTAACATTGTTGTCTAGCCAATTAAGATGTATCTGACTGAAGCACATCGCCAGCTTAGGGATCCCCGATGTTACAAGAAACTTACTTTTAATCCTCTGCTTTCATTTAAGGAGGAGTTGGGTAAAATCCTACATACAGCTTTGTCTACAAATGTTATTACCCCGCAAGTTTTGGATATTTTGATGGTTAAAGATCCTTGTATTCCGACTTTATATAGTCTACCTAAAGTCCATAAGAGTCTTCAGAACCCTCCAGGTAGGCCTTTCATCTCTGGGGTAGGTGGGCTTATGGAGAACGTTGGCAAATATATAGACTCATTCCTCAAGCCCCTTGTGGAGACCATCCCATCATATCTCAAGGATACTTCTGAATTCTTAAACAAAATTTACTCCATACATGTTGACGAGGACATGCTCCTCGTCACATGTGACGTTGAGTCACTTTATACAAATATTCGCCACTAGGATGGTTTGAGGGCTGTTTCACAATTTCTTTCTATGACCAACCTCAGCACCAGTGATACTGATTTTTTTGATTATCATTCTACAGTTTCTTTTGACTCATAACTTTTTTGTTTTCAATGGATCCTTCTACCTACAGCTCCAGGGAAGAGCAATGGGCGCGTCCTGTGCGCCTTCATACGCTAACCTGTTCTTGGGGCTGTGGGAGAGGGATCTGTTCTCGTCAGATGGGGGCTCATCAATGAAGCGGGTCATTTTTTGGACCCGCTACATTGATGACATTTTCCTCATCTGGCGAGGTTCACCTTCTGATTTACAGGTGTTTTTCAATAAGTTGAATGATAACTATCTTCACATCCACTTATCATATAAATTTGATTTTAAACATATTGATTTTTTGGATGTCCTGGTGGAGAGGGATTCTAATGGTTCTCTTCTTGCCAATGTTGTCCGTAAAGATACATCGGTTAATTCTGTTTTACATGCATCATCAACCCACCCAGCCCAGGTGATTAATTCAGTTCCAACAGGACAATTCCTACTCATTAGGAGGATCTGTTCTTCTAATGAGGCATTTGAGGCTCAAGCTGAAGACATAAAGAAACGTTTTCTTGATCGAGGTTATAGCAAAAGGTCAATAAAGAAAGCATACAACCGTGCTAAGAATACCAATAGGCAACATCTCCTTTACTCTTCTACCCAACTCAAATCCAAGAATCAGGTGAGGTTGGTTACTCAGTTCCACTCAAGATGGAAGGAAATGTATGATTCTATTGCTAAATATTGGCCTATTTTGCTTGCGGACCCTGTGTTGAAGAACTATTTGTCTAGTCGACCCTCGGTTGTCGCTAGGAGGTCTCAGAATCTGGGTGATTATTTGGTGAGGCGTTACCTCAAACCATCCACCCCACCACCTATATTTTCTTCCTTTCCGATCTCTCGCACTTTGCCATGGGGTTGTAGACCCTGTGGGAAATGTATTGCGTGTCCTAATGTCATCCATGCTACAAACCTCCTCTTCTGATGGGAAGGATTTTGTAATTACCTAGTCAATAACATGTTCTACTAACATGGGTGTTTACTATGGCACATGCCCGTGTGATAAGATATACGTGTGTCTTGCAACTCGTGCTTTGAAGATACGCGTGCGGGAACATGTTCGTGACATCTTGGCGGCTGCCAAAGAGAATGAAATTGGGTCTTTAAAAACCATACCCTGTCACTTTAAACTTCATCACTCCTGTGACCCTTCGAGGTTCTTGATTAGGGGCATTGATAGGCTGGTTCCGAATATGCGGGGTGGTAATTACGGTCGCCTTTTGGCACAAAGAGAGGCTAGATGGATCTGGAGGCTACGTACCCTCCATCCCCAGGGTTTGAATGAGAATCTGAGCTTTGCAGCCTTCCTCTGATCACCTGTATTATGGTTTTTATTGGCATCTTTTTTTTTAGTATGTTTTAATTTTCGTATTCTTTCGTTTTTAGATTCCTATGCCTCATATTTATTGTGGCCTTCTCATGCATACAGCACCTTGCAGAAGGAATGGATTTGGATCATGATTTTTGTATATGCTATATATATTATATAATTTTGTACATTTTTTGTTTATTGCACATATTCTACACTGTTTGATTGTTTTCCATCATTATTCATATCATATTTTCATTATTTTTTGTCGGCACATATATAATATTTATAATATTTTATATTAGTGATATTTATGTTATTAATTATTATTATAGTATGCTCTGTATGTAGTTATTCATAGCTCACATTGTCTTATATTCTCTCAGTGCTCTTGTTTTCACTGATATGCTTGTATTGCACCTTATATATAGATTTCTTGCAATTTTCTTTTGTGCTCTGAACCCATGAGCACTTGCCTGTTGGTTTCTTGTGTCGACAGCGTTCATGTTTAGCTATGGCTGCTCCTGTGTATGTCCCACACTGCACTTTCTAATATGTCCCTTCCTTCTGCGCTCCGAGCGCATGCGTACTCGCTGCCCATTGGTTGCTATGCCAACGGCGTCTGTATTCGGCTATGGCCGGGGCCGCGCTCTCAGCTTGCTCACGTGACTGGGTGACGCGTCCCTGCCCATCCGATGACGCCCTCGGGTTGTTTACTTCGAGGTTGGCGGGTCACTCATGCGCCGTACTGTGAGCTGCAGGTTTCCCATTCCATCATTTGGTTGACTATATATATTTATATATATATATATATATATATATATATATATATACAATAATAATCCTCTTCCTTATGTGTGATGCCAGACCCCCGGAAGAAGGCACTGCGCCGAAACGCGCGTTGTGGTGGGCAGAAGCGCAGTCCCATCAGGTATTAAACTTGGGCCATTTACTTTTCTTATTGTGATATTTTGGACGCTATATTTCATGTTTATGTGACTTCAGTTTTTATTATATATAAATATGGGTATTATTCCCCTTTGGTATAATTATGCACTGTAGTCTCTTTCACTATGCACTTTGCACTTTGTCCAATCATTATGATACAATATGTATGGTACCCTTATATTTTCTATTTGATGGTTTTCTGCTTATCTGCCCGTCGGTTCACCACTGCCGTCCTTGGTAATTTTTAACTAGTTATTGAATAAAGTTTTGCATCTTTCTATTATCATTATGAGTAGTGCACTTCCTCTTATTTGATTCTTAGGTAAGATATAGGCATTGAATGACTAGTACATGTTTTTCTATGGACTACAGTCAAGACAAGTTTTAATATGCTGGATATGCTTATAGGGCTGTCATGCAAGTAGTGTGTGTAATACCTGTCTGTGTTTATATCACGTTCTTGCCACACACTTGTGGCTCCATTGAGGCAGGTTTCCTGGGTCATTTTAGGGAATCAAGTGTCCAAGGAAGTAGTTAGGGGGAAAAAAAAGTTTGGTGCACTTCTGCTGCAATACCAAAGCCAATGAATGTGGATCATTTGATTATTTTGGTCCACGAAAGGTGTGTCCTGTGGGACATACATGATCCCTCCTGCAGTGACAAGCATAGAGTAGAAGCAGCTTGGTCATAAAGTTGTCAGGACTAGGATGAGCAAATCTTTCAAGGTTCGGTTCAGATTCGGCGAACGGACTGATTTTCGCCAAACGTATCAGAACCTCATTGAATTCAATGGGAGACACAACAAAATGCATAGAAACCACCTTCAGAGGGGACAAACAGCTGCCCAATAAGTTCAAATTAGGGGCAGACACCTGGAAAAGTGGCATCAATTGACTCACAGTACGAATTTGATAATGGCACAGCAGCAGTCAGCCATGTGCCATGCATGAGGTATCAGGGTCTGGGCCAGCATTTACAGCTTTGAATTTAAGTTTAACCCCTTTCTGCCATCGGACGTACTATACCGTCCATGGTACCTGGGCCCGTATGACCAAAAGACGGATATAAATAAACATGGTACCGCTAAAAACGTCATTTTGTCCCGCAAAAACGAGCCGCCATACAGCATCATCAGCGAAAAAATAAAAAAGTTATAGCTCGCAGAATAAAGCGATGCAAAAATAATTATTTTTTATATAAAATTGTTTTTATTGTATAAAAGCGCCAAAACATAAAAAAATTATATAAATGAGGTATCGCTGTAATCGTACTAACCTGAAGAATAAAACTGCTTTATCAATTTTACCACATGCGGAACCGTATAAACGCCCCCTCAAAAGAAATTCATGAATTGCTGGTTTTTCTTCATTCTAACCTCCCAAAAATAGTAATAAAAAGCGATCAAAAAATGTCATGTGCCCGAAAATGGTACCAATAAAAACGTCAACTCGTCCCGCAAAAAATAAGACCTCACATGACTCTGTTGGCCAAAATAGGCAAAAATTATAGCTCTCAAAATGTGGTGATGCAAAAACTATTTTTTGCAATAAAAAGCGTCTTTTAGCATGTGACAGCTGCCAAACATGAAAACCTGCTATAAATAGTAAATCAAACCCCCCTTTATCACCCCCTTAGTTAGGGAAAAATAATAAAGTTAAAAAAATGTATTTATTTCCATTTTTTCCATTAGGCCAGGGTCACACACACCGTCTAAAAATCGGACCGTTTTAGTCGGTCGATTATCACACAAAACTTTCATGAACATTCATCCGTCTGTCATCCGATTTTCCGGGAAGGATGCGATTTAGTCGCATCTGAGCGTTCGTTACACATCCGATTAACATCCGACTTGCAAGATTTTGTCGGTGGCTAGCAAAACCGACATATAGTGGATCCAAATGAATAGTTTTAAAATCACAAAAGAAACACTAGATATATACACATAGAATATATATATATATTATATATATATATATATATATATATATACATGTCATTGTGACACATATATATATATATACATAGATTTATAGTTCATGCACTTCTACATAATGTAATAGCCGCTAATTCAATTGCCGGCTTTTGTGAAATTACAGAACCCGACATGAAATGACACATGATTTACATACAGTTAACCATGTCATTTCATGTAGTTTTATATATGGTTTTCACTAACAATTACATGAGTGCATGTGTGCAAAATTTCATACATGTAGGGGTTAATTAAAGTTGTAAATTCGTTGAAAAAAAATGCGTTGGCTCCCGCGCTATTTTCTCAACCAGACAGACAAAGCCAGCGAGTGGGGGCAGATAATAATAGACTAGGGAGGGTGCATTTTTTGTGCCCCCCCCCCCCCCTGGCTACTAACATCTGCCCCAGCCACCCCAGAAAAGGCAAATCTATAATTAGATGCGCCCTTTCTGGCACTTTGCCCGTCTATTCCCATTGCCGTGTAGCGGTGGCGAATGGGTTAATAATGGGTTAAAGCCACCTTGCAATTGAAAGGTGACTTTAAGCCAGGTTAATAATTGAGAGTTGTCAATTAGACAACTCTCAATTATTAATCCTATTGAAGGAAATAAAAAAAAACACACAATCATAAATAATTTTAATGAAATAAACACACAGTTTTTGACCATCTTTTATTTTACAGGTAATCCGTGTGAAGCCCTTGTTCTCCTGTAATAAAGAAAAAATAAAACAGCATTATTCTTACCTGTCCGGTGCTCTGTCAGGTCCCACGCTGTAATCCTTCACAAAGGGTTAACTGGTTTACAGCCAAGCAGCACAGCTAATGCTGGCAGCTAAGCTGTAAGCCCCTGAATGAATGAGCTTATCTCTGCCCGACAGGAGAGGAAGTGATGACTGTGGGAAGCTTCAATAGGATTAACCCCTTACTGCCATCCGACGTACTATCCCGTCCATGGTACCTGGGCCCATATGACCATGGACGGGATAGTACGTCCCAGCGATCAGACGCGCTCCCGGGTGTCAGCTGATTATCACAGCTGACACCCGGCACTATGTGTCAGGAGCGGTCACGGACCGCTCCCGGAAGATTAACCCCTGGCACACCGCGATCAAACATGATCGCGGTGTACCGGGGGCACAGGGGAGGATCGCGCAGGGAGGGGGCTCCCTGCGCGCTCCCCTGAGACCCTCAGAGCAGCGCGATGTGTCGCGCTGTTCCGAGGGGTCGTCCTCCCTCCAGGTCCCCGGATCCAAGATGGCGCCGGGGTCCTGCAGGGAGGCGGCTTCCTCAGTGCCTGCTGAGAGCAGGCACTGAGAAGCCTGCAGCGATGCCAGAGCGATCGCTGGTGTGACAGAGTGCTGTGCACACTGTCACACCAGCGATCTGACCCTATACAGTGATGTCCCACCCTGGGACAAAGTAAAAAAGTTAAAAAAATAAAAATAAAAATTGTTTAAAAAAATCATAAAAAAAAAAAAAATATTCCCCAATAAATTAATTTTTTCCTGTGAATAAAAAAACAAAAACAGTAAAAGTACACATATTTGGTATCGCCGCGTCCGTAACAACCCCCCCTATAAAACTGTCCCACTAGTTAACCCCTTTAGTGAACCTCTTAAAAAAATTAAAAAAAACAAAGCAAAAAATCAATGCTTTATCATCATACCGCCGAACAAAAAGTGGAATAACACACGATCAAAAAGACGGATATAAATAAACATGGTACCGCTGAAAACGTCATCTTGTCCCGCAAAAAAACGAACCGCCATAAAGCATCATCAACGAAAAAATAAAAAAGTTATAGCTCGCAGAATAAAGCGATGCAAAATAATAATTTTTTATATAAAATTGGTTTTATTCTATAAAAGCGCCAAAACATAAAAAATGATATAAATGAGGTATCGCCGTAATCGTACTAACCCGAAGAATAAAACTGCTTTATCAATTTTACCACACGCGGAACGGTATAAACGCCTCCCCCAAAAGAAATTCATGAATTGCTGATTTTTGTTCATTCTAACCTCCCAAAAATCGACATAAAAAGCGATCAAAAAAGTCACGTGCTGAAAAATGGTACCAATAAAAACGTCACCTCGTCCCGCAAAAAATAAGACCTAACATGACTCTGTGGGCCAAAATATGCAAAAATTATAGCTCTCAAAATGTGATGATGCAAAAACTATTTTTTTGCAATAAAAAGCGTCTTTTAGCGTGACAGCTGCCAATCATAAAAGCCCGCTATAAATAGTAAATCAACCCCCCTTTATCACCCCGTTAGTTAGGGAAAAATAATAAAATTAAAAAAAAGTATTTATTTCCATTTTCCCATTAGGGTTAGGGTTGGCGCTAAAGTTAGGATTAGGGTTAGGGTTGGGATTAGGGTTATGGGTGTGTTAGGGTTAGGTTTGTGGTTAGGGTTGGGACTAGGGTTAGGGGTGTGTTGGGTTGGAGTTAGAATTGGGGGGTTTCCGCTGTTTAGGCACATCAGGGGCTCTCCAAATGTGACATGGCGTCTGATCTCAATTCCAGCCAATTCTGCATTGAAAAAGTCAAACGGTGCTCCTTCACTTCTGAGCTCTGCCATGCGCCCAAACAGTAGTTTACCCCCACATATGTGGTATCAGTGTACTCTGGACCCCAAGAGTTATTGTGCAATTTGTTACCCTTGGGAAAATAAAAATCTGGGGGTAAAAATATCATTTTTTTAAAAAAAATGATTTTTTTGTTTTTACGACTGTACGTTATAAACTTCTGTGAAGCACTTGGGGCTTCATAGCGCTCACCACACATCTAGATAAGTTCCTTGTGGGGTCTATTTTCCAAAATGGGGTCACTTGTGGGGGGTTTCCACTGTTTAGGCGCATCAGGGGCTCTCCAAATGCGACATGACGCCCCCAGACCATTCCATCAAAGTCTGCAATCCAAAACGTCACTACTTCCCTTCCGATCCCCGACGTGCGCCCATACAGTAGTTTACTCCCACATATTGGGTATCAGCTTACTCAGGACAAATTGGACAACAACTTTTGGGGTCCAATTTCTCCTGTTACCCTTGTGAAAATAAAATATTGGGGACGAAAAAATCATTTTTGTAAAAAAAAAAAAAAAAAAAAAAAAAGATTTTTATTTTACAGCTGTACGTTTTAAACTTCTGTGAAGCACTTCGGGGTTCAAAGTGCTCACCACACATCTAGATAAGTTCCTTGAGGGGTCTAGTTTCGAAAATGGTGTCATTTGTTGGGGGTTTCCACTGTTTAGGCAGATCAGGAGCTCTCCAAACACGACATGGCATCCAGCCAATTCTGTGTCGAAAAAGTCGAACGGCGCTCCTTCCCTTCCAAACTCTGCCATGCACCTAAACAGTGGTTTACCCCCACATATGGGGTATCAGCGTACTCAGGACAAATTGCACAATAACTTTTGGAGTCTTGTTACCCTTGGGAAAATAAAAATTGGGGTGAAAAGATCATTTTTGTGGAAAAAATATGATTTTTTAATTTTACGGCTCTATGTTATAAACTTGTGTGAAGCACTTTGGGGTTCTAATTGCTCACCAAAGATCTAGATAAGTTCCTTAGGTGGTCTAGTTTCCCAAATGGGGTCACTTGTGGGGGGTTTCCACTGTTTAGGCACATCAGGGGCTCTCCAAATGCAAGATGGCGTCCAATCTCAATTCCAGCCAATTTTGTTTGGAAAAAGTCAAATGGTGCTCCTTCCATTCCGAGCTCTGCTGTGCGCCCAAACAGTGGTTCCCCCCCACATATGGGGTATCAGCGTACTCAGGACAAATTGGACATCAACTTTTGTGGTCCAATTTCTCCTGTTACTCTTGGGAAAATAAAAGATTAGTGACTAAAAGATAATTTTTGTGGGAAAAAAATAGGATTTTTTATTTTCATGCTCGGGCATTATAAACTTGTGTGAAGCACTTGGGGGTTCAAAGTGCTCACCAAAGATCTAGATAAGCTCCTTAGGGGGTCTAGTTTCCAAAATGGGGTCACTTTGGGGGGTTTCCACTGTTTAGGCACATCTGGGGCACTGCAAACGGAACATGACCCCCATCAACGTCTGCATTCCAAAACATTACTACTTCCTTTCCAAGCCCTGTCGTGCGCCCAAACAGTTTCCCCCCCCCACATATGGGGTATCAGCGTACTCAGGACAAATTGGACAACTTTTGGGGTCCAATTTCCTTGGGAAAAATCAAAAATTTGGGACTAAAAAATCATTTTTGTGGAAAATTGTTTTTTTTATTTTTCAGACCCAGGCATTATAAACTTTTGTGAAACACTTGGGGGTGCTCACAACAGATCTAGATAAGTTCCTTAGGGGGTCTAGTTTCCAAAATGGTGTCACTTGTGGGGGGTTTCCACTGTTTAGGCACATCAGGGGCTCTTCAAACACGACATGGCGTCCAATCTCAATTCCAGCCAATTTTAGTTTGAAAAAGTCAAACGGCGCTCCTTCCCTTACGAGCTCTGCCATGTGCCCAAACAGTGGTTTTCCTCCACATATTGGCTATTGGCGTACTCAGGAGAAATTGCACAACTTTATCTGTCCATTTGCTTCTTTTACCCTTGTGAAAATAAAGTTTGTAATAGATCATTTTTGTGGCTAAAAAGTTAAATATTCATTTTTTCCTTCCATGTTGCTTCAGCTCCTGTGAAGCACCTGAAGGGTTAATAAACTTCTTGAATGTGGTTTTGAGTACCTTGAGGGGTGCAGTTTTTAGAATGGTGTCACTTTTGGGTATTTTCTGCTATATAGACACCTCAAAGTGACTTCAAATATGAGATGGTCCCTAAAAAAAATGACTTTGTAAATTTTGTTGTAAAAATGAGAAATCGCTGGTCAACTTTTAACCCTTATAATTTCCTAAGAAAAAAAAAATTTTGGTTCCAAAATTGTGCTGATGTAAAGTAGACATGTGGGAAATGTTATTTCTTAACTATTTTGTGTGACATATTTCTCTGTTTTAAGGGAATAAAAATTCAAAGTTTGAAAATTGCAAAATTTTCAAAATTTTCGCCATATTTGCGTTTTTTCAAAATAAACGCAAGTTATATGGAAGAAATTTTACCACTAACGTGAAGTACAATATGTCACGAGAAAACAGTCTCAGAATCGCGAAGATCCGTTGAAGCGTTCCAGAGTTACAACCTCATAAAGAGACAGTGGTCAGAATTGTAAAAATTGGCCCTGTCATTAACGTGCAAACCACCCTTGGGGGTTAAGGGGTTAATAATTGATAGTTGTCTAATTGACATCTCTCAATTATTAAAAACTGACCGGCACATCCAAACATAGATCTAGTCTGAACAGGTGCTAAATCCTAGAGTCACCAACTCGTATACATTCAAGAATAAAAAATAGCACACTGTAGCGCTATAGCTTGCGGACACAAAAATATGAAAAATGGTGGTCACAGGCGTTTTAATTATAGCAGCTTCATTACCCTCCACAGAGATGTACATTTTAGTCTGGAGAGAGGATTCATATGTTCCCATGCAGACAGACTTTTCTAAGTGAGGATTGGCATAGTTAGGACCTGGTATACGAGAAGAGCCTTAACGTGGCTACCAGGTACGCATAAATTGGCCTTTTTATGCGCTAAGACTTCTCAATTTTTCATATTTCTAAGGCAGTGATGCAATTCATTTTTAATATTTTTGTGTCCGCAAGCTATAGCGCTACAGTGTGCTACCTTTTATTCTTGAAGCTCTCAATTATTAACCTGGCTTAAACTTACCTTTCAATAGCAAGGTGGCTTTAACCCATTTTTAACCCATTCGTCACCACTACAGGGCAATGGGAATAGACGAACAAAGTGCCAGAATGGGCGCATCTAATTATAGATTTGCCTTTTCTGGGGTGGCTGGGGGCAGATGTTAGTAGCCATGGGGGGCACAAAATAAATACACGCTCCCTAGGCTATTATTATCTGCCCCCACTCACTGGCTTTGTCTGGTTGAGAAAATAGCGCGGGAGCCCACGCTTTTTTTTTCAACGAATTTACACCTTTAATTAACCAACCCCTACATGTGTGAAATTTTGCACACATACACTCATGTAATTGTTAGTGAAAACCATATATCAAACTACATGAAATGACATGGTTAACTGTAAACCATGTGTCATTTCATGTCGGGTCTGTAATTTCACAAAAGCCGGCAATTGAATTAGCGGCTATTATACTATGTAGAAGTGCATGAACTATAAATATATACATATACATATACATGTCACAATATATGTATTATATGTGTGTATATGTATTCTTTCCATTCTTTATTAAAGCTGTCAGTGTGATTTTACAGTTTAGCCGGGGATGAATTGCCGGCTTTTCTAAAGGACACCGGTGTGATTTAATCGCAAGTCACACGTGCGGTCCGTCTGTAATCCGATTTTTAATCGCACCCATAGACTTGCATTGGCGATTGTCGATCCGCAATCGGTGACAATCGCAGCATGCTGCGATTGCACTCTCACATATAAAACAAACCACAAAAAATCTGATGGTGGGAGCTGCTCTGTAGATTAACATTGGTCCGACTGCAATGCGATATTTCATCGCATTGCAGTTGTCCGATTTTGTCGCCATTGTGACCCTGGCCTTAGGGTTAGGGTTGGGGCTAAAGTTAGGGTTAGGGTTGGAGCTAAAGTTAGAATTAGGGTTAGGGTTGGGATTAGGGTTAGGGGTGTGTTAGGGTTAGGTTTGTGGTTAGCGTTATGATTATGGTTGGGATTAGGGTTAGGGGCGTGTTGGGGTTAGGGTTGGAGTTAGAATTGGGGGGTTTCCACTGTTTAGGCACATCAGGGACTCTCCAAATGTGACATGGCGTCTGATCTCAATTCCAGCCAATTCTGCGTTGAAAAAGTCAAACAGTGCGCCTTCTCTTCTGAGCTCTGTTATGCGCCCAAACAGTAGTTTACCCCGACATCAGCGTACTCAGCACAAATTGCACAGTAACTCTGGGGGTCCAATTTCATCTGTTACCCTTGTGAAAATAAAATATTGGGGGCGAAAAAATGATTTTTGTAAAAAAAAAAATGATTTTTTTTGTTTTTACGGCTGTAAGTTATACATTTCTGTGAAGCACTTGGGGGTTCATAGCGCTCACAACACATCTAGATAAGTTCCTTGGGGGTCTATTTTCCAAAATGGGGTCACTTGTGGGGGATTTCCACTGTTTAGGCACATCAGGGGCTCTCCAAATGCGATATGACTCCTGCAGACCATTCCATCAAAGTCTGCAATCCAAAACGTCACTACTTCCCTTCCGAGCCCCAACGTGGACCATACAGTAGTTTTCTCGCACATACAGGGTAACAGCTTACTCAGGACAAATTGGACAACTTTTGCGGTCCAATTTCTCCTGTTACCCTTGGGAAAATAAAAAGTTGGGGACTAAAAAATCATGTTTGTGGAAAAAATGATTTTTTTATTTTCATGCTCAAGTGTTATAAACTTTAGTGAAACACCTGGGGGTTCAAAGTTCTCACCACACATCTTGATAAGTTCCTTGGGGGTCTAGTTTCCAAAATGGGGTCACTTGTGGGGGGTTTCCACTGTTTAGGCACATCAGGGGCTCTCCAAACACGACATGGCGTCCAGCCAATTCTGCTTTGAAAAAGTCAAACGGCGCTCCTTCCCTTCCGAGCTGTGCGATGCACCCAAACAGTGGTTTACCCCCACATATGGGGTATCAGCGTACTCAGGACAAATTGCATAATAACTTTTGGGGTCTTGTTACCCTTGGGAAAATAAAAATTGGGATGAAAAGATCATTTTTGTGGAAAAAAATTATTTTTTTTAATTTTACGGCTCTACGTTATAAACTTGTGTGAAGCACTTAGGGGTTCAAATTGCTCACCACAGATCTAGATAAATTCCTTAGGGGGTCTATTTTCCAACATGGGGTCACTTGTGGGGGGTTTCCACTGTTTAGGCACATCAGGGGCTCTCCAAATGCAACATAGCGTCCAATCTCAATTCCAGCCAATTTTGGTTGGAAAAAGTCAAATGGCGCTCCTTCCATTTTGAGCCTTGCCGTGCTCCCAAACAGTGGTTCCCCCCCACAAGTGGGGTATTAGCGTACTCAGGACAAATTGGACAACTACTTTTGTGGTCCAATTTCTCCTGTTACCCTTGGGAAATAAAAAATTGGTGACTAAAAGATCATTTTTGTGGGAAAAAATAGGATTTTTTATTTTCATGCCCGGGCATTATAAACTTGTGTGAAGCACTTGAGTGTTCAAAGTGCTCACCACCAATCTAGATAAGTTCCTTAGGGGTCTAGTTTCCAAAATGGGGTCACTTGTGGGGGGTTTCCACTGTTTAGGCACATCTGGGGCACTGCAAACGGAACATGACACCCATCAACGTCTGCATTCCAAAACGTTATTACTTCCTTTCCAAGCCCTGCTGTGCGCCCAAACAGTTTCCCCCCCCCACATATAGGGTATCAGCGTACTCAGGACAAATTGGACAACAACTTTTGGGGTCCAATTTCCTTGGGAAAAATCAAAATTGGGGACTAAAAAATCATTTTTGTGGAAATTTTTTTTCACACCCAGGCATAAACTTTTTTGAAACACTTAGGTGTTCAAAGTGCTCACAACAGATATAGGTAAGTTCCATAGTGGGTCTAGTTTCCAAAATGGTATCACTTGTGGGGGGTTTCCACTGTTTAGGCTCATCAGGGGCTCTCCAAACGCGACATCTCAATTCCATCCAATTTTGGTTTGAAAAAGTCAAACGGCGCTCCTTCCCTTACGAGCCCTGCCGTGCGCCCAGACAGCGGTTTTCCCCCACATATGGGATATCGGCGTACTCAGAAGAAATTGCACAACAACTTTTTCTGTCCATTTTCTCTTTTTACCATTGTGAAAATAAAAAAAAGTTTGTAAAAGATCATTTTTGTGATTAAAAAGTTAAATGTTCATTTTTTCCTTCCACGTTGCTTCAGCTCCTGTGAAGCACCTGAAGGGTTAATAAACTTCTTGAATGTGGTTTTGAGTACCTTGAGGGGTGCAGTTTTAAGAATGGTGTCACTTTTGGGTATTTTCTGCCATATAGACCCTCAAAGTGACTTCAAATGTGAGGTGGTCCCTAAAAAAATGGCTTTGTAAATTTTGTTGTAAAAATGAGAAATTGCTCGTCAACTTTTAACCCTTACAATTTCCTAACAAAAAAAAATTTTGGTTCCAAAATTGTGCTGATGGAAAATAGACATGTGGGAAATGTTATTTATTAACTATTTTGTGTGACATAGTTCTCTGTTTTAAGGAAATAAAAATTCAAAATTTGAAAACTGCAAACTTTTCAAAATTTTCGCCATATTTGCGTTTTTTTAAAAAATAAATGCAAGTTATATCGAAGAAATTTTACCACTATCGTGAAGTACAATATGTCATGAGAAAACAATCTCAGAATCGCGAAGATCCGTTGAAGCGTTCCAGAGTTATAACCTCATAGACAGTGGTTAGAATTGTAAAAATTGGCCCGGTCATTAACGTGCAAACCACCCTTGGGGGTAAAGGGGTTAAATTAAAATGAGGTGAATGAGGGACCGATGGAAGCCTGCTGTACTGGGAGCCCTGATACCTAATGCAACAGCTTAAATGTGATTTTTGATAAACCACACTCAAGTAGCACACATATCAGCTTGGTATACCAAAAATGTTATAAACATGTAACACAGGTAGTTGACTGAAAGTAATTGCAGGTCTGCTCATCTGAGAGCCCTACTGCTACAGGGAAGACACTTGAAGTAGACCCAACTTGAAGTACAAACATTTCCCAAAATTATTGACACACCGCTAAGGTGTCCTCAATTTCCCAGAGTAGAACTATTATAATAGCACAATTTTTTGAAAACTTCAGTTACTGTACAGTCTACTCGACTTTCTCTCTTTGGCAGCCACACAGCAGTATTATTATTTATTTTCATAGCGCCATAAATGTGAAAAGAGGTATACATAATAAAAACAAGTACAATAATCTTAAACAATACAATTCACCGACTGCTACTGGAGGAGAGAGGACCTGCCGGAGAGGGCTCACAGTCTATAAAGGATGGATGAGGATACAATAGACGAGGGTAGAGCTGCTTGTGGAGCGATGATTAGTGTAGGTTGTAGGCTTGTCGGAAGAGGTATTTCTACGGGGTTCATTTTGAAGGTTCCCATGGTAGGCGAGAGTATGATATGCTGACATCAGAAATGAGAACAGCATCCAGTCCGGGTGGAATAACAACAAAATCCTTTATTCTGCCATATGTGAAATACAACGTTTCGGCCCCATTGTGGACTTTCTCAAGTATAATACAATGAACATTATGGCGTCCTTAAATGGTGTGGAGAAGCCAATCACCATCTAGGTACCGCCCCATGGTTAGATAGCCATACATAACATATCATAGTGAAAACAGCACAAAAAATTTTTTACATACAATTTTAAAATAGCGATCACATAACATCACACATGTATATTGTAGATAACAACAGAATTACCCATAAGGGATATAAATTCTCACACCAGATCCCCATTGTAAACAGAATGTCACATAGCGTTCACCAATAGATGACTAGTTAATGCAGCCCCATACGATGTCAAAACCCAATCACCTTCGTTCTTAGTCATAAAGATGTCTAAGCCAATAAAGGTCCACGTCTGACACATCATGTGACTCAACCGCGTCATTACCCAGCGCATGCGCTCCTGTGTCTCACTCCAATCGTATCAACAAACGGGAGGACGTCCGTGTCCCAGCTGTATGTGGTCTCGCGATCTTTCCACCGTCTCTAAGCGACCACCTCACCAGCGCATGCGCACATGTATTTTCCTAACAACATCACATAGTCAGGGAAGACAGCAGAATCTCAACTGCACGTGGTCTCACGATCTTACCAACATCACTAAGCTACCATATCTCACCCTAGAAATACAATTTAACTCTTTCAAGGACCCTATTAGAGAGAAGGGGTTCAGCAACAGAATAATCCTATAAACCTGCCAATGTTTGGATATATAATCGCACTATTCATAATCATACCAAACAAAAATAATCATTCCAGAATATATTAACCCCTGTGTTTATTAACTCATCAAAAAGAGGACAATGGACTTAGGCACACAAAAACTAAAAAAAAAACACAATGACATACAACCCAATATAGAACTATTGAATCCCCACAACCTCCAAATTCAAGATCGCACACAACCTAAAAGTGAAAATAAAAATAAACATAAATAATATATACATAAAAACTAATCTAAAACCAATACGTACACTTAATCAAGATACCAGTATCGATATTATCTTGTACAGATGTTTAAGTTATACTCCTCAGTGGTTGATACCTTTTAATGGCTAACTGAAAAGATGGTAACAAATTGCAAGCTTTCGAGACTACTCCGGTCTCCGGTCTATCTACTGGCTAACACGGTACGAAGATACACATCTTTCCTATAAGTTATACTCCAAATTCAAGCCTTTAGGCTGAAGCGTCTCCAACACATAGATCCAACGCAATTCCTTCTGTTTTAATAATTTACTCCTGTCACCCCCACGCCGTAAGGGAGGTACCCATCAATCACCTTGAACCTCAATTGATTAACCGAATGACGACAATCAACAAAATGTTTTGGTACTGGCAACTCCAACAACTTGGTCCTTATAGTGCTTTTGTGTTTGCTAATGCGTGCCCTATTTTCCATCGTCGTCTCGCCCACATACATCAACCCACATGGGCACATGAGTATGTAGACGACAAAACTGGACGAACAAGTATAGCGTTCCTTAATTAGGAAACGCTTACCTGTGCGGGGATGATTAAAGCTATCTCCTTTAACCATGTTGTTACAACAAGCACAACTCAAACACGGAGAATTGCCTGTTTTAGGTGGACCTAGCATCAACTGTCTAGAAATTTTCACAGGGCCTATATCAGTTTTAACCAATTTGTCTTTTAGATTCTGACCCCGTCTGTATGATAATAAGGGTCTTTGTGCCTGCTCCATGACCTGTGGTAAACCCCTGTGTAATAGACCCCAATGTTTATTTAAGATCCCCCCAATCTTGCCACTGACTGGGCTAAAGGTAGAAACAAAAGGGACCCGTTTAGGAGTAATCTTATTACACTTTTGTCTAACATCTTCCGATGTCAAATTTAAAGCCTAAAGGGTATGCCACACTGAACAATATCGCTAACGGGATCGCTAAAAAACGTCACTATTTAGCGATCCCGTTAGCGATGTTGTTCAGTGCGGCAGCTGCCAGCGACGAGCTTCCTGCTGTGATCTCGCTCGTCGCTGGAATCGTTCCGGACCCTATTTTCTCGTCGGCGCTCCCGCTGGGTAAGTATATATCGCTAGTGTGGCACCTTTTCTTAGCGATTTAGCGGTACTTTTGTACCGCTAAAGTCGTTAAGAAGATCGCTAACGGCGATAGCGTCGTTAACTATATCGCTAAATGTGGCCGCACTTAGCGATATAGAAACAATCCCGCTAGCGATCGCATTAGTATGCGTCGTTATCGTGATCGCTAGCGGGATTGTTTAGTGTGGCAGTACCTTTATCCTTATGTTGTAAAATATCACTCCTAGGATATCCCCTATTAATGAATTTTCACACATCTGGTTAAGTCTTAAATCTAATTTGTCATGATCCTTTACAATGCGTCGTACACTCAACATCTGGCTCCAGGGCAAAGATTCCACCATTCTCCTCGGATGGTTACTATCAAACACTAAAAGACTATTCCTGTCAGTTTCTTTAATGAACAAATCAGTACATAATGACCCATTATTCTTGTAGACCAAAGTATCAAGAAATTGAATTTGTTCACAGGAATGTGTAATTGTAAACTTTAACTCTGGAAATATCCCATTCAAATAGTTATGGAAAGCAAGTAAATCATCCAGCTTGCCTTCCCAAACACAGAAGATGTCGTCAATGTAACGCCACCAGACCCTGACATGGCGCCAGTGGGTGGAATTATACACATGCTGGTCCTCAAATACCGCCATGTAGATGTTTGCATAGGTGGGCGCCACATTGGACCCCATGGCGGTACCACGCAACTGTAGGAAGTATTCATCCCCAAACAGAAAAAAATTTCTTCTGAGGATGAACTCCAACAGTGCCAGGACCAGCTGTGCACTTTCTGTCGCCATGTCAGAGCCCGATAGCGCCACATCAACTGCCTCCAAACCTCTCTCGTGTTCAATAGTGGTATATAGGGAAACCACATCAAAAGAAATAAGTATAGTGTCAGTTGTCACAGTCAGTCCCTCAATTTTATTCAAAAAATCATTGGTGTCCATGATATAGGATCTAGCCGCCACAGCAAATCGAAGTAAAACCCTATCAAGAAAAATAGAAACTTTATTACACAAAGAACCCCTCCCGGACACAATGGGGCACCCGGGAGGATTCACAAGGTCCTTGTGAATTTTCGGCAGGGTATACAGAATAGGGGTCACCGGGGCTTCCACTACAAGAAAATCTGACAGCTTTTGATCAATAAGCCCATTACTCAATGCCTCCTCAATAAGAAGTCTCAATTCTCCCAAAAATCCCGATGTAGGGTCACTAGATAATTTAATATAAACAGCCGTGTCTGACAATTGGTTGTAAATTTCAGCTTTATATTTACAAGTGTCCATCACTACCAGTGCACCACCTTTGTCCGCCGCCCTGATAGTGATATTAGTGTTATTGGACAACACATCTAGAGCCCTTCTCTCATCAAAAGTCAAATTGCCTCTCTTACGATTCAAATTATCATGTCTGAGTTTAGCTACATCCTTCTCCACCAATTGAATGTAGGCTTCTACAAAATTATTTTTAATTGGAGGTTGAATAAACCAAGCTCATGTAAGGAGAAGCCATTACAGCTATTATTTAAGGTAGTTTGAGGTACATCAGCCTTGTCACAGAAATAAGTAGACAACCTTAGTCTTCTAAAGAATGCAAACAGATCACACTCAATCCTGAACCAATCCGGAGAATTGGTTGGGCAAAATGATAGTCCCTTAGAAAGTACATCATAATCTACATCTGGCAATGTATATGATGAAATATTTACCACAATGTCTCTCTTTATGTGAACCTCTTCCTCCCTTCCATATTCCGTGTCCGCATTGGGAGACTGCGTGTCGTTCCTGGCATCTGGGCGACTGTCCCTCTGTCGCTTATGTTTTCTGCCACCCCTACGTAGCTTCCTTTTACTGCGGTTTTGTCCACCTTCTCTTTGCCTAAAAAATGGGAAGAAGAGGGCACACCAAGATTGGAATCATCAGTGGAATCAGATTCCGCTGTAGTAAAGCCAAATTTCCTCTGATCCTTCCTCTGCGATCTTTTCCTCCTACGAGGGTGTACAAATCGATCAGTCCTTGAATATGAGGACATCTGGGTACCACCCTGCCATGAAAAAACCCGGCCAGACCTATAGTCCTCAGTATCTCGAAACCATTTTGTTCTTTTGGTCTTTTCAATATCACAGCGAAATTTCACCATTTTGTCTTCCAGTTGTAGTTTAAAGGCATCATACTCCTGAGCTGTCATCAAAGTTGTCAACTGCTGTTCCTGTTCCATGAGTTTCTTCTTCAATGAACCAATCTCTGTATTAAGAAGCTCGATATTCAAGAGCATTAAGTCAAAAGCATATTTATTAGTAATCGACTCAAATCTGCTGCAGAACTGCATATTGTCAGCCAATAATGTAGGACGTAAATGTGGCTTAAGACCACGTGGAGTCCTATGTACCCTGTGATACTCACATAGGGTCATGGCATGCAGTTCATATAAGATAAGCTTTCTCTTATCACTCTCATAGCGCTTTCTCAGCATCTCCACAGTCGGTTTATTAAAAAATGACATGTCCATTTGGGCTTCAGATAAAATCCTTCTGGCATCATCATCAGTGTACGAGAAAATAGTGGCAGTAGCCAGTTCACCCACCTCTGGCTCACTTGATTCCATAGTTTCCATCACTGGTGCACATCTGCCAGGATCCACACAGTCCAACAAAGCGAAACAGCAGCTGACAGCACACAGGAGTGTATAGGATGCACGTTCAGAGTTCAAGGATCCAATTGAACAGGAAAGTCCACATCAGAAATGAGAACAGCATCCAGCATCACTTTTAGGTTGTGGGCGATCTTGAATCTGGAGATTGTGGGGATTCAATAGTTCTATATTGGGTTGTATGTCATTGTGTTTTTTTTTTAGTTTTTGTGTGCCTAAGTCCATTGTCCTCTTTTTGATGAGTTAATAAACACAGGGGTTAATATATTCTGGAATGATTATTTTTGTTTGGTATGATTATGAATAGTGCGATTATATATCCAAACATTGGTAGGTTTATAGGATTATTCTGTTGCTGAACCCCTTCTCTCTAATAGAGTCCTTGAAAGAGTTAAATTGTATTTCTAGGGTGAGATATGGTAGCTTAGTGATGTTGGTAAGATCGTGAGACCACGTGCAGTTGAGATTCTGCTGTCTTCCCTGACTATGTGATGTTGTTAGGAAAATACATGTGCGCATGCGCTGGTGAGGTGGTCGCTTAGAGACGGTGGAAAGATCGCGAGATAACATACAGCCGGGACACGGACGTCCTCCCGTTTGTTGATACGATCGGAGTGAGACACAGGAGCGCATGCGCTGGTTAATGACGCGGTTGAGTCACATGATGTGACGTCAGACGCTATAGGACGCTATCAAGAGAAGTACCCGTCTGTTGTTATGATCTGAGGTAGCCATAGGAGCGCATGCGCTGGGGGAGTGACGTGGATGAGTCACATGATGTGACGTCAGACGCTACAGGACGCTATCGAGAGAAGATACAGAGGTAGTACTTACATGTGCTTTTGTTTACATCCTAAAGGAGGCGGTTTGATGCGGTTATACTTGTTAGGAGATGCCTGCACGGATAGGGTAAGTTTTTGGCGCCAGTGTCAGACGTGGACCTTTATTGGCTTAGACATCTTATGACTAAGAACGAAGGTGATTGGGTTTTGACATCGTATGGGGCTGCATTAACTAGTCATCTATTGGTGAACGCTATGTGACATTCTGTTTACAATGGGGATCTGGTGTGAGAATTTATATCCCTTATGGGTAATTCTGTTGTTATCTACAATATACATGTGTGATGTTATGTGATCGCTATTTTAAAATTGTATGTAAAAAATTTTTTGTGCTGTTTTCACTATGATATGTTATGTATGGCTATCTAACCATGGGGCGGTACCTAGATGGTGATTGGCTTCTCCACACCATTTAAGGACACCATAATGTTCATTGTATTATACTTGAGAAAGGCCACAATGGGGCCGAAACGTTGTATTTCACATATGGCAGAATAAAGGATTTTGTTGTTATTCCACCCGGACTGGATGCTGTTCTCATTTCTGATGTAGACTTTCCTGTTCAATTGGATCCTTGAACTCTGAACGTGCATCCTATACACTCCTGTGTGCTGTCAGCTGCTGTTTCGCTTAGTATGATATGCTGAGGGACACCGTTCCAGAGTATAGTGGATCTATGGGAGAAATCTAGCATGCGATTGTGAGAAGAGGAGATAAAAGGGGAGTAGAGAAGGGGATCTTGTGACGATCGGAAGTTGCATGCAGGTAAGTACCAGGACACTAGGTCACAGATGTATGAATGAGACAGGTTTTGGATCGCGTTATATGCCAAACTTAGGGTTTTGAACAGGAGTCTATGGGCAATGGGAGCCAGTGCAGGAATTGACAGAGGAGAGAAGCCAGGGAATAGCGGGGTGACAGGTGGATTAGTCGGGCAGCAGAGTTTAGGATAGATTGGATGAGTGCGATAGTATTGGAAGGGAGGCCACAGAGCAGGAGGTTGCAGTAGTCGAGGCGGGAGATGAGAGCATGCACAAGTGTATTTGCAGATTCACGGTTGAGGAATTTGTGGATCAGGATAGAATTTGTGGATATATAGTATGATGGTCCCCACTGCCCCACTCGTATATTATACATAATACCGCTCTTATCTGCACTTCATCTACGGTGAGTTGTGGCAGTAGATACAGTGGGTACGGAAAGTATTCATACCCTCTAAATTTTTCACTCTTTGTTTCATTGCAGCCATTTGGTACATTCAAAAAAAAAAGTTCCTTTTTTTTTCTCATTAATGTACACTCTGCACTCCATCTTGATTGAAAAAAACAGAAATGTAGAAACATTTGCAAATTTATTAAAAAAGAAAAGCTGAAATATCACATGGTCATAAGTATTCAGACCCTTTGCTCAGACACTCATATTTAAGTCACATGCTGTCCATTTCCTTGTGATCCTGCTTGAGATGGTTTTACTCCTTCATTGGAGTCCAGCTGTGTTTAATTAAACTGATAGGACTTGATTTGTAAAAGCACACACCTGTGTATATAAGACCTCACATGTCAGACCAAATGAGAATCATGAGGTCAAAGGACCTGGCCAAGGACTTCGGAGATTAAATTGTGGCAAGGCACAGATCTGCATTACTCAAGGTTCCTAAGAGCACAGTGGCTCCATAATCCTTAAATGGAAGAAGTTTGGGACCACCAGAAGTATTCCAGCCAAACTGAGGAATCAAGGGAGAAGAGCCTCGGTAAGAGAGGTAAAGAAGAACCCCAAGATCACTGTGGCTGAGCTCCACAGATGCAGTAGGAAGATTGGAGAAAGTTCCACAAAGTCGACTATCACTGCAGCCCTCTACCAGTTGGGCCTTTATGGCAGAGTGGCCCAACAAAAGCCTCTCCTCAGTGCCAGATATATGAAAGCCTGCATAGAGTTTGCTAAAAAAAACACATGAAGGACTCCCAGACTATGAGAAATAAGATTTTCTGGTCTGATGAGACAAAGGAAGAACTTTTTGGTGATAATTCAAGCGGTATGTGTGGAGAAATCCAGGCACTGCTCATCACCTCCCCAATACAATCCCAACAATTAAATGTGGTGGCAGCATCATGCTATGGGGGTGTTTTTCAGCTGCAGGGACAGGACAACCGGTTGCAATTGAAGGAAACATGAATGCAGTCAAGTACAGATATATCCTGGATGAAAACCTCTTCCAGAGTGCTCTGGACCTCAGACTTGGCCGAAGGCTCACTTTCCAACAAGACAATGACCCTAAGCACACAGCTAAAATAACAAAGGAGTGGCTTCAGAAGAACTATGTGACCATTGTTGACTGGCCCAGCAAGAGCCCTAACCTAAACCCAATTGAGCTTCTCTGGAGAGACCTGAAAATGGCTGTCCATCAACGCTTACCATCCAACCTGACGGATCTGGAGAGGATCTGCAAGGAAGAATGGCAGAGGATCCCCAAATCCAGGTGTGAAAAACTTGTTGCATCATTCCCAAGAAGACTCATGGCTGTACTAGCTTAACAGGGTGCTTCTACTCAATACTGAGCAAAGGGTCTGAATACTTATCACCATGTAATATTTAAGTTTTTCTTTTTTAATAAATTTCCAAAAATTTCCACATTTCTGTTTTTTTTTTTCAGTCAAGATGGGGTGCAGAGTGTACATTAATGAGAAAAAAAATGAACTTTTTGAATTTACGAAATGGCTGCAATGAAACAGAGTGACAAATTTAAAGGGGTCTGAATACTTTTCGTATCCACTATATAGTCTATCTCTAAATAAATATTTGAATGAAAAAAAATCTAAACAATAAAAGTACACATTTGGTATCGCCACGTCTGCAACAACCCGACCTATAAGACTGTCCCACTAGTTAACCCCTGTAGTGAACACCATAAAAAAGGCAAAAAACAATTCTTTATCATCATACCGCCGAACAAAAAGTGGAATAATATGCGATCAAAAAGACGGATATAAATAAACATGGTACCACAGAAAACGTAATCTTGTCCCTCAAAAAACAAGCTGCCATACAGCTCTATCAGCGTAAAAATAAAAAAAAGTTATAGCTCTCAGAATAAAGTGATGCAAAAATTATTTTTTCTATAAAATAGCTTTTATTGTATAAAAGCACCAAAACACAGGGAAGAGCTGGGCAAAGCCCCAGAACTGGTGCATCTAATAGATTTGCCTTTTCTGGGCAGCTGCTGGCTGCTATTTTAGGCTGGTGGGGTCTATATCCATGGCCCCTTACCAGACTAAGAATACCAGCCTTCAGCTGTGGGCTTTAGCAAGGCTGGTTGTCAGAAATGGGGGGGACCCCATCCCGTTTTTTAAATTTATTTAAATAATTTTAAAAAAAAAACAGCGTGGGGACTCCTCTATTCTTGACAACCAGCCTTGCTGAAGATGACAGCTGAGGGTTGCAGCCCCCAGCTGTGAGATTTGCCTGGCTGGTTATAGAAAATATAGGGGAACCCACGCCGTTTTTTTCATTTATTTATTTATAGTGCAGGCGGCTACTGCTGTCACTGTTATTAGCAGGGGTAGGCTGATGGGAGTAATAGTTTCATCAGCCGCCGCCTGCTGTCTCTTTTATTACTTAAATATAACTTTCATCATTCTCCCCTGCTCGCGCCGATCGCCGGCAGAGTAGGGGAGAATTGACGAGTGCTGTGTTCAGCACCCGGGAACAGCGCTTACTGTAACGCTTCTGCCCCGGCGCCGATGCATGTCACATGGATGAGATCCATGTGTGTTATGCCTATGCACGTGTGCGGAATATTTTCTGGCCCATGCTGACAGTAAAAAACAGACATGTCAGCGTGTTTTGCCCACGGACACTCGGTCCGTGGAAGCACACTTTCATGTGTATAGACCCATTCACTTGAATAGGTTCCTCCCGAGTCTCTCTGCATGGCTAAGTAGTACTGTACAGCCACATATGGGTATTGCCACGTTCAGTAGAAATTGTGGGACAAATTTTGGTGCCATTTTTACCCACTTCTTGTGTGAAAATGTAAAATCTTTAGCTAAAACAAAATTTTGGTGGTAAAAAAGTTATTTTGTCTTTACTAAACCCAATGGTATAAAATTCTGTGACACACCCATGGAGTCAATCTGATCACTGCACCCCTAGATGAATTTATTGAGAGGTGTAGTTCGTAAAATGGGGTCACTTATGGGGGGTTCTGCTGTTATGGCACCTCATGGGCTCTCCAGTGGGTCATGACACCTGCAAACCATAACAGTAAAATCTGGCGCTCCCTGCCTTCTGAGCTTTGCACTGTGCCTAAAAAATATTTCCCGATGTAGGGTATTGGCACACTAGGGGGAAAAATGGACCTCAGTTTGTTGTAAAAAAAAATGTCCTATTAGCCCTTAGAAAAATTAAAAACTTGGGGCTAAAACAACATTTTAGTGGAAAAATGTAATTTATTCTTTCTTCACCGCTCAGTGGTCTAAAATTCTGTGAGGCACATGTGGTGTTAATATGATCACTGCACCCGTAGATGAATTCATTGCATTCATTGGGAAGTGTAATTTGTAAAATTAGTTCACATATAGTGGGTTTCTGTTGTTTTGGCACCTCAGGGGCTCTGCCAATGTGACATGGCACCCTCAAACCATTCCAGCAAAATCTGAACTCCAATAAGGTGCCTCTTCCCTTCTGAGCTTTGCACTGTGCCTCAAAAGTAGTATTCCCCTACATATGGGGTATCGGTGTACTTGAGAAATTGCACAACAACTTTTGGGGGTCCAATTTCTCCTGTTACCCTTGGTAGAATAAAAAATTGGGGGCGAAAAGATTATTTTTGTGGAAAAAAAATATTATTTTCATGGCTCTACGTTATAAACTTCTGTGAAGCACTTGGGAGTTCGAAGTGCTCACCACACATCTAGATAAGTTCCTTGGGGGTCTAGTTTCCAAAATGGTGTTACTTGTGGGGGGTTCCACTGTTTAGGCACATCAGGGGCTCTCCAAACACAACATGGTGTCCGATCTTAATTTCAGCCAATTTTGCGTTGAAAAAGTAAAACTGCTCCTTCCGAGCTCTGCCATGCACCCAAACAGTGGTTTACCTCCATATATGGGTATCATCATACTCGGGACAAATTGCACAACAACTTTTTAGGTGCAATTTCTCCTTTTTACCCTTGGTAAAATTAAAAAAAATGGATCTGAAATAATTTTTTTGTGAAAAGAAGTTAAATGTTCATTTTTTTAAAACATTCCAAAAATTCCTGTGAAGCAACTGACGGGTTAATAAACTTCTTGAATGCAGTTTTGAGCACCTTTGAGGGGTGAAGTTTTTAGAATGGTGTCACTTTTGGGTATTTTCTATCATATGGAACCCTCAAAGTGACTTCAAATGTGATGTGGTCCCTAAAAAAAAGAATGGTGTTGTAAAAATGAGAAATGGCTGTTTTTCTTCTAACTTCCTAACAAAAAAAATTTTGGTTCCAAAATTATGCTGATGTAAATTAGACATGTGGGAAATGTTACTTATTAAGTATTTTGTTTGACATGTCTCTGTGATTTAAGGGCATGAAAATTCAAATTTGGAAAATTGCCAATTTTTTTTAAAATTTTCAAAAAATTTCTGATTTTTTTCACAAATAAACACAAGTCATCAAAAAATTTTACCACTATCATGAAGTACAATATGTCACGAGAAAATAGTCTCAGAATCACTGGGATTCATGGATATGCAAATTGCCTCTTCAAAAAAAGAGGACTTGTACTCTATAGCGCCACCTGGGATTCATGGAAGCGTTCCAGAGTTATTACCTCATAAAGGACAGTGGTCAGAATTGTAAAAATTGGCCTGGTCATTAACTTGCAAACTACCCTCTGGGGTAAAGGGGTTAAAATACTGGGTTAGTTATGGGGTGTCTGATGGACACCGCTCCATTATTAACACCAGGGGTTAATGCCAGCTGACATTTCAAAGCGACATCAACCCCATAAACCATTACCCCGATTGCCACTGCACTAGGGCAATTGGGGATGAGCTGGGCAAAGAGCCAGAATTGGTGCATCTAATGTGATGAGCCAGTTCTGGGGTGGCTGTGGACTTGACTTTTTAGGCTGGAGGGGCCCAGTAACCATGGACCTTCCAAACTTGATAATACAAGCCTGCAGCTGTCTTCTTTACCTTGGCTGGCTAGCAAAAATAGGAAAGATCTCATGTTGATTTTAAATAGGTTAAATAAGGCTAAACACTGGTGATGAGCGAACGTGCTCGGATAAGGGGTTATCCAAGCATGCTTGGGCGCTAACAGAGTGTCTTCAGTGTGCTAGAAAAATATGTTAGAGTTCCCGGGGGACAGCCACAAGACATGCAGGCGCGGGGAATCAAATATATTATTCGAGCATGTCGATGACATTCTGTTGTAACCCAAACATGCTCTGATAACACCCTTTAGTGCCAAATTAATTTTTATTGAAATCAAGGAATAGTGTTTTGAAGTTTCGGTCTAATTGACCTTCCACAGATACACTTATTTGATTGAATTATATGCATAAATATCAGACATAACCTGACAATCAGTAACTAAGAAACAGAAATCGAAAGTTCGATTTCCGTTTTGCTGTATTATATTTTTTTATTAATTGATTGCCAGGCTGTGTCTAATAATTATGCATATTATTCTGGTTGTTTTGGTGTATATATCGGAGGAAGGTCAATTAGACCGAAACATCAAAACTATTATACACTATTCCTTGATTTTAATAAAAATTAATTTTTAGAGGGCTGGATTCCCCTATTTTTTTTTATTCTATATATATTCTATTCTGACTGTTCAGCCTGTGATTTTACTGTACTTGGCTGATGAAATGTCAGGTTTCCTTTGTGATGTGTGCGTAAAAATTGGGTCTGTATGCAGTCCTGATTTTTATTTTTTTTTTTCCTTGCACCCTTTGACTTGCAGGGGTGAGTGCGATACGAATCTCTAATCCACTCGCGGCATAATGCAATTGTTTCCTTAGTTCGATTAAAGCTGAGGAAAAAGGAAAAAAAAAATCACAGATGAGCACTGACTCATTTAGTAACAATGGTCAGCATGCAATGCCATAATTTCTTGCATTGCACTCGTCCTATTTATACGCTTGTGTGAGCAACTCCTTGGTCATATAGTTCACAAATCTGGCCTTTACGGAAGTGTGGAAAGAAGAAAGACATTTTTGAAAGCAAGCCATGAAAAATCCTGTTTGCAAAGAGCCATGTTGGGGAAAAGCTAGCATGTGGAAGAAGGTGCTCTGGTCAAATGAGACCAAAGTAGAACTTTTTGAGCTAAATGCGAAACACTATGTGGTGGAAAATCTTAGTTACTTACCGGTAACGGGATTATACAGAGCCCATGACAGCTCCACCTTAGAGAGGGTATCCGCCCATCAAGGATAGGAAACCTACTGAATAAAAAGGTGGCACCTCTACTCCTTATCAGTTGGTTTTCAGAGCATGAGAGGACCTTGAGACAGTAAAAATAACCATCACCAATAAACATTTTTTTAATTAAAACCATTAACCCCTTAACGACCGCCGATATGCCTTTTAACGGTGGTAGTTAAGGGTACTAATGTCTCCTAATTTCTCCTGTTACCCTTGGTAAAATAAAAAAAAAAAATGGAAAAAAATTTTTTTTTATTTTCACGGCTCTGCATTATAAACTTCTGTGAAGCACTTTGGGGTTCAAAGTGCTCCCCACACATCTAGATAAGCCCCTTGGGGAATCTAGTTTCAAAAATGGGGTCAGTTGTGGTTTTTTTTTTACTGTTTAGGCACATCAAGGGGTCTGCAAACGCAACCATTCCATCAGTCTGCATTCCAAAATGCTGCTCCTTCCTTTCCGAGCTCTGCCATGCGCCCAAACAGTGGTTCCCCCCACATATGGGGTATCAGCATACTCAGGACAAATTGGACAACCTTTGGGTCCACTTTCTCCTGGTACCCTTGTGAAAGTAAAAATTTGGGGGTGAAAAGATCTATTTTGTGGAAAAAAAAAGATTTATGTTCACAGCACTGCGTTATAAACTTCTGTGAAGCACTTGGGGATTTAAAGTGCTCACCACACATCTAGATAAGCTCCTTGGGGGGTCTAGTTTCCAAAATGGTGTCACTTGTGGGGGTTTCTACTGTTTAGGCACATCAGGGGCTCTCCAAACACAACATGGTGTCCGATCTCAATTCTAGCCCATTCTGCATTGAAAAAGTCAAACGGCGCTCCTTCCCTTCCAAAAATGAGAAATCGCTGGTCAACTTTTAACCCTTATAACTTCCTAACAAAACAAAAATTTGGCTCCAAAATTGTGCTGATGTACAGTAGACATGTGGGAAATGTTATTTATTAAGTATTTTGTGTGACATATCTCTCTGATTTAACGGCATAAAAATTTAAATTTTCACCTTTTTTCCATTTTTAATAAATAAACACAAGTCGTATCAAATAAATTTAACCACCAACATGAAGTACAATTTGTCACGAAAAATAATCTCAGAATCAGCGGGATCTGTTAAAGCGTTCCAGAGTTATTACCTCATAAAGTGACAATGGTCAGAATTGTAAAAATTGGCCTGGTCATTAAGCTGCAAATTGGCTCCATCACTAAGGGGTTAAAGTGCACACCAACTAGTGATAAGAAGGATATATAAGGGTGCTGTCATGGGCTCTGTAAAATCCTGTTACCGGTAAGTAACTAAGATTTTTTTCCCTTCTCCCATGACAGCACCACCTGATAGATTTATATATTATTAATTTATTATGCTTTGCTTATATAGTGCTATCTTATTCCGCAGTGCTTTCCATACATTATCATCACTGTCCCCAATGAAGCTCACAATCTAAAATTCCTATCAGTATGTCTTTCGCGTTTGGGAGGAAACCCACTCAAACACGAGAACATACAATCTCCTTGCAGATGTTGTCCTTGGTGGCATTTGAACCCTGGACCCCAGCGCTGCAAGGCTAATCACTGAGCCACCCTGCTGCCCTATATAGACCAAAAACACCTAAGGGAGAGGGATCGCTGCTTGCAACACTGTTGCCCCAAAGGACAGATCATCAAGGAAAGACTGATTAAGTCGGTAATGTTTATAGAACGTAGACAAGAAGATCATGTTGCTGCCTTACATGTCTTGTCGATCGACACCTCCGCCTTCTCAGCCCAGGAAGTTGCCATGGCCCTGGTAGAATGAGCCCTCAAGTTCTCTGGAACTGGTACATTACTGACGGAGTAGGCTAAGCTAATGGTGTCCCTGATCCATCAAGCTATTGTACCCCTTGTTACTTTTAAGGGGTACGCTTTGAAATGACACAAATAAGGACTCACTTTTCCTCCATATTTTTGATACAGCCAAATACTGAACCAGAACTCGTTTATCGTCTAGCATATGCAGCTTGCGCTCTTCCGCATTTTTACCATTGCTACAAAAGGAGGGAGAACAATTTCTTGGTTCCTATCAAATTTAGACGGCACCTTCGGAAGATATACTGAGTCTGTTCTCATTATAACTCTATCTTCCAAAGTCTGGGTAAACTGGAGGTTGACTGACAGGGAGTTCAAGTCATTGACTCTACAGGTCGATGTTAGCGCCATCAATTTAGCTGTCTTTAGAGTGAGTATCTTAACTGGTGCTTCACTCAGAGGCTCAAAGGGAGGTCTTGTTAACGCCTCTAGGACTAGATTTAGATCCCAAGGGGGTTTTCTTGAGCCTGGAATCGGTCTTGACCTATCACATGCCTTAATAAATCTAATTATCCACCTATCTGCAGCTAAGTTATAATTATATAAGGCTCCTAGAGTCGACACTTGCCCCTTAAGAGTGCTAGTGGCTAAGCTAATTTCCAGTCCCTTCTGAAGGAACTCTAGTATGGCTTTAATCGGACCATCCCCCTCCCCAAATTGTCCCAAACTAGTCAAAAATTTTGCCCAGTCCTAGCAGATATTTTAGTTGTCACTGGCTTCCTGCTCTGAAGCAGAGTAGAGACTAAGGCCGGGGAGAAGCCTTTCTGGATTAACAGCAAACTGTCAAAATCCATGCCGTTAAATGCAGGCCTGACCTCTGAGGGTGATAAACTGGGCCCTGCCTGAGGATATCTGGAAGGACCCAGGAATCTAACACAAACATCCTTCTCATCCTTGTGAACCATGGCCTCTTGGGCCAAAAGGTAGCAATTAAAATAACTTTTGCTCTCTTCCTGTATTTTCCGCCGGAATCAACACTAACTGGGGAAAGGCATAGGCTAGGTCAAAGTTCCAGAGAATGTTTAGTGACTACTGCATATTGACTTTCCCTCGGAACTAGAGAGCAGAATTTTTCAGTTTTTTTGTTTCGCTTGTTGGTGAACAAATCTATCGCTAGTTGTCCCCACTGATCCACTATTTTGTGGAATACTGGATTCAGCACCCATTCACCCTGTTTTAATGTATTTCACTGAGAAAGTTTGCTCTGTTGTTTTCTTCCCCTCTTATGTGCATTGCTGTTAGTGCTAACTGATGATACTATGCGAACTGCAGGATCTCTTCTTTCGCCTACATTAAGGAGCGAGATCTTGTGCCCCCTTGATCGTTGATGTAAGCAACCGCTGTCCAATTAACATAATCCGAACATAACATCCCTTCAGCTGGGGAAGAAGCCTTATCACTGCATTCTTTACCGCTAGCAGTTCTTTCATGTTCAACGAATAATGCCTGTCTGCCTCCGACCAGACTTCCTGGACTATGCAATCTCGAAGATGTGCTTCCCAACCTTCCGAGTTTGCATCTGCTGTAATTATGTCCATTATCTGATAAGACCAAGGAATTCCCTGTGACAGATACTCCGAATTCAGCCACCAGGCCATGGAACCAATAGTCACTTGGGAAAGTGTGATCTTCCCGTCTAAATGGCCGTTGAGCTTATTTTCTCCTTTTAAGACATCTTGCTGCAGACATCTGGAATATAACTGGGCCTGCTGAGCAGCCAGAATACAGGACGTCATTGTCCCCAGCAGAGGCATTGCCTTCCTTAGGGCCATAACCGGTCTAGTCAATGCTGCTGAAACCAGGGCTATAACTTTGGTTATCTTCTCCGGCAGATAACATATCTGTTTCCCAGAGTCCAAATAAGCCCCAAGAAGGACTGAATTTTTTGTGGCTGTAGCTTTGATTTTTCAAGATTCAGCATCCATCTCAGTTGGGTCAGACTGGTTGTGACTTGCATAAGTTGGTGATTACAGTCTTCTCTTGATCTGCCCACCACTAGGAAATCGTCCAAGTCCGGAATAATTAGAATGTTCCAGTCTCGAAGATGCACTAGAAACTCTAAATGACCTTTGTAAATATCCTTGGAGCCATGGAAACCCCGAACGGTATCGCCCTGTATTGAAAGTGCCAGATCTGTTGGTCTATGTACATGGCTACTCTCAGGTACTTCTGATCTTCTGCTCGGGTTGGAACATGGTAGTAAGCGTCCTTTAAGTCTAGATGCTCATATAACAATCTGGAAACAGCATCTTGATGGTCAATTTTATTGACTACATCTTGAAGGACTTGGATATCAGAAATTTGTTCAGACCCTTCAGGTTGATTATAATCCTGAAGCTCCCATCTCGTTTTATTAGAAATAGGTGAGAATAAAATCCTTTCCCCCGCTGATGTACCAGCACCTCTATCAACACTTGTTTGTGTATTAAGCCTAGTACTTCTGTCTCCAGGGCTAATTGCTCCCTAAGACTTCTGGGGAGGATATTCTGAATGTGTGACGGAGAGTGGACATGAACTCTAATTTTAGCCCTGGCCAAATTATGTTTAGAATCCAGGGATTGGATGAGCTTCTCTCCCAGCTTGGAAGGCTTCCTAGCCTGGAAGGAAGTATGGAGGAAGGGCCTCCAAACATGAAGCCTCTGCTCCTTGTCTTCCTATCTTTCCACTTGCCCTCTTCTCTGTAGGACTTGTTCCTATTGAACCTTCTCTTACGAAACTTTTATAGTGGGGAAAGAATACGCTAGGAAACCCATCTTTCTGTCTGCTGTCTTGTCCAGTATGTCATCTAGTGCCTGCCCAAAGAGGTATTTCCCTTCACATGGGATTGAGCACAACTGGACATCCCCAGGCCAGCTCTTGAGCCACAATGATCAACGGGCAGCGTTTCAAAGATTCGCTGATCTGGCTGCCAGTCTAACAGAGTCTGCTGAAGCATCAGCAAAGGATGCTGCCCCCTGCATTAGTGGAATATTTGTTAACAACTATTGTTTACAGGTGTTATTTTTTATCTGCTCCTCTAGTTGCTGTAACCAGACCATCATGGATCTGGCCGTGCAAATTGCCGCTATCGCAGGCTTCAGTGCTCCATCTGGAGATTCCCATGTTTGTTTAAGGTAGGTCTCGGCCTTCTTGTCTCGGTGGTCTTTAACCCCTTAACCCCCAAGGGTGGTTTGCATGTTAATGACCATGCCAATTTTAACAATTCTGACCACTGTCCCTTTATGAGGTAATAACTCTGGAATGCTTCCGTTCATCCCAGGGATTCTGACATTGTTTTCTCATGACATATTGTACTTCATGATAGTGGTAACATTTCTTTGATATTACATGCGTTTATTTGTGAAAAAAACAGACATTTGGCGAAATTTTGCAATTTTCCAACTTTGAATTTTCATGCCCTTAAATCACAGAGATATGTCACATAAAATACTTAATAAATAACATTTCCTACATGTTTACTTTACATCAGCACAATTTTGGAACCAACATTTTTTTTGTTGGGAAGTTATAAGGGTTAAAAGTTAAACAGCGATTTCTTATTTTTACAGCACCATTTTTTTTTTAGGGACCGCTCCACATTTTAAGTCACTTTGAGGGGTCTATATGATAGAAAATACTCAAAAGTGACCCCATTCTAAAAACTGCACCCCTGAAGGTGCTCAAAACCACATTCAAGAAGTTTATTAACCATTCAGGTGCTTCACAGGAATTTTTGGAATATTTAAAAAATGAACATTTAACTTTTTTCACAAAAAATTTACTTCAGATCCAATTTTTTTTATTTTACCAAGGGTGACAGGAGAAATTGGACCCCAAAAGTTGTTGTGCAATTTCTCCTGAGTACGCTGATACCCCTTATATGCAGGTAAACCACTGTTTGGGCACATGGCAGAGCTCGGAAGGGAAGGAGCGCCGTTTGACTTTTCAATGCAAAATTGGCTGGAATTGAGATCAGACGCCCTGTTGCGTTTGGAAAGCCCTTGATGTGCCTAAACAGTGGAAACCCCCCACAAATGACTCCGTTTTGGAAACTAGACCCCCTAAGGAACTTAACTAGATGTGTGGTGAGCACTTTGAACCCCCAAGTGCTTCACAGAAGTTTATAAAATGTAGAGCCGTAAAATAAAAAATCATATTTTTTCCACAAAACTGATATTTTCGCCCCCAATTTTTTATTTTCCCAAGGGTAACAGGAGAAATTGGACCCCAAAAGTAGTGCAATTTGTACTGAGTACACTGATACCCCATATGTGGGGGTAAACCACTGTTTGGGCGCATGGCAGAGCTCAGAAGGGAAGGAGTGCCAGATTTTACTGTCATGGTTTGCAGGTGCCATGACCCACTGGGAGAGCCCATGAGGTGCCAAAACAGTTTCCCGAGTTTCCTAGCTCTGGTGAGCTGAATGTCGTCATGACGACATCCGCTCACCATGGCAACGATCGGGACCCCACGTCACACCGCGGTGTCTTCGATCCAAAGGCAGAGGGGCTGTAAGCCCTGTGCCGGCTCCCAGAAAGCTGTGATCTTGTTTGATCGCAGCATTACAGGGGTTAAAGTGTCGGGAGCGGTCTGTGAGTGCTTCCGATCGCGATGACGTACTATCCCGTCCATGGTCAAATTGTGCCAGGTCATATGGACGGGATAGTATGTCGGATGTCAGAAAGGGGTTAAGGTTTCCCAGATCTTCAAAGGGTAAGGTGAACTTTTTAGAGGATTTTGCAACAGCCAAATCAATCCTATCGTTTTTTTCTCATAAACCCAATTCCGCCTTGTCAAAGTGGTACCTTTTTTTTAAAATTGTAAATTTTTATTAAAGTTTTAACAATCTTGACAAATAAAGGAGAGTCAAGTCAAGCTTTTACAGTACAAAGCAGAGAAAATAAGAATGTCAATGACTCACCAACCACACTACAAAATAAAACATAAACAATTTACCAAACATATAACCCTAATTTGAATGGACAATAGGACAGGACACACACCATGAGGAGAGGAGAAGGGAGGATCCAGCATTCCAGTACTAAATTAGTCAATTCTCTGTGCCCAAAAGTAATCCCATGGAGCCCATACCGAGTCAAAATTCTCCACACTCGCATTCAGAATTGCCGACATATATTACATCCTTCGGATGTCGTTAATTCTATAAAGCAAATGAAGGTGTGACGGCAGGAAGACCTGTCTCCAGTTGAAGGAGATCAAGTATCTAGCCGCAGTAAGAATGTGTTATAGCAGTATAGCTGACCTTTTCCCCATCCCTTTAGGAGTAAGATTTAGCAGATATATGGACGGGTCCAGACCCACATCAGTAAAGAGAACCTTGGAAATTAACGAACCCACCTCCCTCCAAAAATTCCCATTCCCTGGACACAGATATGATACAGCGTACCCACATCACAGCCGCAAAGCCAACACACATCCGGTATTAAGGGGCTCAGTCTGTAAATGAGGTCAGGAGTGTGATACCAGAACATAAAGTATCTTATACTGATTTTCCTTGTAAACGGTGTAGATAGATGATTTAGCTTTTCCCAGATGACATGCCAGTTTTGAGGTGAGAGTTCCTTTCCCAGAATAGATTCCCATTTACACATGTAAGAGTGTTTTGGTTGACGACCGTCTTGGGAGAACTCAGAATTTTATATATTTCTGAGATTAAACCCCTTGGTCGACAACCCTCTTCTGCAAATCCTCTCAAAGTCTGTCGGCAGGGAGACTCCCAACGAGCCAAAAAAGGAAAAGGCAAAATGCTTAATCTGCAGGTACTGATAAAATTCTTTATTGGTAAGAGAATTTAGATTTGACATCATCAAATGTAAGAAGCTCCAACGTGTCCCCGTCTACCACGTCTGCAAATCTAAGCAAGCCCGCAGAGGACCAAGGCTGGGCCATAGTATGCTCAAGACTGCTTGGCAGTAGGGGTTGAAATATAAATGAAACCATAGGCGAATTCGGAGAGGCCAGACCAAACTTTCTCATATAGGAGAGCCAGATCTCTCTCGTGAAACGGATGGGGCCTAATAGGGGCTCCGGGGTCACAATGGTCCTATTTAGCCATAGTAGCGAGTTCGGATGGACTGGCGCCAACCATAATATCTCTATTTCTGTCCACTTATTGTATGTCCTAAATGAAGCCCATGTAGGGATTCTACGAAGGTGAGCCGCCCAGTAATATTTAATAACATCAGGGACCGAGAGACCCCCTTTGTGATTTAGGAGAGACGTGGACATGTTTAGAGATCCGATGACGCCCATCTCTCCAAATAAACCTCATCATAGCAGCCTGGAGAGACTTAAGCTCACTCATGGGAACCTTGACTGGCAAGGTCTCAAAATAATAGAGGAGGCTTAATAGTCACAGCACAAATTTAAAATTTAATTGTAAGTGGTCTAGTACATCAGGAGGGACATTTAATGGGAGGGCCTCTGTTTTTGATGTGTGTAACTTATACCCCGATAATTCCCCGTATTTTTTAAGATCCTCCATCAGGTTAGGCAGCATAATATGTAGATTGGTCAGAGTCAAAAGGACATCATCCACAAACAAGGAAATCTTAAACATCTTGTCGCGCACCTCTACGCCTGATGTACGGATATTGCCTAATCATCGCCACTAGGGGCTCTATGCATAAAACGTATAATAGGGGTGATAGAGGGCAGCCTTGACGGGTCCCATTTGATATCTTAAATGAAGGACAAGTGCAAAAAGGGAGCCCGATTGAGGCAGAAGGGGAGCTATATAATACTCCAATAGCTGACAGAAAGGGGCCTGAAAAGCCGAAAGCCTTCAGAGTTACGAACAAAAAAAGTCCAATTAAGGTGATTGAATGCCTTTTCTGCATCTAAGCTTAGTATAACAGATTGTTGTTTATTTTTATTAGCAACATCAATTAGATCTATCGCCCTTCTAGTATTGTGTCCCCCTTGCCGGTTAGGGACGAAACACACCTGGTCCTTGTTAATGACCTGTGGAAGCCAGTAAGCAGGTGAATATCTTAAAATCAGAATTTAACAATGCTATTGGGCGATAGTTTGAACAATCCAGGGGATCCCTCTCCAGTTTTGGGATAAGGACCAGATAGGAATGTGCCAGTGTATCCGGCATGGGGGAGCCCCTGAGAAAGGAATTAAAGGGATTGACCATATGTGGAGAGAGCTCCTCTGCAAAGGTTCTGTAGTACAAATATGTCAGCCCATCTGGACCCGGAGATTTACCCAAGGGGAGGTCCCTCAAAATGTCCAGATCCTCCTCCCGTGTCACTATGGTTAAGAGATGACAAGGCCTCAGAGTGGAGAATTGGAAGATTCAAGCTTGACAAAAATTGGCCAATTGCTTCTATTCTATCAGACTTATGTAAAAAGATAGTCTTGTAAGTTATATAACTTTACTGTAAAAGTTGTAGAACGTCCAAGATTTCAGTAGGATCATAATGAATCGTGCCGTCAGTACCTCTCAAAGCCTGTGGATGGGAATTTGGGAATTCAAGGCTCTATCCTTCAACAATCTGGCCAAAAGTGTATGAGCTTTGTTTCCTTTTCGTAGTACTTTTGTTTAGTATAGAGGAGTTTTTCAACCCTACTTGATGCCAGGTCTTTTCAGTTTGTTTCTTAGCACCACAACCTTTTTTAAGGTCCTCACTGAAGGAGAGGCTCCAACTTACGCTCCTCACATGATAATTGAGAAGTTAATTTATCAAATTCCGCTTTAATGTTCCATTTTAATCTAGAACCCTCCTTAATACAGTACCCCCTCATGACAGCTTTACCGGCCTCCAAAAGAACCGAAGGGAAAGAAAACGAGCCGTTATTCAAATGGAAGAAGTCGGAGAGATGGTTCAGTAAAGTCTTCCGAATTGTCGGATCCTTTATTAGAAATTCATTCAACCGCCAGTGACAGACCTTGGAAGCTGATTGAGTGGATTTAAGATCTAAGACCACCGGGGCATGATCAGTCCAAGTGATGTGACCCAACTCTGCCTTCACCATCATCCTAAGGATCGAAATATTCGCAAAAAATAATTTATTCTAGAATGGGTGCGATGAGGGGGAGAGTAAAAGGAAAAGATCCTATCCCTAAGGTGGGGGTACCTTCTTTTTGACGCCAATGGTAATGGACCCTTCCTATCCAGTCTTTTCCATTCTATGTCAATGAGTGTTTTAATTTTCTCATTGACTGGTAATGAGCGTCTCTTCCTCTGTTCTAAACCCCCAAACAAGTATTGAACTGCCCTAGGGGTTTTGGAATCTGTAATACCCATGGTCAATCTAATGTTTTACACCAGCCTGTCAGTGTCTGCCCCCATGTCACTATCGGAAGAGAAAGAGGAATAGCCGGAGAAGTAGTCCGAGACGTCCTTATCTTCCAATATTATTGATTCCTCCAAAACAAACACCTGGTGATTCCGTCTCCTTTTCTCTTTCCTCGGCTCCATCAGCTGTTTCAATGAGTCCTGGACTTCTAATCTTATTATGGATTTCAAATCTGTAGAAAAACTGGGGGATTCCTCTGAGATGGTCTTCTGAATGCAGTGGGGACACAGCTGTTTTGCGTATGTGCTCGATAAGGTATTCCTGCACAGCGCATTTTCTGTTATTTCGCTTAGCGCTACACTTCATGGGCCTTCCCTAGTAAGTATACATAGAGAAAAGGGGGACCTATTTAATGTGCTGAACTTTCACGCAAATCACTAACATTTCTGAAGTTCAGTATAGGGTACTGGAGATGAAGGCAGGGTCGGTTCACATGAACATTTTCCTCTGGAGGTGGTGGACTTGCTCAACTGCTACTGCTGTGTCCCTGGCTTTGAAGCTGCTGCTGCTGATGATGATGTAGCCTTGGGCCTGCTGTGATGGTGGTGTCTGCTTCTGCATTTGCTGCTGTGGTGCCTCCTGTGGAACATCGATTGCTGCGAGGCTGCGACCATCTTGGATAATCTCCCTTAAGTAGGGGGAGTCCAACCACACCTCCTCCAGTACCACCCTGACCCGAGGGCACTTTATTTTTCCAATCCGGAACATTGTGCTCAGGGCGCCCTGGCCAGCCCTGTGCATTCACAGACCCGGATGGCCATCTACAGTCATGGACAAAAGTTTTGAGAATGACACAAATATTAATTTTTACAAAGTCTACTGCTTCACTTTTTCTAATGGCAATTTGCATATACTCCAGAATGTTATAAAGACTGATCAGCTTAACAGCAATTACTTGCAAAGTCAATATTTGGCTAGAAAATGAACTTTATCCCCTAAAACACATTTCAACATCATTGCAGCCCTGCCTTAAAAGGACCAGCTAACCTCTTTTCAGTGATTGCTCCATTAACACAGGTGTGGGTGTTGATGAGGACATAGCTGGAGATCAATCTGTCATGATTAAGTAAGAATGACACCACTGGACACTTTAAAAGGAGGCTGGTGCTTGGCATCATTGTTTCTCTTCTGTTAACCATGGTTATCTCTAAAGAAACATGTGCAGTCATCATTGCAATGCACAAAAATGGCCTAACAGGGAAGAGTATCGCAGCTAGAAAGATTTCACCTCAGTCAACAATCTATCGCATCATCAAGAACTTCAAGGAGAGAGGTTCCATTGTTGCCAAAAAGGCTCCAGGGCGCCCAAGAAAGACCAGCAAGCGCCAGGACCGTCTCTTAAAAGTGTTTCAGCTGCGGGATCGGGCTACCAGAAGTGCAGAGCTTGCTCAGGAATGGCAGCAGGCAGGTGTGAGTACATCTGCACGCACTGTGAGGCGGAGACTCTTGGAGCAAGGCCTGGTCTCAAGGAGGGCAGCAAAGAAGCCACTTCTCTCCAGAAAAAACATCATGGACAGACTGATACTCTGCAAAAGGTACAGGCAGTGGACTGCAGAGGACTGGGGTAAAGTTATTTTCTCTGATGAATCCCCTTTTCGATTGTTTGGGACATCAGGAAAACGCCTCATTCGGAGAAGACAAGGTGAGCGCTACCACCAGTCTTGTCTCATGCCAACTGTTAAGCATCCTGAAACCATTCATGTGTGGGGTTGCTTCTCAGCCAAGGAATCGGCTCTCTCACAGTCTTGCCTAAAAACACAGCCATGAATAAAGAATAGTACCACAATGTCCTCCAAGAGCAACTTCTCCCAACCCTCCAAGAGCAGTTTGGCGATCTACAATGCCTTTTCCAGCATGATGGAGCACCTTGCCATAAAGCAAAGGTGATAACTAAATGGCTCAGGGAACAAAACATAGAGATTTTGGGTCCTTGGCCTGGAAACTCCCCAGATCTTAATCCCATTGAGAACTTGTGGTCAATCATCAAGAGACGGGTGGACAAGCAAAACCTAAAAATTCTGAAAAAATGAAAGCATTGATTGTGCAAGAATGGACTGCTATCAGTCAGGATTTGGTCCAGAAGTTGATTGAGAGCATGCCAGGGAGAATTGCAGAGGTCCTGAAGAAGAAGGGTCAACACTGCAAATATTGATTTGCTGCATTAACTCATTCTAACTGTCAATATAAGCTTTTGTTACTCATATGTTTGCAATTATATTTCTGTCTGTGATAAAAACATCTGTCAAACACACATAAAAACCAGAGGGCAGCAGATCATGTGAAAATATAAAATTTGTGTCATTCTCAAAACTTTTGGCCATGGCTGTATTCCCTGATGGCCATTTATACCCCGATGGCCGTCTATCCCCGGCGCACTGTGCATCAGGACGCACCAGATATTACAACCGGAATCCTGCGCAGACTCAGCGGCCATGCTTTCCGGCACACTTGTTAGCAGGGTGCTCCTGCATCCCTCGGCGTGCACAGACCAGGGATATCATATTGGTAAAAGACATTTGTCAAGAGCTTACTGCCTGCACGGCGCTGCACCGAAGACCTGGCCAGTGGATCATGATCCTTGCACAAAAGGCATACCGTTCCTGGACACTCTCTTGGTAAGACAACGTACTGCTCTTTCCATTCAGTTCCCTCAAGGACAGGAAACCAACTAATGTAGAGGAAAGGTACCATCTTTTTATTTAGTAGGTTTCTTGTCCTTGATGGGTGGATACCCTCTCTCAGGTGGTGCTGTCATAATAGAACGGGAAAAACTAGCACTGCATTTCACTTTGAAAACACCATCCCTATCGTCAAACATGGTGGGGGCAGCACGATGTTGTGGGAATGTTTTTCTTCAGCAGGGATATTCAAGTTGGTCATAGCTGATGAGAAGACGGATGGAGTTAAATACAGGGAAATTCTGGAGGAAAACCTTAGAGGCAAAATACTTGAATGTAGGTTCTCCTTCCAGCAGGACAACAACCATAACCCTACTGCCAGAGTGGCAATGGAATGATTTAGATCAAAACATACTCCTGTATGTGTGAACGGTCCAAAGTCCAGACTACTCCTAAAATCCCATTAAGAAACTGGCATGATTCAAATTGCTATTCACGGACGCTCTCCATTCAATCTCAATGAGCTAGTTTGCAAAGAATTGTCAAAACTGTCAGCCTAAAAGGTACAACCATCGTGGAGACATACCCTGAAAGACTTGCAGCAGTAATTTTGCAATTTTCAGGTTTATATTTTTAAAATATTTAGAGAGTCATGATTAATCAATCCTTCACACATACAGTGCCTTGCAAAAGTATTCGGCTCCCTGGAACTTTTCAACCTTTTCCCACATATCATGCTTCAAACATAAAGATATCAAATGTACATTTTAGGTGAAGAATCAACAAGAAGTGGGACATAATTGTGAAATTGAACAAAATGTATTGGTTATTTTAAATTTTTGTGGAAATACAAAATCTGAAAAGTGGGACGTGCAATATTACCAAGCTCGCCAAACACTTTTTCCCCCTCTGTCCACCTGCATAGAATTATTAGTTGTTGTTTTATATAATAAAGTATTAGGTTGTATTTATGTTGAGGATGATGCATTCACTGATGTCCAAAAAAAATTTTAACCAAATGTTTTGCTAAAGTGTGGTGCCTGTCAGATATGTATAAAAACAAAAAGGTTGTTTTTTTTAATTTTAATGGAACCCAATTCCTTCCAATGGAGCCAACCAAAAAATACTTCCTGCCATGACAAATAGCAGTAACTGTCAATTTCTTCTGGAAATCAAACTTGACTGAAGGAGGCAAGAGTGAAGCAGCTGCTGTTCAACTGCAGGGTTGTCATGGCATAAGGTCACGCAAGCTCTGGAATAGTTGGCAACGTAGGACAGTATATTACTTGGGGATGGGGTGGTAAGAATGATTGAGATGGAGCTGTGGGAGCAGCAGAGGGCACTGTCCAAGATGTGACATACATGTCCACTGCTTAGGCCTATTGCAGAGATCAGCCAGTATGGGTTGGGAAGTGAAGAGTATCACATCAGTAGTACCTAAGCAAAGAGAGGTGGCTGAAGATATCTTGAAGCACCCACTCTGCTGCAGCCATCCATTGCTTATTAGCTAAAAAAAATTCCAGCCCAGTTGTCAAGCCTAAGAATATGGATTGTGAGGAGCTTAGAAATGTGATTTTTTTTTTTTTGCCCAGTGAAGATTTTGGAAGGTTCCCTCATGGCCAAGGTGCTCTTGTTGTTTTACAGGTGGTTCAAGTGTGAATGTTCAGGAACAGGATGTTTCTCTAGAAGGAAGGATCAGTGGGAGAAAGCTAGAAAAATTACTGTTATTTTATTGTTATTTACGACTTATCTTAAGCCAACATTCCTCTGGGCATCAAAAGTGCTGAGTATCTTTGGCCACACATGCTAGCATCAGTCATCATCACCTGCTAACGGAGAAAGATTTGTGAGGGCTCTCTACCACAATGAGGCTCTCTGCAGGCTTGACCATGGAGATTCATTTAGCATCAATCTGTCTTGTTATAGAATTGGGCAGAAAAGTTACAGGTAGTCAAGGGTTATTTTAAGACAAAACATTGTCTAAATTGCCATTTCCCAGACATGGAAGAGTGCCATAAGGATGGTTGAGGTTATGAGAGTCACAATGTGGAATAAAGATAGAAGTAAGCGAAGCAAAAGTAATCACTGGTTGAACTTTGCATTGGGAACATGAAAATATGAGTTACATAAAGAAAAATCATTTGGGATGGCTCAGGTGGTTGAGAGCATCTGTTTCTAGGAGAGATCACGCCTCACCCATCCCATACAAGATTATTTAATCCAGACATTTGCCAAAGGAAACCCAGTGAGACTTTTTGTATGCTAGGTTGTCAGAAAAGCAATTTGCAGAGACGAGGAGGGATGAACATACTTTCAGACTTTCTAGGGGAAGGAATACACCTCTGCTTCTGCGGTTCCTCTAGGTACTCCTGTTTCCTCCCACATTCCAAAGACCTACTGATAGGGAATTTAGATTGTGAGTCCCATCAGGGACAGTGATGATAATGTGTGTAAACTGTAAAGCGCTGCAGAATATGTTAGTGCTATATAAAAATAAAGATTATTATTCCATCCTCTAGCAAGATGATCAAGGTGCACATGGTGGAGACCTCACCATGGTGAAAAACTAAACCTCATCCTGGGAATGGGAGATTTGAAATAGCGGTGTACATTAGTGCCTACAATAAGTACCTGAATGGTCGAGATCAGATTAGCATCAAAGTCAGAGCCTGGGTTGTCCCCAGAGAATTTAGACTAGACAGGAAAAGCAGCAGTCCTGTCTGCATTGGTTGTATCTCAGAAATATTTCAAGGAGGGTCTGTGGTAGGAGATCTTAAAGCTCTCTTATGTGAGAATCAGCAAGAAGCCAGAGAGGGCTTGTAAGAAGCAAGGGAAGGACCCGACTGAGGTGAGGAAACACTCCCTGTGTAAGGACTGGGACTGCGTACCTGTTTTGTCTGTTCTTGCCCTTAGTTCTGCTGGATTCTGCCCTTACCCAAAATGGAGTTGCTGGTTTCACGGGGGCCATCTTGTTTCCTGTCTCACACTCCTTGTTTCCTGTCTGCTGCATATATAAAGGAACTCAGCACACTATACCTTGCTTGTGTATCTTGTATCTCACTTGCTGCCAAGCTCAAGGACTTGCAACCTGCTTGTTTCTTCTATTCCTCGGGATACCCGCTTGCTTCTGGATTTACAGTACAGACCAAAATTTTGGACACACCTCATTTAAAGATTTTTCTGTATTTTCATGACTATGAAAATTGTACATTCACACTGAAGGCATCAAAACTATGAATTAACACATGTGGAATTATATACTTAACAAAAAAGTGTGTAACAACTGAAATTATGTCTTATATTCTAGGTTCTTCAAAGTAGCCACCTTTTGCTTTGATGACTGCTTTGGCATTCTCTTGATGAGCTTCAAGAGGTAGTCATCGGAAATGGTTTTCACTTCACAGGTGTGCCCTGTCCAGCATTGCTGGACTTGTACTAGCACCCTCGGTCTGTACTGCTAAACATCTGCATATTCTTGAGACTATTTATTGCCTGCTTATCTGTAGAGCTGCAGTTTACATCAGTTATCTGAAGTTCATCTCTCTACAATATATATATATATATATATATATATATATATATAACACACACATCTTGAACTGTGATAGACCGTGTTTGTCTTCATTCCCAATGTAAGTCTATGGGAGACACAAGCATTTTTACCGCGATCCCCCCGGGGGTCCTTTTAAGGTCTAAAAACGTCTGAAAATTATGGAAACACTGCTCAAATGACACAGGGACATCATGGGGATCGCCCCTGGAAGCATTTCTGACTCCTAGTTCACAGGTTTAAACAATGTTGTTAGAGTTTCATGCCATTTTTACCGGTGCACCAAAAACATACTAAAACGGATTTTGCTGGGAAATATGTAAAGGTACATCCTTTCCAGGTTAATTACTTGTATATAAGGCAAAATAATTAACCCCAGAGCAAAATGTTCCTCCCCCACTTGGGCTATGTTCAGACGCAGCGTTTTTCAACTTTAACATTGCTTTCAACCAATACAAATGCATTTACTTGGAAATATCATTGTAACATTTAGCAACCCTAGCTGGCCTTGTGGTGTGTGACACATAAGCAGACACATCTTGTTTCATTTATGAATGAGGGATTCAAAGTCACAGAGCCTATTTTTACCGGGGCATCAGGCGGCATTAATCTTCATAAAGGGCCATTATTAAACAGTGGATCTCCTAAACTGTTATTGCCTATGCAGTGAGTGGATGGGCTGCCAAGAACTACGACGCACCACAATACCCCTTTCACGAGAGGTACAGGAGGGCATCCAGAAAAAATGTTGCATTAAATGCAAGGCTTAGCTTGCCCCAGAGTTACATGCACCCCAATAAGCTTTTCAAGCCACATACTGGATGGCCACCGGAAAATCCATTTCACATTATTCATTTTGTACTCCCATGCTGTTTTCTTATGCATTGACTGCAAGGCCTGCCCTGCTACCAAGTCATATGCACCCCGATAAACCTTTGAACCCACATACTAGATGGGCACAGGAAAATCCACTTCACATTATTCATTTTGGACTCCCATTCCCTTTTCTTATGCATTGACTGCAAGGCCTGCCCTGCTACCAAGTCATATGCACCCCAATAAGCCTTTAAAACCAGATAATGGATGGGCACAGGAAAATCCACTTCACATTATTCGTTTTGTACTCCCATTCTGTTTTCTTATGCATTGACTGCAAGGCCTGCCCTGCTACCAAGTCATATGCACCCCACTAAGCCTTTGAACCCACATACTGGATGGGCACAGGAAAATCCACTTCATATTATTCATTTTGGACTCCCATTCTGTTTTCTTATGCATTGACTGCAAGGCCTGCCCTGCTACCAAGTCATATGCACCCCAATCCCCCTTGGAAGAAACATGTAGGAGAGCCTCTTAACAAAAAAAGTCCCATTAAAAAGGAGCGGGTCTCCTAGACTTGTAATGGCCATACACTAAGTGTATTGGGCTGACACTGTGGGGTACATCTCAACCTTTACCATAACAAGTATTTAACGCCAAGTAAAAACCCCCACCCTTGTTAGGATTTCGACAATGTCTGTAGCAGCACGGAACACATTAACGCTGGTGATCTACTGGCGGCGGATGATGAGATGTGGAGGAAGGCCTGATTAAAAACTATGCCCAATTCAAAGGAGCGGGTCTCCGAGACTTGGAATGCCCATACACTTAGTGTATGGGCTAGAAACACCTAAATATATCCCTTATAAAAGGCCATGAGGCAAAAACATGGAACACCAAAACAGAACCTCACATAAAGCCATGTATGAAAAAACAAATATTCTTTATTGAAGCACAAATGGAACAATTAAAATTGGCAGATATCACAACTACAGGAAAAGTGGGACTCAGCCGGAAACACCTCCAATTAAGCAATTAGTACCATAATATAAGCATAACCAAAAAATGAATTTGCACCAAAATACACATCACACCAGGGCACCAATGTAATAGGCCTATTGCTAGTAAATATACATAGATCAGATAATTATCACAGTGCAAAGAGAAACTATAGTAACAGAGTAACCCCAGGATGGTGTGTACCAATCCATATAAGGGGTAATATCACACAGAATAAAAATGGTACAATTAGCTAACAAAGGCATAGTTACCAGAGGAAGGAAACCGGGGAGACCCACCACACCCGATGCGCGTTTCGCACTGAAATGCTTCGTCCAGGGTGGTTGGGTACTGGCCAGATAAGGTATTTATGTAAATGTTAGCCAATGAGACAGGGAAACACAATGACCTCCTCCCAGAAGTATGTAGCAGAGTGCAGTAATTGGACATAAACCGTTATGACGAAAATAATCAAATTAGTGTTTATTAATTGCCTAGAAGCCAAGTATTCACCTGACATAAAGTAAGATATTTCCAGAGCGGAGACACCGGCGCATGTGCATGAAGGATATCCTGAGTAAGCATCGTGACGAAGGAGGAACGTCACTTCCGGTTCGAGTGAAAGGGCGTAACGTCACTTCCTGTTGACGTCTGTCCATAGCAACGAATGCATACACATGCAGGGCGTCACATCCTGTTAGTGTGTAGCCATGGCGGCGGCAGACTAGAGGCGGGGATAAAACGCCATCACCTCATAGTGCTGAAGCAATACAATGGATAGCCAGGCAACCATAAAAAACAGTCAGAGGCGGACAACATCGTGACATCACTTCTACCACGGTTTCCCTATGGTCAGGTAATAGTGTCATCAGTCAGAAAACCGCACCGTAAAAGTCAGAAAAACGGAAGGTAACTATGTCAAATGAGGACAAAGAAAAGCTGTGGAAAAAACACATATTAGAGGCAAAATACAAGATAACCACACCTGTATAAATACGTATATATGTCTATATATGTGTGGACAAGTGCAAGTAAAAAAATAATATTAATATGGCATAAAAAGCATAATTGAGAACTAAAGTGACCTGTGCCATCTATATAAAACAAGTGTTAGGGGTCGAGTTCCCGCTTCTGCACAAGAGGAATCTCGAGCCGTCAATGCTGCAGTCTCCCATCCGTCTCCGGCCGCAGTGGACTCTGCTCAGCTTAGACGTCGGTCCCAGCGTCTCGCCCAGTCTAACATTGTGCAGAGGATTACTGCTGCTCCTCCAGGCTCTGCTATTGTAGCCAGAATTGGTTAGCGGCGAACAGACGTCTTTAGGACAAAGTCCTTGCTTTTCCCTTCTGAGCATGCCCAGAGTAAGATCTCTCATTGGAGATCAGGGGTCACATGCTCAGGTACTGCAGCAGCTCCTATTGGTCCGCCAGGAAGGTCATGAAACTACTTGTGTTCTGGAGCAGTTTCCTATTGGTCCTTATCTGGCAGGTCCTGTAGTTGCTACTATAAAAGGGTGGCATGGTCGTGCCGCTATGCGCTAGTATCAATCACATTATGTGCTTTGCGCCAGGGTGATCTTGCACGCATGTGTTAGGGCTAGGCTGAAATAAGCCCCTAGAATACCGGCACCTCCGGTGAGGAGATTGTATGCACGTGTTTAGGGCTCAGCTGAAATAAGCCCCTAGAATACCGGCTTCTCCGGTGAGGAGATTGTCTGATTGCGTTGCTGATTGCGATCCTACGGACTGCTGTCCGCACAGCAGTTGTCTGTGCATACCTGTGGAGTTAACAGGACACAGTCCATATTTCTGCGTTTCTACCTTAGCGACTCTGTGGCGTAACAGAGTTTGCTTATACCACCATATAGGGCCACAGTGTCCATAGTTGCGACTCTGTGAAGTAACAGAGTTCGCCATACCGCCATCCTACTAGCAGCAGGCTCTGCCTGCACGGTGGACCCAGGGCTGCGAACGCACTTATTATTTATATTTATTTTGTGCGTTCCGCCGGCTCTAACAACAAGATAAAAAATAATAACACATAAATACAATTAGGTGCATAATATAAGTAATGTGTGATGAGACATATAACAGACTAAAGTGACGTGTGCCATACATACAGTATTAGTATTAACCCCTCTCTGACATCAGACGTACTATTCCGTCTATGAAACCCGTGCCAATCTGACCATGGATGGGATAGTACGTCATAGGCGATCAGCTGCTCTCCCGGGGGGAGCGCAGCTAATCGCCGCAGGGTGTCAGCTGATTATCACAGCTGACACCCGTGACTGTGTGTCAGGAGCGGTCATGGACCGCTCCCGGCACATTAACCCCTGGCACACCGCGATCAAATATGATCGCGGTGTACCAGGGGCACAGGGGAGCATCGCGCAGGGAGGGGGCTCCCTGCGCGCTTCCCTGAGACCTTCAGACCAGTGCGATGTGATCGCGCTGTTCTGAGGGCTTCCTCCCTCCCAGGACCCGGATCCAAGATGGTCGCCGGGTCCTGCAGGGAGGCGGCTTCCTCAGTGCCTGCTGAGAGCAGGCACTGAGAAGCCTGCAGCTGTTATGATTTGGTAGCTGAGGAGAGCAGGCAAAAACGGCAATACACCAGAGAGGTTGGAATCTACTGGATTGCAGTACCCTGACTAACCACCACAACTAAAGGCAGCCGTGGAGCGTTCCTACGTTGGTCCTAGACGTCTCGTCACAGCCTGAGAGGTTAACTACACCTAAAGATAGAAAGAGGAAAGCTATCTGCCCCGAAGCAGATCCCCAAAGAACATAGGAAGCCCCCAAACATGTAATGGCGGTTAGACAAGAGGAAATACAGACACAGACAGAAAATAGTATGAGCAAACGTTGGGGCCCAAGCTACCTGGACAGAAAAGGATAGGAAGGACACTTACTGCAATCCAAAAAACCCTAAAAAATACCAACTCTACTAATTGCAAAAACACCTGAGATCACACGACCTCTACCACCTAAATTAGTTCTCTGGTGTAACAAAACTAAGCCGCAGCCACTGAAAAAACTGGAAAAGGCAAATGAACAAATAACAGTGGCTCAGATAAACTGAGAGGAGCACAAGCCCCCAGAGGGGACCTGGCTGACCTCCACAGAAGTGCAGGGAACAATGCAAAAAGCAAGCACAAAAATAAAAGCAGAAAATATCTTATCTGATAGCAGAAGATGCAGGCAAGACTCAGCAAGCTTCCAAGTGAACCAGGAACCACAGTTGAGACAAAAACAATTGATCACCGGCAACCATGATGGGAGGGAACCTCCCTTATATAAGACCAGTCTGTAACTCCTGATTGCCAAT